>KB672802.1:1660706-1760800 GCA_000349145.1 Anopheles dirus | reverse complement strand
ATGCAAGAAGAGAACGATTGATTAATTTTACACACAATATTTTATAATTTTAGTTGGACCGATACGAGGCAACAACTAGGACGCATCAAATGACAGATGACAGATGTTTGGTTTTGGTTTAGTAGTTTGGTACGATGGGACGAACGATGAACGATGGGAGCGCTGTCGGTTGGCCGAGTGATTGAGAATTTATAGAGACAGCGGACGTGAGATAAAACCGAAGCACGGACTAATTTTTCAGCGAACCCCTTATCGCGCTCTTGAAAGGAAAATCATCACTCAGTCGGGTTCAGGTACGCGAGACCCGCGTAATTCATTGTCTCCGAAAACTCGTCACAGTTATTTTGCATAAGATCTTATTTGTTTGTCTCTCGTCACATCGTAGACGAGAAGTGTTGATTAATGCGCGAGAGAAAAAAAAACGATTTGCATACGGTCTGTCTGAACCAGATTTGTATTTATTATATTTCATTTTTGATCCTTCGAAAATATAATTGGTACTGATCCATTGTGATCGTTTCTTCAACATGTTTTCTAAAGATGTAATAGTGCAAAATGTGGTTTTAGTCCTTCTTGTGTATTTGTTTTACTTACTTTTCCTTTCCTCATTTTGTGTTTTGTGACACGGGATCGTTTCGTGTTAATGTGAGTCAGTTTTTTTTCCTTTTCATTTTATTAAATTTCATTTCTTATTCCTTATCTTTTCTTTTTGAATTTTTGTCGGGTTTTAAGAGTATAAACGGTTATAATAGTATTAAGTTAGTCTATTACTGTTATGCTAGGGTACATAGTTGAACCTTTATGGTAGACTTATGAATTATAATAAATAATAAATGATAATAAAATGGTGATGTCTAAATTGAATTGTTTGCTCAATTTTAGCATCTCATTATGATCATAATAAACTAGTAAAAAAGTGTAAAATAATTATTCATACAAAAATACAAATAACATTAGTTAGCTATTCAATCGAAACATCATCACAGTTTCGTTCAAGTTTTAAACATGACAACATTTTGCCAAGAAATCTATGATATAGAAATTTTTATTATCACGTTATTATTATAGAGGAATAAAGTTTAATAAAAACTGCCATTCATTACTTATTTTAAAGAGAAAAAGCTCAAGTAAAAAAGAAACGAAAAACTAAATATTTTTGATAGTTGACGAAATAAAATAGATAAATAATTATGTGAATAACAAATAATTTTGTTATTGAGTAAAAAATAATATGAAAACTGTTTGTCATATTTGATAAAGTATTCACGATGACCTTATGAAACTCCGATTTTTTTCCGAATGTCTGTAGCGCCCAAACAATTCACCCATATGGCATCCTCTAGCAACCTCCATCCGAATTCTCCCCGTTTGAAGTCAAATCAATCAACCACCCTCAAGCGCACAATCGCATGTTTACTCACATTTGGAACATCATTCATCAATGCACCAACAAAGAGTGACTGAAAAGCGGTTTCAATGCAACAATCGACTGCGGTCTGTGGGGCCTGCATGATGCCGGCCGCTACCATAAATGCGCAACATAAAAACCCAACCAATGATTGCAATTGTGAGGCTGAATGTTTTCAAACACGGTCCCATCCCGCGGCTGGCTGGGTGGAACGCGTGTATCGCATCGCGCTTGAAGCCACCTTGACATATTCAATCCTCGTTTTCGGGGATGAGTGCCTTGAAATGCCCCTACTGGTAATGATGTATCTAAAATGCGTTGTACGGCCCGGACCGGGGGATGAGAAAGAAAAATATATTCCACACTGCGACGCTCATTTGTGCCCGCTGCGAAGCGCTGGTAAGAACTTACAATTGAGTGAGAGAACGACAAGAAATTTAAGCGTAAAATTTATGCAAACGAGATGCGCCCGGACCGAGAATGGGACTGACGCGATTGCAACAAGTCCGCAGCGGGAGAAGAGCCACGCGGCGGTGCAAGAGCTCAGCGTCGACCCCGGTGGGAATGACAGTTGAAATTCAACACCTGTACAAACAGATGAAACAGACCGAGCGACACACACACACAAAATAGATCTGAGATGACGAGCGACCGCTCACGGCTTGCACCGAAGGGCAAAGGCCACCCCGAAAGGTACTGAAGGTCCGCCCGGCCCCGGTGCTTTATTATGCACGAACAGCCATCCAACACCGCCTCATCTTGCAGCGATCTCTCCCGTACCGTGGTGTCCCTTGCCGCGCCGTGGCAACACACAATGGCGCAGGAGCCCATTACGAAACCTTCGGGTGTCACATTTGGAACGAAACGTTTTTTTAATAGACAGAAGAATAGCCAAATTTTCGTCTCATAAGCGCAAAGCGGTGTCACTGGCGGTGTTGGAATTTAGGGCAGGAACCGACCGGCGGCGTTTGCTCTAGCCCCAGGAACACCGACACCAGGACCGACAGAGACAGAAAAAGGAAACACGAAATAAAAAGGTCACCTCATGGGCACACAAAAAGTATGCTAATGGAACGTGATTAGACAATATCAACAAAGGATTAACATGCATTACGACCTGGTGCCTGGTACTCGTCCGAGGACCGGGTCTGGCAGGGCCGGCCTAGGGCCGGGCTGGGAGGATCATCTGGTGGGCCATTGTTGATCACTTCGGTGGCCGATAGGGTTGGGTTTCATTCAAGCTTACGGAGCTGGTTTCGGATGGAAGGATTAGAGGTGCAACGGACGTGACGGGAATGCGTTACACAATCGTCGCCACACTTTCTGCCGGCCGAAATCCGATGACGGTGAAATCCGCTTAATGGGTGACGCTTTTCACAGCCCCCTAGGGGGAAATCTAATCGCCTGTCCTGTCTGGTTCAACCGGCTGATTTTATCCGTGACTACTTGTTGGATTGATCGAGACTTCGTGATTGTGTTTCGAAAAGGTCGTCCGACAGCCGCATGGAAACACAACGTATACAATTCGGTAGGGGTTTTTTGCACATACTTTTTGATTTTTGACTAAGTTTTTCATTTTTCATAATATTTTTTTTATTTGTTTTAAATCTTTTTATTATGTGTAAATCATCCCACAACCTCTCAGTTTTTTTAACGTTGATGGGTGGAATACGTATCAGGGCAATACAAAAAAATGAGACATAAATGCTACTGCCATTTAGATTCCAGCATGTCAACTGTTATTCATCAGTCTTAGCTTGAAGCAACATAGACAAAATTTGGCGATATAACCGAGCGAGCATTAAAAAATGTGTGAAGTGACATTGCTTGCTCATTCTTTTTTTTTAACACAAAACAGATTTTAAATTTTGACATATGAGCTAATGCCACTACGGCTGTAACATTACTATACGCCCACCTGTTTTTCGAGAATAAAACGAAAACTTGTAGAGAGGAGGGTCGGAAAGGTGGGTCGGGCCATAGCTTCAGACAGGAATAAGATTTTTGTCATATTTTTTAACATTCTGTCACATTTCGAAAGTTTGTCAAGCTCACTGGGACATTGATACGTTTGGTTTTGGAGTTTTACGAACGCATTTGAAACGACTAACATAGCAAGAAATCAATTTTCCGGCAACTTTAGGTATTTTTTTTATATACCTTGCCAGTGTTAGATTAGCAATTAATAGACATGGTTTGAAAGGCTATATTTTCAGCATTATGTAAAAAAAAATGCAACCAAAACATGCTAAAAATACTAAAAATCTGAATATACGAAATTCCTTATTTTGTGCCTAAAATGTACATTAAACAAGTCTAAATTCATTTTTTTAAATCATTCAAAAACATGCAAACATCATTCAAGATCGTTTGAATGATCCTATATTTTTAAACGAATTTTAAAACGATTATTGGCATCTAAAATAAATATTTTTTGTAAGTGGGCGTATAGTTATGATATGAGGAGCGATTGACGGTGGTGAAAAAATAGTAATAGTGTGTTTAAAAATGTGTAAAATTCGTCACAGACGTATTGTGTTATTATCTACAACTTAGAAGAACATCATTTTCATGTATCGCTTCAAGTTTTCGTTGTATTCTCAAAAAACAGGTGGGCGTATAGTTATGTTACGGACTGTGTAGTACGGTTTTGAAACAAATCGGTGAGAATAATAACATGTCATTTACGAATCTGTAAGGCACTTCTGTGTTGCAGACTGTGTTGAAACCCGCGAATGTTGTATCTGCACTGATCATAAGCCACAAATTACTGCTTTGGTCTGGTGTAATTTGACAATGTCGAACAAACTGACTTAAACACTATAGATTTTGAACAGCAACGCTTTAAGTTACTGATCCTGTTGCGTACGCAACGATTAGGTTTGATCGAAAAATTGTAACTTGTCGTTTGGAATCATCGTCGTTGGCCAAAATTAAAAAGACATTTCAGAACGGCCCGATGCATGAAACCAACGACAAGCGTAAAGTCGTAAAATCTAAAACTAACCCGCTCAGGAGAGCTAGACAGCACGGCGCGACCGCCGACACAGACGAAAATTGTAAATAAAATCAGATTCAAATCAAACCTTAACAGAGAACGTCTCGTTTTTCGAATGAAACTCTTTGACCTCTCACCAAGACTTGATTGACTCTCGCCCAAAGGTTCTACCCACAATCTGAACTGCTTTTATACTAGAATCCCCCCTTTTGCGGCATAGGCTCCCCAAATTATTTGGTGATTCGAGCAACTAGCGGAAAGGTAAACATTACTAGGGATTCGAAGATAAAAGCCCTTGCTCGGGTAGAACTCTTAAATTCTGTTAGCGGGGAAAACGAGGGATCTAGAAGGCCACACCTTCGCGTGGCCTGGCCCAAGTTCCGTCGCCAACAGATCCTTAAACTCCAAAATACTTAACAAAACCAATCGCTAATTTGACTATACCCACGGTTAAAGACAACTATTCTTGAAATAAATTGAAAGCTCCCATTTCCATCTGATCGATCACCATGTATGTCCCTTGCACAAGATCGTCCGAAATTATCCAAAAACTGAACATCCAAAAAAAGGTATACATTTTTAATCAACGATACTTTCCAATGAGCAAGTTTATATTTGAGACTCTTTTTTGACGAATAACCATTGTGCCACCATTTATTTGACTTAGGCTGAATACTTAGGCTACTTATGTAACTCGAGAACAGATTGAATTGTGTCAGCACATTCATATTGCTGTACATGTCAAAAGCATAATATGTACAAGTCGACCATTAAAATGATGTACAATTCAAGTTCAATCTTACTTATAAATTTTGAGATAAAATTAGAATGAAAACCAGAACCATTACCACATAAAAAAAATTATTGCAATATAAAAACCACACGGTTGCGTTCATAAACCATACAACTTCTGTGACGAAAGCCTAATTGCCAACTCCTTCGAGACATCAAATCGCCCGTCTGACGCACACGCACACCCTCTCATATATTAAAAAGACACTAACCATCGCAAGCTGCAACCCACCCCAGGTGCTGTGATGCCGACTTTTGCACACCGAGAACAACTAATTTACCAACGTACAGTAAACCCCTCAAATCACGGTCTCCAGATTCGACAAGTCTACCATTCAGCCTCATCAAACATGCATGAAACGATGCTTAGCTGTGGCTGTCGCAGTAGTGGCAGTAGCAGCAGCAGCAGCAGCAGAAATGCATCGCACTGGAATATTTATAAAACAAATGAACGACACATCTGCCAACTCCCAGATCGAAGTCATCATTACCACCTCCGGTTCTGGGCCACCACCACCGGTGGCGCTCTGTACGGTCTCATCAAATATTAATCGTCATCGCATCGGTAGCGAAGGTGACTCATGCCGAGTTTGCGATTCATATTCCCCCCGGGTGACTTCTGCTGCAAAAACGATGTGCAGACGCTCGAACTCCCGTAATAGATCCCCGTCTCGGAAGTGAAGACGCTATTCGGAAGCCAGCTCAACAGATTTCATCAATCCGTAGATGAGTTCCACGTGCTTCCCGTGTTTTCGCTGTGATACGGCAAACCACAACGACTCTTAGCGTCAGGGCAAACGCATCGGTTCGCGGAAGGAGTCGAATGAAATACCCGTAAATTTATCTGTCTCCTCGCACCATCTTCTCACCGTGGATGGAGTTTTGACGCCAGGAATGTCAAACAGCAACCTGATCGATCGAAAGGCCTAAGACGTATCGTCTCCCGAATCGAAACCGACCCATCCCGTCAACTCTCTCCGGGCGCGAGTGTAAATACTGATGACACTCACTGATGTCCGCACGGTGTCCGGGGTGTCTTCTTTCATTCCCGGCGCAGCGGTTGATTTACTGGCTGGCTAGGCTGCTTTTCAGTAATTAATTACATAATTAATTGCCTGAAAACCGAATATAAGCAGTAATCTATGGAGCGCATAAAATATTTAATGTTTTCTTTATCATTCACCTACTCCTCCCTCGGAGAGCCCGTTGTGGTCAAAGTATCAACCCTCGAGAGAAAATTTATTGGCTGCGTCCATCCGCCATCCAGCATCCAGTGGTTATGCAGGGTGGAAGGTTTTTTTCTCTCCTCCGTTTTCTTCCGTCCCTGTTTTTTTCCTTCTTAATGATTGTATAAACGTGTGTATGTGTGTTGGCTGACCGCACGACCTCTGCCTGGCGCAGCGTTCTATTTCCGGATGATCCGTGTGATCTTGCCCTTCCTTCGCACCCATCCAACCGAACTCTCCCTCTAGGCGAACGGACCAAAACGGACCAGTGTGTGACATTCATCCATTCTCTACCGTTTATCTATCACCTAGCCAGCCGGTGGCCGTTTTTTCCCCGTTCCACTATCCCATCCCGGTTCCAGGCAGAACAAGGAAGCGAAAAGAAACGCACTGAAATCTAAGAACCCGGATCGGACACTCGGCCAACCGGTGGAGACAACCATCGGCGTCGGGGGCCCGGGCATTATAAATAGTGCGGTGACCGGCTCACAAATCAAGGTTCCGACCGTGCCGTGGCGCACTCACGGGTGGGTGGCTCTCGGGTGACGCTGGGAATGGAAATCTATCATTACGGCAGAGAACGCACACGGGCACTCTGTGCGGTTTCGGCCGGTGGCACGGGCAGGAAACGTCCGCACGATCGTCGGCAACCGATATCGATGGCTATCGGGTGATTCAGTGCGTTTCACGGTGGGGGTGGTCTTATTTATCAAATCGCCAAGAAGGTCTAGCGCGTTGGATGCTGGGATGGGAGAGCAGACCCGAGCGAATCATTAGAGGCTGTGGCAGAAACGTTCCTCCGGGTGAGAAGATAGCATCAAAGGACGAGTGCGATGGAAGATCGTGTGGAACGGGAGTTTGCGAAAAGATTGTTCATTCTCGATTTCAATTATTTGAGCAGACGCATTTAAATCGGAACTGGGAAATGTGCAACGCCGGTATAAAGTCTTCCTGCTCCCGGAGGAAGCATCGTAATAAAGCGGCTACCACGCGTGGATCAAATTTTTCATCGCGCCAACGGATAAACGCCTCCACGTGGGTGTAAGTTAACCGGGTCCGATACGAACAGACCGGCTCACTCTCTAGGACTCGGGAAGAAAACACACCGTCCACATTCTCGGATCCGATAAACGATGCTCATTCCGTGAGATAAATGATTCCGATGTATTATCCACGCCGGCGTAGGTAGCACTCGGTGGCAGCGGAATGGCATTTTATATTTCTTCTTCCCTTGCATCTCCACGCCACCGTGTGGTGGTAGGTGTGATCGGTAGCAGCTTGCACTGATGCCGAGCCCCCCGAGGGCAGCCCATTACGCACGATCCCCAGCTCCATCATCTGCCCCGGTGCCAATCCGCCCGGCCCGGTGATAATGAAATGGAAACTGTCAACTAATGCGTTTTCAATACACAGCATCATAACGCTCATTAGCTTTTAATTGACACTCACAGGACGTCTCATTAGGTCCGTATGGATGCAGCATTAATGACGCGCCGTCGGACAAGACACGGCGTACTCTCGGCGCAGCCTGCATGGCCACGGAGCTGCTGCTAATTAGACGGTTCGGCATCACTTAGCAGTCGGGTCAGCAGCAGCAGCCAGTGGATGTGTTGCATTTGGGTAGCTATTATTTCTTGCCAACCGCAATCATCGGTGGAAATGGAATCAGAGCCGGGTGAAGATGATGGACAGGACCCGTTCTGCCTCAGCGCAGCCGGAAAAAGGTGGATACGCAATTTTTGCAGGGAAATTGGCCCGTCACGCGCTCTTTGAACCCATTAGCGAGTAGAGATCGGTAGTGAGTTTTTTTTTAAGTATATCCTTTTTATTTGTAAAATGGATAATTTAATATGTGTACTATGATTAACTTTGAAGAGTTTCTAAATTTTAAAGAATGCAATGTTTACTAGATTGTTTTTAAATCGGCTTATCGCTGTTCGCTAATCGAAATACAGATTTTCAGACATTCAATTTTCGAAAAAAAAATGAAAACATTGGGGTGGTTAAGATTAAAACCTTTGAAAAACAGGTCCTAGAGCCTCATAGTTTTCCAAGCCTAGTCATAGATATTAATTCTCGTTAGTATTTGGAAAGATTCTGAAATACATTAACTCAGTGGGAAAGGAACACATTTAGGACGCAACCAACATCAGGAGAGGGAGATTGGAAGTATGAGCGCCAACTATCTTTAACCAAATTATTTAAATTTAACTCTAAAACGCTAATGAAAGTCTCTACAATTTAATCTATTGCAATATTACTTACTCGGTTGTTTTAAGCCTAAAAGAACGAATAGAGGAATTAAATGTTGTCATGATACTGAAATCACTGCTTTAAACCAAGTGAATATTAAGGAGCAAGGTTGAGTATCTCCATGTTCGTAAAATAAAACGTCTCAATTCGAAGAAGTTATGGTTTGGATCTTGACATCTTCCAAATTTATTAAAAATAACTGTCGCCACCGAGGCAGCAGCTAGAACCACAAGCGCTATATTGTAAATTGCTGACAAATAATGATAAAAAACAATTAGTATGTAAAATTGCTGATCAGAAATGATCAGCAAAAATTAGGTATAAATTCGATTATAACTTTAATAAAGAGGGGCATTCACCTACGAAACGAGTCGGAGAATTATTGCTCTCTAGTCGGCGTGACCTGCGCCTGTCTAAAGAATCGCGCCGCGAGGTTAGCTTCGCGCACGCAACAATAACATATATTAAAAATAACTGAAGTTTGACATCCTATAAAAGATATACTAGTTCTCATAGTTTGTATCTTAAGTATAAAGAAGATATGAAAAAATATCTTTTATGGAGGAGCATATTTTCTGACAATCCAAAATATCTAAGAGAAAACATGGAGAGTTTTTACATATAATGAACGTTACATTCTCAACTGTGTTCTCGTTTTGTCCCTTGATTGACACCTTGCAACATAAATATACCTGTTGCAGAAGTTGCTTGGAGGATTTTACAACAACGTCTTTAAAAATAGCTGGATCAACATTCTTCGTCTTGTTTGACATTTGATCAGCTACGTATGCCAATGCTCACTAGCTTTAGAGTCAATCAATGTTACTTATTTTAATGTTGATTATTGTAAACTGTTGTCTCTTAATTTTTGTCACATTAATATGCAAAAAAAAAAAATCTTTAAATATGCAGCAAGAGTTATTGTGTATAAAAATATTGAAATATGATATAAACTAAGCACAAAGGCGTCGATTTCTGAAAAAAAACTCATAAAATAGAGCATAAATCTTTCGAAATCTGATACAAACACACCACTGATATCTGAAAAGCAATTAAGAAAACCTAAAACATCACACAAACTATTATCTATCTATCTAGCTATGTACAGTAAAAACATACCTCCGTTAAATTTCGCATCAATCGCTATCGGACAGAAGCAGCAGCAGCAGAAGCAGCAACAGAGACTAGACAGCATAAAATAGACTGGCCAAATCCGACACGAGGGTGCCAAAATTGCACAAAACGCCACGCCACACCGCCACACGGAATGAAGATTTATTTCGACGGTTTGCGCATTCGCGAGGGGGCGATTGACCTCCGCACGAGACGTGTACGGAATATTGGGCTTAAATGGATGTTCGTCTTCGGTTTTATTTCACCGTGTTTTTTTTTCTTCTTTTGGTGCCCGATTGGTCTGCTGTCCACGCATCGAAATGGGGAACCGATGGCTTCCCGTGGTACCATTTATGGTTCGAGGATATTTTTCTTTTATTTTCACTCCCCCTCGAAACCCCCCAAATTTATCGACGCACTGTTGGGCGTCCGGTGAACGGGGACAACGGCTGTGGCCGAGATAGTCGTGGCCGGCGGAAGCTGAACTAAATTGACGGTATTTGTATTCAAACGAATTTAATTGAGCATTATTAACGCTTGCAGTTCACGTACTGGTTTTGGATGGTGCCGAATTTAGCAGCATTCTCTGAATCGGAAATTGCCTCCAGGCACACGTCCGTGCAACACCTACCGCTCGCGTGAAGTGCTTAGAAAAGCCTGTAAATCTGCAACACCCGCGTTCTGCAACGTTTGCAGCTTGTTAATTAAGCGTCTGAATGAGATTTAAATTAAACGCACTGTCCGCTGCGCGATGGTGTGATCGAATAAATTCGCTTTGCGCCTGATGCACATGTCAAACGGGAGCGCGGGTTAAAAACGCACCCAACATCCCGATTTCACGATTCACGTTCGTTGGCATTTGACCCGCAAGCGGAAACGCGGGGTTGCGGTGCCTTCCTGCCACACGCTCCATCAAATGCCACCACCGCTCGTTGGTTCCACCGTACTATGCATCCGCCTGACCCGACCTGAGGTCTTCCTGGTGCGGCTGACGAACAATTGGTCGCATTACAACACTATCAATCACAACTAATTTGAATTTTTAATAAAACCACCAAACAACCGCCGGAGAAAGTGTTCTACACCCCCATCACGATGGGTTCCGGGTATGGATGTGTTTGTGGATTTGAGTGCGGGAGAGGCAGAAGGAGTGGTATCGTTTTGAGATAATAGATTCATTTGTTTCAATTAGGTATGCTCGTGTTTCACTGGTACAGAAAACAATGGTTGAAAATCGGTGTGATTGAAATCGAAACATTATTTTAAGTTTTAAGTGCCAATATTGGGATGATTTTCCACGTTTGTTAAATCCATTTTAAAGTACTATTTAGTATTTAGTAAAATAGTTCTACTGGCTCTATCACAGGACTCTAAAAACCACTCCAACTAGTTTTGTATTGTTTTGTATTGTTCTCGTTTTACTGATTTTTTTTCTTTTGATATTTACAATAGATAATTAATATTATATATTACATAAAAACTATATTTTCATTGTTGCATTCAAAACTCAATATTTATACAGCCTTCGATATCAGTGTAAGCTAAACCCACTTCATATAATCCTTTTAAAGTAGAGA
This sequence comes from Anopheles dirus, assembly GCA_000349145.1. Taxonomy (NCBI): domain Eukaryota; kingdom Metazoa; phylum Arthropoda; class Insecta; order Diptera; family Culicidae; genus Anopheles; species Anopheles dirus. The sequence goes on along the minus strand of KB672802.1, from coordinate 1,749,433 downwards.
GACAAGTAAGTGCGATAACACTATCTTCCAAGCCAGAATTATGTAGTAAGTTTCATTAGAAGTTAGTAAGTAAGTAAGTAGAAATTAGTAATTAGTAAGTAAAGTAACGCAACCCGAAATCCTCTCAACTAATTTAAATCATGTGGTCCAAAGTAGAGGTCTCTGTTCAAAATGCAATAAAGCAAAGAAGACTATTCATGTCGTGAGAAAGTAAAAAGCTCGGCGGATTGTAAAAATAACACATTCTAAAGGATGTGCAACTAAAATCCTTTAATTCTCGATTTCATGAAGCTTGTTAATTAAAAAAAACAATTTTATTGACATGAAAGCTTCGAATAAGGGAAACAATGCTCCGATATGATGTGGATGCACAGCGAACAAACACAGTATCCTAATACGCTTGTCTGCACTAATTCCACTTAGTACAAGCAAACGTAGAACATTACACGAGAACATGTTCGAGAACGAACATCTTGAAACCACATACATACCTGACAAAAGGCTGCAGCAGTTGCCACAGCAGTTGCATCCGCAGCACTCTGCAGCGTCTAACAAACTTGTGAACCAGGATCTTGTATTATAGTACAAATCAAACATGACGAGGGCAGGATGCGGTTCCTGATTTTAAACCGATTGTTTCTCATCTAAACTATTATTTTAGACATAACAAACTAAAGTACTTGTGTTTTTTATGAGTGTTATGAATTTTCGTTGAAAATGTGGTAATGTGCTGTGCGTTTGAAGAAGAGTTTTATATTTAGCTCATTAATTCAGATGTCATGGACAAAATCATCCAAGTAATCGATTGAACTTCGATGTTTGCCACTTATCAGGTGAGCAAGTAAATAAGTTAACCTTGACCATTAGAAAGAATCATAATTTTGTTAACCACTAAAATGAATATCGTTAAGAAAAGAATAACACTAAAATACATACAGGTCCAGCAAAACTAATAGCCTGCATTCGATTTAATAAGGTATACAATATGCATGAAAGGGAAAATAAGCTATTGTTCTGCCTTCCTAAAACCAAATTCTGCAAGCATCCTCCTTTTGTAGATGAGACACTGCCTCGCCAACCACGAATCAAACACAAACGCCTATTACTTCGTGACATCTATATGCGTCTGTGTTTTTTTTCCTCTACCCAAATTCAATAGCTATCATTCTCATACTGACCCGACCCGAGCCTCGTCACCATCAAAGTGAAGCAGATGGAGAGATGTACGCTGGGAAAAAGAAAAACCGAGTCACACCATCAAACGGCAACATCTTAAGCGAATGCTCACAGGCCGGCCTGAGAAATCGGCCCAATCGGTCGCCCGTCAAGCTGGGGGTGGGGGCCGAAGCGAAAACACCAACCACCCTACCGCACCCCCCATCCTCACCGAAAACCTATTGATTAGATTGCCCCGGAATCTGACGTGATGCGCAATTTATCTAATGAGATTGCTATCGTACAGTCATCACCAGCGCTGGTTGGGTTTTGGGCTCCACGTTTGTTCGGGCGCCTCTTGTTACAGCCGTGACGATGAGATCTTGTTACCCGGCGCTGGGAGGCGCCTCAAGAAGGTCTGAAGAAGACATTCACCGCGCGAAATGCTCCGTACCGCGGAGTACCTTCGTGCAGCCTTCGGGCGCAGCAACGCCGCCACTAATGGAACCTCAATGACACATGATGACACAGTCGTTCCGCGGTAATTGAAAAAAAAAAACGTCAGAAGACGCCCGACGACGACGACGGCGACGAACCAAAACCACGGTGGCTTTGATTCTAACAGCGGCACAGAGCAAGATAACGGCTGGCGAGGGCTTTGTTTGAGTCGCGGAGACTGCTGCTTTTTTTGTTTGCTCTCACAAGCGTTACGAGATCGAAAACTAATTTATCCCCTGCTTAACTGCCGGCTGGCACGACATTCGCCTATGAAGTGTAGCTGATTAAACTCGAAACCCGACCGTGTGCGGTTTCCGGCTGCATATTTGATCAAAGATGGCCTTTGATCCTCTCGATCTTTGTTGGACCTGAAAGGCATTTTAGTATTATGCACAACAATGAAAGATTGTCAATCATTGCGGGGCATTTTATGAAAGTGGAGCAGTTGCATTCACCTTTCCGTTCCGCTGTTGACAAAATGGCCGATTGTCTTGAGGTTGTTAGAACAATTCCACTTACATTGTAATTTAATTGAATATAACAAAACACCAGCAATCGCTTCCACGAACTTTACGATCGCCTTCTCCGAGGAAGCTCAGCTACTTACGCTGATTGTAACACAATGAGACTCACTAACAACTTCATCTCGCATCGGTTTTCACTTCTTTATCCTTCTCTCCACCGTCGGACGAGACCACCCAACTTCGAACGAACCACCGGAAGTGCATCGGTTCATATACGTTCCACCCCGGGGGCTCCAGGAGAGACAGTGCTAAACGGTACCATACTGGACGGCATCCGTACCTCTCGCAGCGCCACTATTTATGGCCGCTGGCCGCGTCACCGGAGCTCAAAAGTCATCCGACTCATTCGCCACTGCCGCTATTGCTCGGATGTTATCTAGCTGTGAGCTCTGTCCGTCCCGGTCGAAGGCTGCACGGAGAGGTCCATAAAAAACGACACGTCCAACACGTCGGGAAGACGAGTCGACCAGTCCGTGCCTTACCGCAATTTCTCGGCCAGCACCGAGCACTCCGTCGGAAGGTTTTTAGTATTATTTTGCAATTTTCTTCTCACAACTGGCGCTTGGTAGGGGGAAAACACACACACACAGCATTGCACGGTATCCCTCGCGCGACAACGCCTCCAATCCCTCCATCATCGGCTGCCGGTGCTGCCGCGGTGTCACTGAACACTTTTTGCGCCGGCTAGAGATTTTTTTATTATCACAATAAATTCTCCGCCGCGACTTTATAATGGTGCCGTAAAGCGAAATTTATTGCTGTATCATAGACAAATGTATAAATAAGTGTTTATTTATTCATTTTCCAAGCGATCTCCGAACCCGGCCGGCCCAGCGAAGAATCCGTTCGCTTTAGTTGCTTTTTGTTTTTTTTTTGTTTTTACGCTGGGCTGGCTGACTGCGCTAAGGTCAGTTTGATTTCCTGCGAAATAAGCCTTTCGGGAGCAATAAAGCGCGCCGGGAAAACGGGCCGGATCCGAAAATCCTGACCCCCGTCAACACTTTGACTCGTGTGGCCCCGGTTTATTCGCACATCGCATTCTCACACTTCGCTCCGTTTGTTTTCCTTCGGCTGAGCGGGTCCGCTCACAGGCAACAGCGCATCACTTGCGCATAACAAAGATGTTGCTTGATTTTTGCGGTGCGGCATAAACGAAGGAGATTTTTTAGCCGGCGAAAGCAGAAACGTGCCGATCCTGCAATCGTCGCAATTAGACGCTGTTTGTTATCGGCGATGCAAACAAGTTGGCTGGGAGCGGCCCAAGGTGCAGACATTAACAGACGCTGCGCACACAGGAAGCACCGCGGCCCGGCACAATGAGGCATGATCTGAACTGAATCGGAATCATTATCGCTTTCGCACTTGGATGGCTTTCGGTCAACCACGGGTGCCAACGCCGCATAACTTTCATATCCCCCTAGAATGGCTTTAGTGATCTCAGAAATAGTTCATGATCACGTTGAGAATAAAATGTACTTGGAGAAGCTTTTTTTTATTAGGTACTTGTTTTTCTTAAAAAAAAAAACAAATATCGCCTCATCTGCAAAAAAGCCCTCAACAGCTCAGTTTTGACTTGACTAATATAATCAATAAGCGCACTTCACAGGCACGCCAATGTTTATGTGATGGTAAACAGTTCAGCCTGTTTACCCCAGCCGTCACTCTACACGGACTGCGCAAATATTGTTCAATATTTATGCAAACGCAAACACATGCCACACTCCGCTGAGAAATGTCTCATGCCCACCTGAGCCCGCGCCCGCTCAACCCGCCTGGGAACGCAACTCCAGCCGTGCTTGAAAAGCATCACTAAACAACTATTTTAACCACGCCACGCAAACAATGACAAAAAAGCAACGCCTTTTTAACGACATCCTTTTCACCTGCCCTTGGGCCGTGCCGCTTTCGTCACTTATCGTTTCGCGATCCGTACTCCACCACCGCCGGGTGATTTATGTTTCCGGATTAGCCAAAGATGGAGTTGTTGTTGGTTTACACCAGGAAATCGGGTTGATGATGTCGTTGCGCTGTGGAATACATTATGCTTGGGTGAGATTTGAAGCACTCCGATGCTATGGTCTGATGAATCAAGCTGTTTAAAATTTATTTGAAGATCGAGCGAGTGTTGACAGTTAATTGTTTGTGTTACGTCAACGTTTTTTTTTTCGCTTACAATAAACCACAAAGCAGGCAAGGTCAAGCATGGGCAACATCAAATTTGTGATCTTTTTTCATTTCACTTAATGCCGTTATCTGGCCAATCGCGGCCTACATAACATAAATTTCTTAATCCTAACCGAACCCTATCGAACATAGATCCTGATGATTAAATTACGCACAAACAAAATACGGGTTTAACGAATAAACGAATTAATTAAATAACACTGAAACTTAAATAAAAACTGCCTCGTAGCATGGTCCTAAGAGAATCTATAATAACACTGAAGTCGACAGTACTACTTAGCGAGCTATATGTTTTTTGTCATTTTAGTGATAGGATCACTGGATCCGAATTCAGTCGATCTGAAATCGTTCCTCAGTACAGATCGTGGTCTAAGAATCCTATAAGGTGCCAGAAAATTTATCTTTTCTAGAATAGACGGGGCGTCGATGGAACCGCTTGTGTAAGCTTATGTAATAATAGACACTGGGCCGTCATTCGTCTATGCTGCAGAGATTCAAGTCCGAACAGAAGGCACCTAGTACGGTGATCAGGACAGGTAGATTCAAGAGACCATGAGAGACGACAAAAGAGAACTCGTGACAACTTTCTCTGTACAGATTCTATTCTATCTATTCTATATTGCTGTGTTGATGTCCATAGTAAGCTAGCGAATTCTAATGTCGATCGCACTATAGCGCAGTAAAGTGATTTTAGACTAAAAGGGTCCCTCAGCTCCTTTCCAACACGCATTATAAATCCTGAGAAACGGGGCGCTTTTGAAACTGTGAGCTCATAGTGAGTCCCTAACGATAACTTACAATCTAAATGGACACCAAGACCACACACAACATCGGTCCGGGGAACTAAACTGTCTTCTATCATGTAACTAAACAAATACGGAGAACTTTTTCTCGAAAACGTTATAGCAACACAGCAACACACCACGATTTGAAACTGGACAAACAGTTTTGAAGTCAATGACAGTCAGTAGGGCCGGAGATAGGAAGGAATAATTTTAGATCGTCAGCATAAAGCAGTTTTTGGCAACCGGATATCACATTGGCTATGCCTTGGATAAAAATATTGAACAGTATCGTTGTTATTGATGTTATTGTTTAATTTACGGATTTCAAAAACATTATTGCCTTGCATCATCTAGAATATTGTATCATGAATGCGGTGCCTCAAACGTTCACGTTAGTGATTGCATAAACGATTCAAAATAATAATCTTTTGAGTGACTATCTACTTTTTCAAAGCATCCCAAAGCACTACATACAAGTAAAGTACATCCTAGCTAAATAAAGACCTGAAAAGCAGTTTTTACTTCGAACGCTTAAATACCAATACTAATACAACATCATTTTCCGTTTCAATATTTTTTTTATTTTTTTTAAGGTGATGTGCTCCATCAAATTAACTAGCAAACTACACTTCAAGCGACGGTATAAGTGAAAATAATTATTTAAGGATTAATTAAGCACAAATCCTTATCTTCAAATTAATGCACTCATTTTTATTAACGACTTTCTGGCATCCCTCGAATTCCTTTTCGAAAGAAGTTTGAGTCTTCGTCGAGAGAACTCCACTATTCAAGTCATTTTTGATGTTCTCATATGACCGGAACTATTGGTCAACAGGGCTATGAACTATCGAACGAAATAGGTGATGAATGGACAGTGAATGGAACAAAACATACATTTCCCATAGTTCCATCTCTTATAGCCTGTGTTTCTACTCAATCGCACACTGCGAAGAAATTCTGTACGATGCATTCATCGGAGACCGTTGCGCACGAGAAACTCCTCGTGTTGTCTTATCTGGAACACATTCATTCCGATTTATTAGCAGCTTGTTTTTACAACATCGTCATCACTCCGAATATTTTCTGCGCACCGTTACGAACGCGTTCCGAATCCAGACATAAATCAACTAGCATTTTTTTATGTGCGAAAACAACTTGCGCCTGAAAACAGTTGCAAAGTGGGCCATACGGATGAGCGATATTTAACAACATTCTACTCATTTCGTACGGCACGGACCGTGCATGTGAGCGGCGGCGGGGTTAAAAACTTTACCAACTACATTGAAACCATTTTTTCCGCACTAAAAAGCAACATCTCGTGCCATATGGCTCGAACTGCTCGCACCCGGCAGCCCTGTAGGCGGAGAGTACGGAAAACAGTGAATACGAGCAAACAGACAAAAAAAAACCGCCCAGCGTGTAGTTGTGCGCGATGCAAACCAGAACCATTAGTCGCCGGTGGAAACACGATTGCCGCTCGCGAAAGTAACATTTTATGATGGTCATTTAGAAGCTAGTATTTCTTTGTGACTGCGAGATGAAACTACCTACCTATCCATAGTTTATGTTACAACTGTCGACTCGGCAAGTCTTCCCGGCAGCGGACGGCACCGTCTCCTCCCGGCGGCTGGTGCTGGGTCACGTCACTCCCGCGAGCCTTCAGGTGGTACCTCGGCTGGCTTGGCGGGCAAAAACTAAGGATTCCTTTTGATGAAGTTCGGCGAGCTCTCCAGCCCAGAGTATGACGATCGGCTGCGAAGCACCTGCGCCACACACCGGGGCCGCACTCGGTCTCATTTGCTGGAAATGATTTACAAATTGTGCAACCAACGTGGCGTAACAAACTCCGCCAAGTCAACTTCCCTGTCCCCGGGCTGGACGTAATCCAGCGCGCACCGGAGTCGGTGGGCGAGTGTTAGGACCCCAGGATTCTCCCTCCAGGCATCGCCAGTTATCAGTAGTCGTTTTTCCGCCAAAGTAAACATGGTGCACACGGAGCGACCGGCTACTGGCAGCCTCGTCACCTGAGGGGGAAAGGCAGATGCAAAAACTTCTGCCTCGACGTGAAATATTCCATCATAAATTATGTTTTATGCGGTGAACACCGGGGAGCCTGGGTCTTGTGCGTTCGCAGATTGCTTTCGGCATCGGGCCACTTCTCACGCCCCGGCTCGTTTATCGTTGAAGTTACCACACACACAAACACACGTGCACGTACACATGAGCTACGTACGTATACCTGCGGGCAGCCCATGCTTCAAAAAGTTGACGGTAATTAGCAAATCGCGTCAAAGCCTCGGCTCGCCGTCCAGCGTCCCACTTTCTGCCAAGGCACGTGGGACGATCACTCACGCCACGAAACTTCATCCAATCTGACTACCCTCATACGCCATTCGGCTGCTCGAACCAAAACCGATGTGCAAATGTAATTTATTGCAGGGTTAGAAATACCACTCAGCCCCGCTCCAAGCAACAAAAAAAAAACCGAGGGACATGCGGACGCCACTCACGTGAGCGGCACGGACACACTTCACCGGACCGGATCTTGTTTGTTTGCCCGCTTCTGCTACTGCGGCGGAATGGATTTCGGTTTCGAATCCACCGATCCCTACCGCTTCGGGGCACTCGGAACCGGGTGGAGCCTTTCCACTTCCCAAGCCAAACAAGAAGACACACTAATCCGTCATTAACCCAGTTCACGTGACGTTTTCGGCTGTGCGCCCTGCGCGATAGGGCCGGCTCGGACATGTCTTGAAAACGAAATAAATTGAGCGCAAAGCAAGGTCTGCCCCACTCGAAACGGGAGAGACAAATTTCACTTGTCCCATCGTCGCTGATAGTGAAAAGTAGATCATTATTCACGATCAGTGCGGATTAACGAAAGTGAGCGTTGGTGTGGAACCCGGAAACCGATTGCATGCTCTCCTGCCGCCCTTTTGGCGCCGCGGGATTGAGGTCAACATTAGAATGCATTTGTTACCCCGGTTTTATTGCAGTTTCACTCATTAATTTTCTACTAAACATGGTTGAGACATTGTGATTCGTTGAATGCAACTGCAATAGAAATCTACACGCTTTCCCAACATGTTATCAATGTAAGTGTCTCAAATTTAGTTTTGTATACTGATTGGGTTTATATTTAATTTGCGTAGTGATCAATCGTCTCAAGAAACGACTACAGCAAACTGTTCTTGGGTAAAATTGGCTATGAAAACCCCAAATATTATGTCCTTAATATTAACATTATCTAATGTTAAACCATGCAAGTAAGCAGTTCAGCAATACCGTCACCACAATCAATAGATAATCTTAATACAAATATGTACAATTATCAATATGTTTTTAGATATTTTTTTTGATATTTTTTAGATCCTTTTAGAACATTACCACCTTCAATTGATCACTTCATGCGTGTTCAAAACATAAAAGACGTTAAGTTGATTCTTATTATTTGATTATTGATCCCAAAAGCAACAATTCACATACACAATACAATGCAATACAATACACACACTATATAAATTAAGGCATATGCACCAGCTTATTGAAGGCATATTTCACTGCTACTAACTAATCTTTCCCAGCAATCATAAAAGCAAGCGATGAGAAATTTACCAATTGGTCATATGTAAATAGCTCAAACTCATAGTTCTATGAATGTTGGCTATCTTCATTGCTTTGTGGTGTCGATTATGAATCCTAACAATAAGGCTACCTATTTTTCCGATTTTCTGAAATGGAAAAATGTATCTGTATGCTACACTTCATGTTGGGTCAAGTAGAAATTTCAATCCGAATTGGTCGTCCTATTTATTATTCATACAAGAGGATTACAGGTCACTAGATCATTGAGAACATCTGCCATTGATCATTCCGAAAAGAATTGAGAAAAGGAGAACCATAAAATCGATTGAATCTGATAGCTAATACAAAGTAGTACAATTTTCGAGTATTAATTATTGGCTTTGGAAACAAGCAAACATTTTTGTTCTATTTTGAGATATATTTCCAGGATTTTAAAAGTGATGCTAAAAACTGCATTTATTTAGACTAAATATACAAATATCCTTTATAAGTAGATTCGTCGTATTATAGACAGACTTACAAGTTAATATAACCAAAAATTCTTAATCTCATCTGCACAATGTCTTAACTCGATAGGCTATCCAAAAAACAAACGAAAGATAGCTTATAAGTGATCGAGAATGATTCGTTAGATCATTAAAACCTCAGCGAAAGACTAATTCCCAACATTACGGGGAGCTGTCGCTCGAACGCAAGTATAAATCTGCCTCCGGTGTTTGCTCCAAAAACAGAGCGAAACGAGTTCCTCTATGACCTGTCCAATCAAGTTCCTCAAATAAAACGGTTAGACAAGCGACTCAAACCCGTCCAGCTGCGATGGCAGACCGAAGCAGAACCGATCCGCGGTGGGGTAGGTGGAACAATCCACTCAAACCCAGCGACTCGCAGACGACTCGCAGCGTTTTGTAGCTCCTAGTTTTACGAACTCGTCATCTGCGGACTCCGCGCGAGCGGGTGACCCTTTCCCGAAATGGCTTTTAAGGCTTTGCGTTCGAATTTTATTGCACCTTTCGGTGATGCCCGGTGATGTCCATCGGCAGAGAGACCCGGTCTTAGTCATTTGAGACGTGGAAGAACTGTCCGAACGGACGGGCTGATGGGGTTCCCCCTTCCCGAAAGAAGACGGAGAGACAAACTTCGCGCCACAGAAGCCTGCACAGGTGATAATTTATTCGGACTCTTTCCGTGCGCTTCAACGGCACGAGAGGCACGCCACAGAGCGGTGCCGGGTGGGGAAGTTCGCGCTACGAAACGTCTTCGCTTCGTCATCCCAAAAATGGACAGCCGCGCGAGCGCCCTCCGCGGGCGCCCTCCGTGACGGGCGGAAAGCTTCGGCCGCGCGCGGCTGTGGAATGTTTTATTGCTTTCGGATGAATTTCTAATGTCATTCAAAATATTTTGTTTCGGGCATCATAAAAATAGTGAGAAACAACGGTTTTCATTAGCCATTCCGGATCGTCCGTTGGCCGGGTGGCTTTCCGTGGGTTCAAACGTGACCGCTACTGAATTATTTTTCAGTCGGTGGGGTTGTTTTGCTTTTCCCTCCACGTCATTCTCCTCATTTGGGACATCATTTAGTTCGGATGAGGGATGAACGGCTAGCGCGCTATAATTGTTCCTTTTTCCTTGATCGCTGACCACCACGCACCACCTTGTTGATGGGTGGTGAAAGAGGCTTTTTTATTCGAACAAAAGTGCAGCCAGCCTCGATTGTTGCTATAAAATGACACTTAAAATTAGCTGACACAGTAAAGGCGCGTTTTACTGCGCTATTGTTTAGCTTCCGCCGGAAAGGGGGGTGCAGCGCGTTTGTTTTAACAGCCGTTGTTCATGTCACACATTCTGTTACCCAAAATGTTTGCGCTGATTGTTCTAATCTTTCGTGTTTCATCTAGCAATTGCTAAATGAAACTCGCATACGTGATTGCATTATACATGTGAATGACTGTTTTATGTGAAAATTAATGACAAACGAAATAGGGACATGATCTTATACGTAAGTGTGAAACACAGTTATAGAAAAAAGATCATAACGCGTGTAAATTTGTCAATACTGCGTGAAAACGTCAATGCTTCATTGTGTAATGCTGTGTAAATGTTAAGCTACATGAACAACATGATTTTAAAGATTTTGCGATATACATTGTCCTATATATACAAAAGTTTTGTTTAGAATATAGAAACATCTATTGACGTTGTAGGACAATATTTAGGTCAGTTTTTTTTTAGTAAATAAAGTGTTTTTTTTTCAAAAAATAAGAAAGTATTTTCAGTTACTTCTTTCAATTTGAAGACATAAATAAAGATTTAATTCCGAAAAAGACAAATGTACGAACCTTCTTAATATTTCAGCTATATTATTGATCGATTTAACTAATTTAGAACGGAAAAGTTTGATTTTTGGTATTTCGATACATACAAATGCTGTCAGGACGCAATTTTTGTCGATTTTCGTAGGATTTGTCAGTGTTTTTGGGAATGAAAAGTAGACAAAACTATGACGTTTATTTGTATGTACAGTGTTCTCGAAAACATGAACTATAGTTTTGTATAATTATATTGAACTAATGTAGAATCAATCAATGATTCCCATAAACGAGTTGGAAAATTATTTAAAGTTCAATTCGTTTATTCTCGAGACAAAAAAGAGCATTTGAGCAATAAAATGTATGTTGAACATAAGTATCATTGTAAATAGAATTTCGTATCAGTAGGATAAAAATGATTCTGTGTGATGGTTAAATGATACTTGTTGAGAAATACTAAATACAATAGAAGTAGTAATAAAATTAATTAAAATTAATTTTAATTAATTAAAATTAATTTTAATTAAAATTAATTAAAATTAATTAAATAAATTAAAAGAGGCAGGAATCAAGATCTACATGATGTTTAAAGTACAGAAACAATGAAAACTAAAAGATGCAAAATACAAAAATACAAAAATACGGAGCACCTTTTAGTATTGGTGCATAAAAACAATAAAAGTAAGAATAAACTAACAGCTGTTTAACATTGATTGTAGAGGTTATCACGGACATTGTACATTGTAGTGCATTGTGGTCAGCAGATCGGTGGTGATGATGACAATAACAAACAATAGTAGCAGTAATAGCAGCTAAGAATAGTACATGATCATGTTATCGAACAAGCATCGCTTCACCATGTTGGTATTAATGGCGCATTATTGAATCAAATGTACAATTTTCCAATTTGCTATTGATTAAAAATCAGATACGAAAACAAATTTCAAGATATACTAAATAGCAATTATTGTTTAAATTCACAGGTCCTTCATGTAATCAGAACGTGAATAACGTTTCAATGCTCGTTGCCAACATGCGCTCAAATATGATCAGAAGAAATGTGTTTGTTATTTTAGCCTTATTTACAGGACTTTTGAGGCAAATGCAGTACTTCTCATGTTGTCAAGATTACCATTATCCAGCCCGGGAAAAAACCAAACATTAATTCACCAACACCAAATGTTCAACAAACCATTAAGCACACACATTGATAGTTCAAGTGGAATCAATCGTTTCCTACCTCTCAGCATCCCCTACAGAGCATCCTACCTACCGGCGCATTTATTCCACACGAGAGCGCCACAAATACAATGTGCTCCCATTCTCCCCCTTCTCCTTCTCCCCCTCCACACCTCACCCCCACGGAAGGAACACAGGAAAAAGTGCTTAAATTTTTATTTTCACACGTTTGCCTTCGTTTGGAGCCGTTCAATTGCAAAACGGCTGTACGCTCGATGTAACTTCAATGGCGCAAATGTCAGACCACCCAGGCACGCTAGTGGGGGGGCGGGTTGGGGATGCCTCCCCTATCTCTCCGCCCTCCCAGCCGGGAGCACACGCTGGGAAAGTCTATTCCGGCGCGATCGCGCAAGTGTGCCATTTTATCGCTCGGCATCGCTCGCCCGGAGACCGAGTGGTTCGTGATTTTCTACCATCCTCTGGCCGCCCGTTCTGCCCGTTACCACACCGCGAGCTTTCTTTTGCGTGATTGCGCCTTTTGAATCGCGCGTACCCGTATCCATTCAAACCGTACGCCCCTTCACCGGTGGGGTCTTATGCGAAACGGCGAATCCTAGCAACGAGCCGACCCGGGTGTGCCTGCCCATCGACCGCAAAACGTCACGTGTTGCCTCGGGGTGGTAATGTGACTTCATTTCATTTCAAAACTAGTTTACATCATCATCCCTCCGTGCACGGCCGCCGTGCACAGGTGAGCCGTACGGTTATTAAACAAATTCAATCATTTGAATAAACAAACCGTTTCAAAACCACTTTTCCAACACACAGCACACGCCCGAAGCCCAGCTCTTTACCCCTTTTTACCCGACCACCCCACCACCCACGAAGGGCCGGCTAAATTGGTTGGGGGGCTGCCGGTTACCATGGGAAAGGAAACAATCATTCACCCGCCTGCAGGATACGATCGTTTGTGCGGTGTCGTCGTGCGGATGTACATGGAAGGATATGAAAGAAACACACCGCAGGCTCCGACCAACCCGGCGCTCTCGTCGCTCGTCTATCGGAACGTCTACGGACACCCACACCGACACATTCGCCGCGTATGTGTGCCAAACCCCATGCTAATGGGTTACTTGTTAAACGCCTCCAGCTACCCGTAGGTCCTTAACAGCGTTGCCCTTACACTATAATCAATCTCGGAAATATGGATACAACTTTATGAATAGTCTCCGGAGATCCCTCCACCCGCGCGGGCCTCCCGAGCGCCGCACACGAGGACCTAATTTCGCTCCGGTGGATATGAATAAATGGGAAGCTTAAGCCTCGAGGCTCGAGTAAACATCCGGTAAAGTGGCTTCGGAAGCGCCGACGGGGGGCGGGAAATGAAACTTCCAGGTTTCGCAAAGGGACTTCACGGCGGAAGAAAGCTTCATTGCGTCCTGCCTTGATCTCTTTTGTTCGCAGCGCAAGCCCGCTCAGTCGCCGTCATCAGCGTCGGCATCATCGTCATCATCGTCATCACCGGCAACAGTGGCATAATAAACTAATTACGTTGCCAAGGGATGCCCGAGTGTTAAGGGAAGTTGTCACGTGTTTAATCAACGTGATAGGGTAGTAGTTTTCCGGACCGGATAATAAGAGCGGTGCGGGAAAATGGCGGCTCGTGGCAGCATGCACGTTGGCCAGTCGATAGCGCGATGCTCTGTTAAACAATCGCTTCATCGGCCACGCGAGTGGCAGGCTTCTTGCAGGACTCGTGCGGTTCAATCCGGCACCGGGGAGGTTCGAAGAGACTGATCGGCATTGACAAATGGCGTCAATCAGAAGGGGCATTATTTTGATGACCGGTAATTAGCACGTTATTATGCGTTACTCCTAAGTTGGTGATATAGGTGATGCACTACAAGCTTCTCAACGTCGAGTTCGAAGTCGACTATTTTCGCAACTCCATTTTTCAAATGTCTATGGACTTCGAAAAACTAATTTGACGAAACGATTCGGTGTAATTGAATTAAAAATCTCATTTCAATCGTATTTGCTCTCTCCAACATGAACCTTTCCCAGAATCCAAATCCTTTACTAGATTGTAAATGTGACTCGTGCAAATGTAAAAGACTGTTTCCTATCGCGCACGACATCAAGCAGTACAGCAATGGTGGAGTAACACACACTCACACAAAAAAAAACACACACGCTCGCACATACTCCGTTCAACAAACCACAAAACGAGCATAATGAAATAAAAGTAAACCCGCGTGCGGACAACTAGATAATACAGAAGATAATTAAAATATGCCGACGTCCCTTTGATGTCCGTTTGTTCGCAGGCGCTCAGCGAACTGGCACCGGATGCAGGGCGCTGTTACAGCTAGCATTTCATCCGAACGTCATCTCTAATCAAATCATACTCCGCGCGCGCGCGCGACACTCGGCTCGTTCCCCGTGCCGTTCCTGGCGACACACGCGCGTGTGTGTGTGCCGTCAGCCAGGATACGGTCGCGCTCATAAACTTCACCATCGTCGGCCGGTGCGTAGGGCGAAGCTGTTGCAAATGACACGATCGTTGCCGGCACCGGGCGTCGGGACGAATTGACAGGACGGGTTTCATCATCGTCATCGTTGCGCCAGCATGCCGTGGCAGGGACTATTATCATTTATTCGCAAATTTTCACCAGCCGTTCGCTCTTCTGGGGAGCTTGGAGTCCATGGAGTGTGGAACCAGGCTGTGCAAGTACGGTACGGGTGAACGACTGAGTGTACTGACGGCACACTATGGGAAAAGAGGGCATCAATTATATTTTGGAAGAAGAGTTGCAATTTCATAGTCGTTTGGAGGATGTAGAATGAAAACGTTTAAACTATTTTACCAAAAATCATTTCAAAATAATCGCATCAAAATGTGCACTACACGTCGCACAGAATGGAAAAGAAACCCTTTTTTGACCAAAATTTGCAGAGTAAATGTCACGCGCGAACGTTTTCAACCGGATGGCGAGAAATTTGTTTACGCGTACAATCAAACGATAACATGGCACCGATAGGCACGTCCCAAGCATCCCGCGCCGCACTCCACAGTCGGATCAAGCACCGCGTTAGAAGCAGGCACGGGCAAGCAGCCAGCAGCAAAATGCAAACGATGCTGGGAAGCCGCCTGCCAGCAATAACGTCGTCAAAGCTCGCCTCAGTACTGTGCCGCCGACAGACGCCCGTCATGTTTGCAAGCGTTCCCGTTCCCGGCGTTCGATTTGAGTGATAATATCATGAGTTACGGCGAATACACGGTACGGTGGAACATTTGCAAAAGGTTCGTGTAAATTTTGTGTGACAATATTGTTTTTATTAGCAGGCGTGTTAGTGGCGCGGGTCGCGATCACGCGCGGACTTCACGTGCGCCAGATGTGTTTTATGCCGCCGGATTGTAACACAACTTCTACGACAAACCGATCTCCCAGTCCATCTTGTACGCGAGCTGGTGTTAGTGCATGAGTTCTGGTGAGATTAAATTCGACATAACACGGTTGTATGTTACAGTTGTAGATCGCATAAATTGCGGACAATTTCAATATAAGGTACGTTACAATTCAGTATAATGTTGCTTTTTTTAAAGCATAATAATACCGAATGGGGTGTTTATCGTCACTTATAACTCCTACCTGCTTTTGTTGAGATTTTTGGTTTTCTTTCTTCTTAAATTGTAGAAAAATATTGAATTTTGAGAACATTAACATTATTGGAAACAGTAATGCTGCCATTGACATGGAAATCCTCCTGGAAATTTGATTTTTAAAATGATAAATTAAGTTTTTTACAATGTTTTCTTTTGTACATGGCTATTCATGTCATGAACATTTTAGTTGAATAAAATCAAACCAATACAACTTTGAATGCTGCCAAGCAAATGGAATAGATTAACCACAAACATCGATAAGTTAAGTTAAGTAAAGATTGAAGCTCAAGAAAAGTTTGTTATTAAAAATTTACTGCGCCTCTTGCACCGAAAAGTTTGTAGAGCCCAGCTCTGGTGCTTTTAATCCAAAGTTGAGCAAACTGACACTTCAAATCTATAACATATTTGTATAATTTTACCCAAACTAGAAATATATTTGAGTTAAAAAAAGAGCAGCCTTTGTTATTTGTTATTTATTATTTAAAAATCAATGGACCACGAGGCCCCATAGATGCACGCTTAAGACTATTACAAATAGTGCACTAACACGTAACAGGCCGTACAAAACGAATTATGTTTAAAAACAACGTGCGGGTCAAGTCGGGTTCGTAACGGTCACAAACGGCATTAAATTCACGGCACATTACGAGAAACGGATCAGAGGAGCCATATAGGACTTTAATAACATATAGGACACACAACTAAAAAAATCCAACACATTCCAAATTCCAAACATCAAATGACCAAATGAGTCCTGGTATACTTAGAGAGCATTAAAGATTTGCATTTCAAAGAACTGAGTAAGTTAAATTAATCATGAGGAAAATTGAACCCTTAAAAAATAGGTACTGATTATCCCAACAATTCTGATGGAAGATTCAACGCCATTTGTTCATCTCAGTGTATAGAAACAGTTCCGACAATCCTCCAGAAGCTTCGAAATATGTTAAAAGGGTAATCAGTTTTGGTAAACAAAACGACAGTATCCTTAAAAATGTCTTAATACAAAAAACATGATAATCCTATTGTGGATTGACAATTAACAATGTGTAAGTTATAGGTTTTATGTAAGTATCTAGAACCGCATACAATCGAAAGGAATAAAATGAATGAAGGTATATAATCACCACCATATCTAGCATACTATCTCACATGATTTTCGTATGCGTATGGTGAACGAAAAAAAAAACAATACCCAATTTCGTTGTAAATGAGACATCATTCACACACACCCCTGGAT
The DNA here is from genome assembly GCA_000349145.1 of Anopheles dirus. Classification (NCBI taxonomy): domain Eukaryota; kingdom Metazoa; phylum Arthropoda; class Insecta; order Diptera; family Culicidae; genus Anopheles; species Anopheles dirus. The sequence continues at coordinate 1,732,310 of KB672802.1, read as the reverse complement.
AGCCTATCTATGCATCTTTCGCACAAACAAATCATTTATCGTCATGCTACCGATTTTACCCCCATTAGTCACCTGCATACGCCCAGTACTCCTTCCTAAGGGTGTGCCGGCTCGGCTGACAACTTTTTCGGCCAACAGCAGAGCACGGTCGGTGGTAGACATGGGCGAAGGGATAAAATATTACACCGAACCTGACCGCAAATTATCCCCATGTTCCGTGCGATCGTAGACACGATACTAGTTTGCACATCCGGAACCTTTTCACACTTCACATTTGCCTTCGAGGGTTTTTTTTGCTTGCTGTGAGGGTTCGTGTTTAACGCAGTGAAGAGTACGGAGCAGGAGAAAAAAAACTACGCACAGGAAAGAAAACCAAAAACCCGTAGCCGTCTGCCAGGACGCTTACTTTCTCACTCTCGTTTTCCAAGAATCGAATCACCTACCGAAAACTATCCTACTGGTCGCCACATGAGTTTTTGGAAAGGAACCAAAACAAAAAACCGACGTTCCCTCCATCAAGTTACCTACGACGAGACGGCCAAATCTAGAAGAACGTAAAAAATGGTACCCAGACATACGCATACAAACACACACCCATTTGGTAGGGCCGTTTTTCACCGCCGAAATGTGTTCCGTAGCGTGGGCCCTTGCAAATGTCCTTCCGGTGCGACACCGGGTGTAGTATGACATTAAACCTCTTGCTGTTCGCTTTCGTTCTCGTCGGAGGTCGTCGGAGGTGCTGGCCGTAGTAGCACGAACGGCTTCCCACTTCACTGCCCGGCAGGAGGGCTTGACACGACTAATACTACCAGCCGGGTTACTAACCCGAAACCCGCTCCGCGTCAGGTTCGCAGTGTGAGTGTCGGGTGTGCGAGCAGAACCGTTTGACATGTGAACGCAATGTTTCGACCTCAACCTCAGCGCAGAATTGGAGAGCGCGCGCGGGAGGTTGATGGATAAGTCAGATCGTCCTGACGGCAACTCTACACCACCAAGCGTCTTCTGTAGACGCTTCCTTTTTTGCTGCCACTGTGCGGTTTTGCAGTCTTGCTGATGAGAACGTGTCATCGGGGAAGCTTGTACAACGACCGCTGCAGTTTTGGAACTAGGGATCGTTTCATGTTTGTTTCACTCTCGTTCTCTGCTGCAGACTCATGCGCCTAAACTGTTAACTGCTATCGAGGATAAGGAAGTTCGCTCAGCAGACTTTCTTCGACAACATGCTGTACGAGCGCTTACACCGGTTACGGTTCGCTTCCATCAAGATATCATCGAAACAGTGCCCGGGGAACGTTTCGACGGAACAACCGTATGAAAATCACAATTATGTTCATACAACTTCTTGCTCACAATGTACGGCACCCGGCACGGAGCACAGCGCTGCAAATTACTCGTCCACCACTGTTCTGCAACACGCACGATAACATGCGCCCGACTTGCCTTCCCGAACGACCTTTCGCAATAGTTTAAACAGGCATGAACATATTCATGTCCCGTGGCATTGTACCGTGACGCGCCGCCAAGGAAGGGGGACTGTCGGGGACATGGGCCACTGTGACTCCTGTGACTCCGGTCGGTGCTACAAACAAGCAACGCCATGGCTCCACTGCCACTCCTTTCGGTGCGTCCGGAAATCTCATCGAGAAGGACGCCCAGGACGTGTTCCAAACCCTCCCCCACGCTCGAAGCAAAGAAAACGGAGCGCTCCCAGTGGGTTCGATCGGTTGCGCTGGATAGTCGCAGGGACTCGATGACTCGCTCGCTGCCCGCCGGAGCATAGTTAGCAAATGAAAGCATAAATAAAATATGATAGCGTCTCGAAAAATGAGGAGGGATATAAATTTTAAATGATTTATGATTATACGATACGGGCTAAGTACTGCTGGTGCAGCTACTATACACCGGGCTACCCGTGGAAGGGATGCGTTCGGTTCACCTTTTACGAAACGGCATCCCCTTCGGGGGTTTCCTTTGGCAATTACTTTTTTTGTGTGTGCGAAATCTTTTCATTTGTGTCATACTTGCCTGTGTCATTGTTGGTGCCGCGTTCTTGAATGAAGTCGTGACATCTTTTCAACATGTCCCTTTATGCGAAAGAGATTTTTTATTATATACTTCTCTTTGTACAGTTAAAAACATAACAACACCATTCGGTTTCGTCGTTCACATACAATTTGTAGGTCGAGGCACAAAAGGACATTGGTCTTAAAAAGGGAACAAAGTCTGTAAACCAGAAGTTTTATGTTCAAAATGTACAAAAAACTTTGATGTATTCGTTCAATTCTGCCTATATCGATCGCAGATCGTTTTTCAGTGCAAATCTAGTTGAATAAATAATAGGGATCATCCCTATTTATAGATTTCGATTTCGTTCTCTCCACAGTTCTCACATCAATTTCATACTAAACAATGTTCATCAATTTAGTCCCGTCAATTTCATCATCTTTGGATCTTTGGAACGTTGGCCCGTTCATGACCCCAGAAACAACAGTGACCAACCGCGGTGACAAGTGCGTCCGCAGCAAAATCGCTGCCCCTAATCCCACACCACGGGATTGCACTTAATGCAAGTGCAAACAAAGCGCAGATGCATTTAATTAACACACTCTCGCTACAAAACGAACTAACCATTACGACGCCGGCCAGCCGTTGTTTGCCGAAACATTATCATCAATCTTCGAGTTCTCGGCCTCGGCGCTCCGGAACAGGTCGGTTAATGTCGGCTCCGCGGTAACTCCCAGCAATAGCTACGGGTACGTTCCGGGGGTTCGGAGAGGGACAGCAACATCAATCTTACGCCCTAATCCATCCCGGTGGACAATCCTCCGCCAAAGATCCGCCTCTAAGCATAACGGGGTGGGGGTAAAGTGATACAATCGCGAAAATCGCCCACTCGGACACAGGATTTTGCGTAACAAACCCTACGCAAATAGGGGTCACACTTTTCGGTAGGGAGACACTTCTCCTGTCTCGTGTAACCAGCACAATAAGCGGCCGAACGGAGCGTAGAAGCTGCTTGCGAGATGGTTTGACACGAAAATTGCGGTAGGTTACTGGTGTGGTATGGATTTTTGAAACCGTCACAACCGGAGTGTTACATAGAGACTCTGGATCGAAGTGACACGTCAAAATGTAACCGATTGTCCAAACGTCAACAGCCACGTACTGGGTGATGCTCGGTGACGATGGCCCTCGTTGATGAACGCTTCTGTCGCTACCCTTTTTGCACAACCCTTTCGTATGTTTGAACTTTGGCTTAATACAGATGCAGTTCCGCCTCGGAATTCTCGACGAATTTGGCGATTGTTGGGGTGAAATTGAAATGATGGATGATGCTTTCTTTCTCCCGACCATCCGGGACACATCTACCGAAGGCGCCTGTTCCGTGATCCTAGTTCCGGAGCGCCACCACTGTGTCTGTCATGTGAATGTCCGTTTTTAACATTAATTAAATTTACAGAGCCCCATGTTGTCTCCTATTCAGAGTGTTCGCACGGCTCGTTCAAGCGGGCGACGGAGATGAAATGATTTCAGCACACTCGTCTAATGTTTTGGAGGATGCGCTCCGTCGTCGTCGTCGTCGTTCGATGCCCCGAAGCGAAACAACGCTGTCAGATACAATCTTTCCAGCACCGCTATTGCCCAGAGGTTGCACAACGCGTGTCATGTGCGAAATTGTTTGCCCGTTCGCTCACCGGCTTCGAACACTTTTCATAAGCTCGCCTGCAGTTTTGCTCGTAATTAACCTTGCTTTCTACCACGGGTGGATGTAATTGAAATCCATGATTGATCTCGCGCGTGGATTGAAACAAAACGAAAGCAGCTAATTTTTAATTGAAGCTAACCAAAATCACATTACATTCCGTACGCTTGTCCGATAATGGTCTAATACGCTCGAGCGCCAATACTTATCCAATAGCGCGCAGCGGGAAGGAACGAAATCCACTCTCGTTTCGGTGGAACGCTTTACCTCCGCGTTGCTTTTGTTTTATGTAACACGCCGTGGGCACATTGGGTACGTGGTAGGATGGAATTTAAACAAAAATGGAAAACATGTTCAGATCACGTAAATTCGGATATTTTTTTTAAGTAATAGAGACTTGCTTCCAACATTATATAGAGTTTAAAAGAACACAAACGCGGTGTTCACACTATAACATTATTCTAAAACCTGTGTAAATCTAGAGGAATTGTTTATGTTTCATACGTTTTGCGAATCGCAAGAATGTTTGTACTAATTTTACATTATTTTGGTCATTCACATCGTAAGTAATGTTAAGTGTTTGTCGTTCAATACCAATTTATTGCACTAACAACACCAAAACGACTTTTTTTGTACGACATATGTAAGAGTTTTTCATCATTCAACAATATCTTTCTCTATTTATTTCGTCAATCTGAACCTTTTTTTATTTAAAAAAGGTTTCAGAACAAACGTTGATAAGTAATTGAACTTCATGTGATAAATTCAAGCATAGTTGCAATTTGAAAATCAAAAAGATAGAAAATTGGCAAAATTCTGAAGATTTACCTAGAAAGGAGCCTCGTGCCGGTCGAGCTGTAGATGACGGAAATGATTATTTTTACACTTGAATTTTTCATCGTTCCATGACCATTGAAACAGCCCATTGTGCACTCGCGCTTCTCCCCGACGTTCCTGCCAGTCGTGTGCCGACCTTCTAATCTCGCTGATTACTGCTTCATACCCACCGCGTTCGTGCGGGTGGGGGGCACCAGAATCCGAAAAATCCACGACGCTCACGTCAATGATGATGATCATGCACCATGGCATACAAACTATTTACTTCTGGCACCAAACATCGTCTCTCCCGACGCTGGCCTAGGCCAGCCGGCAATCCGTCCAAACCTTTCACTTTTCTGGCCTGCTGACTCAATCGCTTTCCGTGAGTTCCAGTATCCCAGCATCCAGCAACATCCGACCCGGGGCCGCTGCGGAGACTAACGAGAGCAGCAGAAACGAGTAATCGAAAATAATTACATTTGCATAACAAATTACGGATAATTGTAAGTAATTTGTATCGTCTCGATTCCATTCGGTGCTTGTTTTCCGGCTGGGTGCAGGAAAAGAAATCGACCGGCCATCGGAAGAGACCACCGAAAAACGCAAGCGAACGCTTGCGCGACTGCAAGAAATGGCCCGCAGAAGCACTTCCTATACGGGGCACGGTGGTGTTTACCTTTTTCTTCAATTTCAACCTTCAAATACTTGACCATCTATTTCTGACTGTTCCATTTCACTCATCAGTACTCCACGGGGCTTCCGCAAGCGGCGGCGACCGTTCTTGGCTGACTTTCGCAAAATGAAAGCCACACGCTTAAAGGCCACAATTTGTCTCTGGAAATTCCTTGCACAAACAAAGCGCTCCGGTGGCGATCCTCCGTGCCCGGCCCGGCCCAGAGAGACAGGGGCACCGTTGCAAGAGAGTCAGAGGCCCCGAAAAGCCACGATGTCGTGACCGGAACATATCGCCGGCAGGAAAGGTTTACAAGTTGATTTCGTTTTGGGAAACGCGTTGGTTTTTGCTCTTCTCGCTGTGTTGCTTTGAGTCGTTTTTTTTTTCTTCGCTGCCTCCTTGTACTCCCGATCATTTCCAAATTGTTGTTCATTTGAGTTGCACTTTTTTTCTCTACTTCTGCCGTGCTTCTGCCGTGCTTTGCGAAAAAATGGCACCGGCTTTAACCGCGTCCCGGAACGGAATCGGAACGGCAACCGGCAACGGTGCTGGTGGTAGAAAAGTCAGGGTTCTGGCTGCCCTTCCAGTCGGTGTGCGCGCGCGAGGGAAGATGAAAACACGAAAAAGATAAACAGAAACCAATCAAGTGAAGAAATCTGTAACAAGTTCAATATGTCAAGACGGTCGTACGGTTTGCCGTCTTCCTTTATCCGGTTCACGGCTCGCCTGCCGGAGGATACGGTCGCCTCTCGCTCGTTTCCGGAAACCCACCACATCCCGTTTCAAAAGCCACCGCAAGGCTCGGAAAACTTGGCGAGCCCGGCGAAATCCTGAGGACGAACCACTTTTCAGCTACACTTGCCCATTGTGTAACGGAGAGACAGTCGACAACGGAGGCTCCCCTCGAGAAGGGTTGTAAGTGGGACTTTGGAGGGGTTTTCGGAAAGTTTCGATTTTTTTTCTACTCTGGTTCATTTTTACTGCTAACGTCGTTTACGGAGAAGGTGCGGATTCGGAATCACAAACGCGCATTCCGTCCGTCCGAAGCATTGTTATCCCTTTTGTTGTCCAAGAGCAGGAGAGGCTGGGTGGGTGAGGGAATTGAGGAGGAAAGCGAGTAGATGGACGCTCCGTGTCCATTTCAGTAATTGTTTCACCGATAGTTTGTGGTTCCATTTCTGTAAAGTACACTCATTGCGGTGAAGTTCCGTAATTGAAAGCATCTTCGTCCATCGGGTGGGCGATGGAATTTTCTTCGGTTCTGTGTTCAGCCCACGGCGCACATTTCGATTCTTTAAGTCGTGAACGATTTGCAATTGAGGGTATAGCGATAAAGAGAGTTATATAAGTCGTTTCCTCAATGATAACAATGAGAGATTAGGAAATAGCAACTTTGTACTAACTGACTACGTCGTTAAAATCCTAGGCAATTAACTTTAAACGAACTGGATTTAAAGTTACTTGAAATCCTTTCAAAATAAGACAAAACTATGAAATGAATAAGTATGAATAACTGACGGTGCTTTGAGGGTTCATATTTCATAATGTATATAACGGAACAGAATAGACAAAGCATCAAGTTAGTAAGTTAACATTAAGAGTCGATATGTAAAATTCTTTACATGTAAAGAGTAAAATTCGTACATGTGAAATTCAATATGTAAAGAGTCGATGTGTAAAATTTTTATCTGATTCTAAGAGGATTATTTTATCATTTACCATTTTATTACTTTTTGGAGTTTTATTACCTGTGTAGCATTTCTGTACAGATAACACACATAACGAATAAAAAAAAAATTAGCAGCAAATCATTGTAGCAAAGCAAAGTTCAGACTGATTCAAAGGTCATTGTAGACTGATTTCTGAGATCGTTCTAGCATATATTAAAACTTGATAGCATGTTCAAGAGCTAAAGGTTGGATGAAACTGCAAAACCCAAAAATGTTTAAAATATATTTTCTATGCCATGTAAAAAACACCCACCAGTATTAGAAGAAGGATTCAAAGTAAAAAATCTCAACTTAACAGATACTACAGAAAACAGAAAACTAACGAAAAAATATTTACGATTATTCAACATCACACAAAACGTGTCATTTTGTGATTTTGAGGAATTAAACATAAATTTTTGATTTCTATTGAAATTCTACACAATTTTTGCTTAAATATAAATTATAACTTATTAATAGACGGTGAATTGAAATTATTCGGTAAATGCAGGCGAGTCACATAGAACTACTTGAATAAAAAAAGTTTTCAATACTAAGCATACTCACACAGGCTAATGAACGTCAAATGAGGAATAAATGTGATAAACTCATTTGTGTCATGGAATTTAAATGCAATTGCTTGTGAAATAAGATGTTATTTCTTTCGGTGTATAGTATCGATGCATTGAATGGATGATTCACTCCGTAATGAAATGTATCAAATACAAACCTTTAAGACAAGTACATAATAAAACAACAAATCAAGAACTCCAACAGTAGCTGGAGGCTCCAGGCCTTGAACTATTGTTCATTTCTTATTTATCCTCTCCCATAAAAGATTCATTAAGACATATAAGCTATTTTTAGCATTTTACTTAATTATTACACATTGCATTGGTTTCCTAATCCAGCATCAGTACTGCCAGCATTCATATGAAGTTTACTTCCCTGCACGAAAAGAATAGTCAACCATTCACGCATTATTCAACTCCAACCGCCTTCTCCTATAAGGGTGCTGCTACGGCGCATAAATATTCTCCACAAATTCTGAGCAACTTTTCAGCAACCCTCTCTGAGGCAACCCTCAGTCAGCAAGCAAGAAGCAGTACGCTAACGAGCCCCATTTGGAACTTTCAAGCGTAAGTAGTTTAATTTATAATAAAAATAAATTGCATCAAATTAGCTGAAATAACATCATCTTTGCAAAACTTCCTGAGAATGTGCGATTTCTTCCTTTCTTTTTATATGCCAGCACCAGCCTTCGCTCCCTTCGCCACGCTCAAAATGTTCCAAAAGGGATGAAAAACCGGTGCAAATAAACTTCAGCAGCAGCAGCAGCAGCAGCAACATCAGCACCGGCGCGAAGAAATGACTTCCATGCTTAAAATTAATGATTGTGATGAATATTCACTCACTCTTCACCTTCCGCGCGACGGCGACAGCGACGACTAGGTCCTGCTCCGAGCCGGATTCGAGGTGTCGGCGGCGTTGACGGTGGTCGTCAACGGTCGTCCCCCTTCTCCTGCTTCAGAATTTGCACCGCAACGACGCCCGTTGCGAGGCGAGATGAAGCTCCGAGCAGGGAAAGAACGATCAGCTACTTAGAGCAATATGCATGCAAATTACAATTTAAGAGTTTGGCGAAAACTTTCCATCCAGCCGCCGCCGTCCCGCATGCAAATCCGTGCCCTGGGTTCGCCCCTCGGAATGCAATCCTAAGTGCACAAATTTTCACACTCCGTTTCGTCGACACAAATATTTCCGCCCGTGCTGGCTGCGTGTTGTTTCGGCAACAACACACGCGGACTTTACGGTGGGCCAGGACCATCTTTAGCTTGTCCCAAAAGTTTCGTGGTAAAGCATTTTCTCGCGTGTTTCGGACCTTATAGCTCAAAATGGGTTTCGCAACGATTTCCGTTGTTTTTTTCTGGGTGGAGAAGTAACCTAAAGGACTGCGAGCGTGTCCGCTGTTCTTTTCGGCCACGCGATCTTTCCTTTCTCCCGTGAGTTATTTCATTTCTTATTGTCAGCACGAAGATCGAGAGAGCTTTTAATGCTAAGCACCGTGCTTCCCGGCCGGGTTTGGTGTTGATTTTGGACGTTGGCTCGTTTTTTTTCTCCCGCCGTTCTCGTTGTGTGTTTGTTAAATTCGTTTCATCCTACCCGCGGGCTTTTGAAACATGGTCAGCCGTTTTTTGGTAGCATTAAAATTACTTTTCACAGCTTCACACAGCGCAAAGCACGTCCGGGGAGGGGCGAAGTGTGAATCCCGCCCGGCGACCCGCTTGCGTGCCGGTGGTCAAAGAGTGATTATGGCGTGAACAAGTTTAATGTCTTCAATTAAAAGCAAGATTTATGAACATGACAATGGCCGCCGAAGCTTTAGACCGTGAGCTTTACCGAGTGAGTTCCGGGCTAATGAGCGCTGTAGTCCTCGGGATGCGGTCTGGAATTTGTCATCGTCCGACCCCGGCGAAGAGAATGTGCCCGCTGCTGTTTGTGCCATACAGGGGCGGATTAAAATATGTTTATGGGCAGGCTGAAACAACATGCCGTACATTGTGGTGTCGTGAAGTGTTTGTTTTACTTGCTCATCACTTTCGTTCGAGGGATTGATGGTAAAGCATTTTTCAGGTGATTCTCAACGGGTAACACAATATAAAAATAGTATCCATTTTCAAAATGAACCATCCAAGAGTAGTTTGGTGTAAGCATTTTTTTAATGTTTGTTATTGTTCTCATAAAACGTACTGATAACAAACCTACAATAAGATGAATCAGTGGAATTTGTAGTGAACATTTTCTTTTAATTTATTGATGAAGATCCTTGTATTTTAGTAAAAATTTGAAAATAAATGAAAATATTGCAAGAATAATTTAATATTTGTTTTTAGCATGGAATAAATATAGAAAAAGTGATCATCTTACGATACTTTAATATTATATTCCTTATATTTAAACGTTTGTCATATCCAAACGAGAACAAATCGTTAAAGCACACATTAATAAAACAATAATTAATAATTTCCAATTCATTAAATTATGTCCTATTTATTTCATACAATAAAAATTACTTCGATGATTTAAAGTTAAATTACTTTCTACAAATGTCTATTAACACTATTTTATATGAATGTGCATTGTCCCTCTTGTAACTCTACAAAAGCACGACATTCGGTTTTCACTTTATGTCTAAACGATTTTGATTAAATTGTATAGTAAAAATATTGAAATTGCTACTTGATATGGCGGAGTTTTTCATGAGATTAGTATTACCTATTCTAGATTGTCAACCCGCTTAGTTTATTATTTTTTTGATCGAAAAAATATTCCGACTTTTGCCGTTTTGAATTTGCAATTGGCAATCAATTGAACCCTAAAGTTGTCAAAACGCCAATGGACGCCGAATGAGTGACCATTAGTTTCCATGTCTAGCCGTAATAGTTAAAGAATCTGCCTATTTACCAACATTCAAAATTTAAAACACAGCAGCCAAGCAAATGCATAAAAACATTCTAGCTTACCTGCCATCTCCACATATAACACAAAACCATCCAAATAAAAAATGGAAAAGCATTTGGAGAAATATAAATAACAACATTCTTGGCTCCAATGAAAGAAGCCTATATTACACACTAGCAAATGATAAAATAAACACAAAACAAAAGGAATACGAACTAGGAACATGAGATAGGGATCAATGCAATACGTGTAATAGAACAGAAACAACAGAACACAAATTCACAGACTGTAAAAACCGCAGAAAGTTATGGCAAATGTTAAAAGAAATTACATTAGAGATCGGAATACATTTGATAACTTACCAAGAACTCGAAAAACAAAAGTTACAAAAGATTAACAGAAATATCAAATAAAAAACAATGAAAATATTCATACGTTTCGATAGTTTTAAGTTAAAATGTATTGTTTTAATAATAACAAAATAGTGATGAACTGCTTAAAATCTACCGAGCTAACGAACAACATGTTTTCTAGCAGATTAATCATATTTTACGTTCTTTTTCTGGTTCGTATGAAAAACACTTCCCACCAAACAGCTTCGTGTGGAACGGAAGGAACATCATGAATATTGGTAGCGTGCACCAAATATGATCAACCGGATGGAGATACCACCCATGCAGGTCCATTCACACAAAGACGCTTCTTTTGTAACCACATCAACACCGTCCTACATCCCAAGCATCACCCGAGCTATCACCCATGCGGAAACTTTTCGATTAGGAGGGTGGTTTTTGTTGCTACCGAAACTACACCCACCATTAAACCTAACACAAAGCAGCGTGCCGTGTAGATGGATGCGTGCGTATGTGTTTTTCTAGCGAGTAAAACTACTCTAGTTCTAGCCTAGAAGGAAGTGGTTCCTTTTTAAAAGGATTTTCCATCCCAAGCAGCGCCACCGCTGACCTTAATGGGTCACGGAAAAGCCATCTAAACGCCGTTCACTGGAAGGATCATCCATCGCCTCGTCGGTACTGGTCAGTCATTCGAACAGGGAAGCGTTACAGTTCATTAATTTGAGACAATAGTGCTTTTCCGGATGTCAACGGTTTTACTAGCCAACGCATGGCAGCGGTCCCCCGAACCCATCCTCCACGGTCGGGCCTTAAAAAGGCTGCGTCCTTCTGGAAGCGCGAACCGGAAAGGCGTTCGACCGTAGCCTGCCGGTGTGGCTTCGACGAAAAACTGGGCGTCCGAAATAACACTGGCACGAGGTGAACGAGAAAAAAAGAGCCGATAACCAACCCTGCTCCGTAAAGGCATCATCGCTCGGCCAGAAGGCCTCGGCTGAAACATCGAAAGTGAGTAAACAGAGCAGAAAAGAAGGACATTCTACGGCCAATTTATCAACCATCCATAACCAGCGGGACCGAGTCGCCCACTCGGCATCTCGCACTTCGCCGGAAGCACTCCAGGGCACGAGCGTGATTTATGACTTCACCGACGGAAGATGATGGCGAAGATCAGGTCTGCTTTCGCAAGCTACATCGAAGCTCATCGAGCGGGAAATGTTTCCATCAAGTACATACTTCGTTTTGCTCGCCGGAAGGGAAAGAGTGAGAGTAACAAAAAATAGAATATCAGTTTTCCTACGACTCATTCTCCTGCTTGGTGGGCCAGCTGATTCGCCGCCACAATTGGTGTCCTTTTTCATTCTTTTTATTCCGCCCCGCGCCACGCGGGCGTGTTTGCCTCAACGGTCACTTTGATAGGCTGTCATCAATCTACTTCCTTCGGCGCACTTCAACGAGGCTGCGATTGCGGATACGTAAGAGGAGTGAAGGAAGGAAAAAACTAGGCATCTGTGCCGATCAAGCGTAATCTTGGTGCAATCCAAGATCAATTAATCAATCAATCATCCAGATTGAGCCCGTTGGAAAATGGAAAACCTTTGTGGCGGATAATCTACAGAATCAAGTGCGATTATTTCAGCGCGATTGAGAGTGGGAACGTGAGTTTGTGATGAAAAAAATAGTCTAGATATGAACCTGGCCAATATTTCTTGAAGAAAAGATTATATATTTTACTGAAAACATTCTATTTGACGCTAGCGATGTATACCATCAATGAATAGCAGTAGTAACACCATCAAAGGCCAACCGCTGATGACAATTTATAGTAACAACAAGTATACAAACCCTGACCAACCGAGCCAAACTCGACCACGGAATGACTTCACGACAATTACCAACTTACGACCCACTGAACTGGTGGGCCAGCCCGTGACCAACATGAAGCGGTTCGTGGAGAACGACAGAAACGACGCGCTTAATGCCGTGGAGATGGGTATTCCCCCGGTAGTGCTCAACGTCAACGGTGCGTCAATTTTACGACGCCACTGGGTTCATCGTACGCCACAACAAACGTCTCACGCATTCATCGCTAGTTTCGTAACGTACGGGTATCTTCTATGTCTTCGTATGACTGAGTGACTCTATCTACCTATGTCAAGAAACAGAACACGAGTTCTTCATTTTCTCTATCGTCTTTAGTAGTAGAAGTATATCAATCTTCATGCAATTGACTAATGAGTGTGTTCCCTAATGTTTGCTACCCAGTTTTATGTGAATATTAAATATATTTTTAAAAAATTTGACATATGAATTATGAAAAGTTTTCTTCAGTGACTTATATAAATATTTATTTATATCCGTTTATTGTATAAGCATGTTTTAGAAGGCATCCTTTTTCAGTTTTCCTGCTTTTAAATTTTCCGTTCTTATCAATATTTGTTTCATTACATGATGCTTGTATTTAAATACATAGACACCGTAAACTGAAGTATACATACACAGTCGAGTACAAATCCTGTAATGTTTAGACCGGCCTGACTACCTGTATACCACCGGAACGCCTTACAATATTATGTTAAATTTATGTTTTTGATATAAACGAATAAATAACTAGTACTTACCAAAACTCTCATCCACGTAAAAACTAGAAGCATAACAAAATTAGCCATTTTCTTTCACAAGATAATTTGACAGATGGAATTCCTATGAATCATGTTTATTTATTTATTTATTTATTTATTTTATCAGAAGGGACGGCCTGGCCGTATTGCTTACTAATGAATCATGTTTATCATTAAAATAAATTTATTTAGTCCTTACGGTTCATAATCGCTGTATCTATGCGACTTATAATAGCAACATACAGCACTTCATTTGTCGGTACAGATGATAAGATACTAGTGTGAAGTTTTTGTAGTTTTGCAAGTCTCACTTTGTGTGCTGAAATACTGCTGACCAATACTAACCAATATCGGTAACTTTCTTTTATGGAAAATGTTATGTTAAGATCATAGATCATGTTGTTCTAAAGCAAAGTATGAAATCCCATTCCAATACTTTTTCCGTCACTCCACTCGTAGAATAGAAATGAAACATTTGGACACAGTGCACAGCGTGTCAGAATCATGGCTTATAATCACATCTGCCTGTGCATCAAGCGGTATGCTTTCCCAGAGACTGAGATTTCAAAACCGTGCGTAAATCTTCCGCCTGCGAGTCTTCTAACGAGTGTTTAAAAAAAACAATCTCCACATTCACAAAAAGTCTGACCCACACAGACACACTCAACATCACGAGCCCATCAAGGTGGCCGCCACTGTGCTGTCGGGATTCGTTTGTCAGAATGTTTTACACTTCATAAAATTATCACCGCTCTAGATTCTATTTTTCTTGTTCATCACTTGGGTTTAGGTGTGTGTATTTCTTCTCTTTTTTCCTTTGTTCGTTTGTCACTGTTACACTTCAATCCCACACAAGTGGGTGTGATGTTCGTTCGATTGCAAGAATCCCACACGCCGACCTGCTCCGCTGGGATGAAACACACGGAATAAACAAAATAAACCCCGAACGGAACGGACTCCGCCAGCTCGTCAACGGTTTGACATAAGTCTCGCTCGGGGCACACGACAAATGACAGCCGCGTGACCATGTAATGAGCGACATCTACACGCGGTCCCTACTCACGAGCCCTTCACGAGCGTTCGGCAAACTCGGCGCGAAGAGTGGGCCACAGATCGCGCGGCCGCACATTCCGGGGCCAGCTCGTAGCTAATGTTTTGATTATTTAAATTTCATCGCCATCGCGTCAACCGTCCTATCGGGCGCAATCCGTCTCGTCCCGAGATGGACCCCTGCCCGCCGTCCGGTGCACCGGGCCAGCTTTTCAATCCGGGTCGCGTGAGACGACCCACAATGCGACCTGTTGCCTTAAGAAGATTAAAAAAAGTTTAGTGAATTTCCATTCGATCGCAGAGTGGCGGCGGTGAAACTAATGCCGAATTGAGGATAACTGATTTAAATCACTCAACCTACCCGATGCCACGGCGTGGCTGGGAGCATATCTATTTTATTTTTTTGTTGGTTTCTACTCGGTTCTCTCCGCTCGTACCGTGTTTAACATTTATCTATTTTCACTCAATCTTTCCGCCCCGAGCTCAGTGGGGCAACCGGTGGCTCGATAACCTTTCGCTTCATAAGGCTTCGTCCGGTGACGATCGTGCCGTGATAATGGAAGCTGTTTTACGCGGATTTGCCTCACAATCTCGCAAACGGAACGACTATGGGGGGGAATCTTGCGGTGAACGTATCTTGCGTTAACAGATGGGAAACTGTTTTGCGTTTGCAGTTTGCATCGGCTGAAACGCGCTTGTCTATTTGTCCCTGTGACTGCGTTGCTTTATCTAAAGCTTTTGATGACGAGAAAAGTGGTTCCCGAGTGCTATCGGAAATAAAAGCCTTTGGGTAATGATGTAACTGAATCGAATCGAAACTTTACTGCAGGAGCTACCAGTGGTTGTATTGCATTAGGAAGTAAGAAGATCCAACAGCTGCTTTACATTGCACAACACTCATTGCATAGGTTCGTTTTAAATGAACCGTTAAGATTGAATTTCAGTGCACTTACTTTACGCAGTTGTGTTACGACTGTGGACAACTTCTTGAAAATGTTTCAGTATAGTGTAAATACAGATCAACTTTAAAATAATTCATATCTAATTCTGTTATTTCAGAGAATGCTAAAATAATAGCATGTTCATTTTCATTGGGAAATGTACTGCATTGGGAACTCAAACTAGCTGATAAATTTAAATACATACCAATCACTTTGGGTTCTTATGCATTAAGTATATGGATAAGGATATTTGCAGCTAGATAAAAGATTGCAGCTAGATAAATTATTCCTTCCTGCATCCGACCCTGCTGACTGTCATCGACTCCAAAACTGTTTGTCCAGTTTCAAATCGTGGTGTGTTGCTGTGTTGCTATAACGTTTTCGAGTAAAAGATCTCCGTATTTGTTTAGTTACATGATAGAAGACAGTTTAGTTCCCCGAACTGATGTTGTGCGTGATCTTGGTGTACATTTAGATTGTAAGTTATCGTTCGATAGTGAGTATGAACTGTTTCAAAAGCGCTACGTCTGTTAGGTTTTATACAGCGTGTTGGAAAGGAGTTTAAGGACCCTTTTAGCCTAAAATCACTTTACTGCTCTATAGTGTAACCGACATTAGAATTCGCTAGCTTACTATGGACACCAACACAGCAATATAGAATAGATAGAATAGAATCTGTACAGCGAAAGTTGTCACGAGTTCTCTTTTGTCGTCTGCCATGGTCTGCAGCATAGACGAATGACGGCCCAGTGTCTATTCTTACATAAGCTTACATAAGCGGTTCCATCGACGCCCCGTCTATTCTAAAAAAGATAATTTTTATTGCACCTAATAGGATTCTTAGACCACGATCTGTACTGAGGAACGATTTTAGATCGACTGACTTTGGATGCAGTGATCCTATCACTAAAATGACAAATTGTCAGGATTGTCATTTTAGTGATATTTTTTTTAGTGAATTGTCAGGATCTATGTTCGATAGGGTTCGGTTAGGATTAAGAAATTTATGTTATGTAGGCCGCGATTGGCCAGATAACGGCAATAAATGAAATTGAACTGTGTCGATTAAAAAAATGCCATCTTATCAGTATTATTGAGCTATGGATATAGAAACTTCAAAAGTTTGGCATTATGTTAAAAATACTTAAATTAACTTTCATATTTTATACTTTTGTAATACGAAAAATCTAAATTAAATGGCTTACTTATTTCTTCTGTTTTTATTTTTCTCACCTATTAACAAGATTCAATTATATTAACTCAATAAAATAACAATATTTTGCCTTCATTATCCAGTCCGTAATAGTGACACTAAAATTGACCGTTTGAAGAAGTAAGTTGTGTTTCTGCAATTTACAAGTATTCAAAACTTAGACATCTTTAAAAAAAACTATGCAAAGATATAAGGTTTTGTGTGAAAACCACGTATTTAAAGATCTAAAATTTCACAAGCCATCGAAGACCAAAGTTTGAAAAAGTGTCAATTGACGCCTATAAAGACCGTTGATGTGAACAAAAGGCAATTAATATAATGTTAATAATGTAATAAAGTTCAGCTATCAAAACTATTGAGCTTTGCATTGTACTCCATTATCAGAAACCCCGGGCCACATAAGCATCTAATGCTCTATTATAATTAACACAAAATATCATATCCCACAAATCATGCGCTTTCAATAGGATATGCATTTGTCACACGTTCCTGCACAGCCGCCCACAGCAAAACGCGTAATTCGATTAGAGATCGTAACTCTACCAGCGGCGGCGCTTTTCATCCCACTCGCGACCGCCACTCGTACGACCGTACCAACGATGGCCGTGCCGTGTGAACGTTGATCGACACGTCGTGCAAGGCCGACGATAACTACCACACAATAGAGCCGATATTATGGCATTTGCAGCAGAAAAAGATCTAATCAGCGTACCGTTCAGTGATTTGACACCTTTCGGAAATCCCGTTCTCGATTGATTTGCCCGGCCATTCATGAGCCCGGCTGGCGTTACGACGGAGCTCCACGATTTCCACCTTTTCCTTTTCGGACGCCGGCGGACGACTCCCGCTGAGTTAACAAATTAAAATAAACGACTGCCGGAGACGGGGCACGCCGGGCACGGTCTATTTAAGGTGCGTGAGCCGTTGGTTACTCTATTCATTATTATTTTGCCTTCCACCCGAAAATCGCACCGCACGGACGCCGTGGTCCGTCTTTTTTCCACGCTCCTTCGCGCGACAGCGCCCGACAAAACGAGCGTGCCACTATTTCGGGACAGCTCAATCAATGACCAGTTATCAATCTTAACCGTACACGACACGCGGCGAACATGACAATTGAAAACCAATTTCTGCCGTTCAGCCTCAACCGGGTCGGTACGCTCAACTCTCTTTGAAATAGCGAAAACGCAACACGTTAGTCGACGGTTGCGCAACGGTGCCGCCGACAACTTGGACGCCTTGGCACGGAGTCACAGACCGATCAGCCCCGGTGCCGTATCACTCCGGGACAGGACACCTCCAGTGTGGCCTCCCGATGCGCGATGTCAAAAGGTGACGCGAACCGTGGCGTAGAAAGTGAAAAGATATCAGCTCGGTTGCCCTCTGGCCCGACCGGGAATCGAGCTGCTTTGACACTCTCCGTCAGGCAAGTGTTTTCTGGGGTGACCAGTTGAAGTTGAAAAGTAGACACCCTGTCCACGCTCGTCCGTCGTGCGGTTGGACGCGTTGGACTGGGTCAAAGAATTACCACCCATTTGACTCGGCTCAGGCTGCATGCGTCTTGAGCACACGAATCGAGCAGGAATATGTATCAAATTTCTGCTCCACACCTAGGTATTGACGCCTTCAAAAGTCTAGCACAATCGAACGCATTACAAAATACCATTCGAGATATGGGAACGAACATAACCAGAAGCCCGAACATAACCAGGTGGTAAATGGGTTGTTATACAGGTTGGAATAAGCGTACGCTTCGACCTTCAAATGACATAACCTGCAGGCTTCATTAAAACATGTGATTATGCCAAGACATGATACAGTTTGAAGCCATCCTTATGAAGTTATTTGCATTTCTGGAAGTTCTGTTTCTCTACAAAAAATTGTTTCCGATGTTCAACTGATTCAATCACAGCTGAATTTGACAGAAAAATCAATATCCCAATTAGCAGTACTACGTAAAAGACCAGACGATTTGTTCAAAAACAGTATATATTCTTTTAAAAGATGGATAAATCTAAAACAAAACTTTAGATCAAATTTAAAAAAAACTTATGTCATATCTATTCGATTTAATTCATTGGTTCGACGACGTATGAAACACAGTTTTCGGTAATCAATGAACATAACCAAACAATATTGGATCCACATGACGCTTCCGTTCTTTATTGCAGGAACGGAGAGAAGAAAAAGAAAATAAACAACAAAACAATGAGACACATAGATCGGGAATAATACAAACAGACATGGAATGTGAAGTCATTAGGAGTCATAAGAAGAAGACAAAAGACAAAATACGAGAACGAAAGGAGGCAAGAGATAAATTGAAATAAAAAAGTAGAGAAGGAGTTGAAATGACGCGTACAGACAAAAAAAGCTAGAAACTTTAGTTGAGAAACTTGTGTTTATATTTATAAAAAGCCAGTTCACAATAGTTAACAATGTCAGAACTCGGATCAAGCAGCAACTTACTCTGCAGCGTTTTATTACATATTTTGTTTCCCAACTCCCAATTTACGATTACTTGAGGTTAATTCGAATCAAATTAGTCAGCTTTAATCAAAACTAAAATGTTGATCCTCTACTCCTAGACTCTACAGCGTGTCATATGTCCTTCGTCAAGTTTTCTGAAGGATTATGTCATCAATCCGATGAAACAATTCGTTCCAAACATCGGCTGCCTGCATACAACATTGACAGGTCAATTTCACGTTTGACACGTTTTGAAAGAAGTGCGATGACTTAACACAAACACACGGCACTGTCACAGGTTGTCTCCACTAATATGGATTAATTTCATTCCCAACGGTCGCACCGCTCCGCCCGTCCGCGTCGGAGTGGAGTTGGTCAATCAAATTAAAAGTGTCAAACACAAATGAAGTTGCAGATGGAAGCGAACCCACGAATTGTGTTTAGATTTGCACCTAACGAACCAACCTCGATAAACAACGCGCTCCCTGCCAAACTTAAACACCATTTAAGCAAATGTGCAACGAACCCCAGGCCCGCGCACGGAAGAGCGCACCCGGGAGGCACCGGAGCTAACTTTCAGCACGATAATCTAATTACACCGAAACCAACTACCGACATCGTTTATCGTAAAATAATCGCCCAGGAACGGTCGCTCGCTCCAACACCAGCGGCGTTCGCTGCGACGGAACGCCCCAATGGAATCGCACAGTAAACAACGCTCGGTCAGGATTGTTTCCCAAAAACCCTACCCTATCTTTCGGGACGCTCGGGAACCATCTGCACCCGGCACCTGCATTTTGCGATGGACCGTCCAGACGGTACGGTTAAATTATCTTCCAAACTCGGGCGCTGCATCGAGTGCATCGTTTAACGGTCGGAACTCATCCGAAAATCCTTAAAACACATCGCTGCCAGCGGCCGGGGCTGCGCTTGCCGTACGGTTTTCGGCCCGGCAATGTTTACAGTGCAATCCAATTTTCCGATATTTTACTCAGCGCCCGGATTTTGGATAGTCAAACATTTGCCCAGTGCGTAATGCTGGTGGCTGCGTTCGTTGTTTGCGCCCAATGCACGGCCAGCCTGATCAACAGCGGTGTGCTGTGTCGGCCGGATCCAACGTTGTGAAATATTTTCGAAAAGAGAGACTTATGAATGAATATAAAACTGTGAATATTTCAAAGTAACAAATATTGAGCAGTACTCTGTTTTCAATCTGAACACCATAGATTGAAACTTATAAAAAAAACTCGAAAAGTCTATGGGATAGTTACACACCTGTGATACACACTTAGTTTCAAGCAGGAATTAATCATGTGCTAAACAGGAATAATTTTTCTTCAAATCATATGCGATTTTGAGGTGACAACTTTTAAAGACAACACTCAGAATTATTTAAAAGACAGAAAAAAGACTCTCCTATTGATCTCTCTGTAAAGCACAACTCATAAATCACAAAAATAGCATTTCAATGTCGATTGATGGCTGAGGGCTGTGAACCAACATTCACAGAATTTCTCGAACTACGGGGCTACTGAATATTCAGTTATTTGTCTAAGCAGAGTCTCGAATCAAAAATAATGCTAGTAAAAAAATTGAAAGCATTCAATTTTTCGATGTACAATTCTCCAGCTCCATCCATTTGCAAAATTGAATTACCACCTCTTGTGAACACGCCAGATACCTGTTCTCGGACAAAAAATGCATATTATCGCTACAATATTTCATCCACTGGCAGTGCGCTCCGACCGAGCGTGTCTACTGTCCAAAATCTTCCGAAACATAATCGAACCCACTACGGCGCTGTCACGTGGGAAACCACGTGTACCGATCGGCACAGAATTGAATTAAATTTCAATTTTCCCTCCGCCCGGCACGTTGCAAATTAAACAACTGCCGCCTCGCGGGACAGATCGGGTGGCAGGTAATACCCGCAGGGCATTACAATAAATCTGCATCATCACCTCACTTCTCAGCATCGCACGCTCGGAACATCATTACATCAGCAGCAGCGACAGTGAAACTAGTAGACAACCCGGTTTTCCGATTATTTTCCCTCCCGATGTGTACCGATTACCATGAACACGCTGTAAGAATTGGCCCCAGTAATGATGGCTGCGGTATGTATGGCCGCCGTCCGTCCCATTGTTCGAGGACGATTTGCAGCCGAAAATATGTGTGCATGGCGGAGCAGCGCTGGATTTCCAGGAGTTATTCCATCAAAAGGGGTTTGCTACGAAAAATGAAGTGCCGAAGCGTACGACCCTATCACCGACAAACAGCCATACAAATATGGCCCATAGGCAAGAAGGGCAGGTTTTGTTCAGTTTAATTACATTACCACCACCTCTCAGAACTAGCGGCCAATAACCGATCGTATCCGACCGGGGCGCATTTGAAGGATTTGAAAGAGATTCAATTAAATTTCATTACTGGTACTCCTTCCGCAACGCGACTTATAACGCAAGCCGCGGAAAATTGCGTTTTTAATCGCAGCGCAGCAGTACGGGGCAATGCCACCCAGCCATCTTCATCCAGTGGCAAAATTCAATCCACTGGGGCAACAATCCCCATCCAATTGATACTGATGATAGCGTTCCCCCGACAGCAGGTGCTTCGGGTTCGAGAAGAGATGGCTATCGGGACGAACATTGTACGATCTCCATCTCCATGTCCATCGCTTGCACGCGACATTCCCCGTGCGGGGAATAACCGTGGACTATCGAAATCTACCGACAGCAAACAGTGGCCCGACACATTGACGAGCACCAAACCGGAACAGATGCACATCACGTGAATGCATGCGTGTGGTCTGATGTTCTTCCCGCCGCACCACCCGGCTCGGGAACGGTCAAGTCGCGCGTTAAAGTTAGGCTAAGTCTGGGTACCGATGGGTAGCGCAAAGATAAACACTGCGTCGCCCAATCATCGCGCAGCGGGTCATTGTTTTCAAAACACTTCTCTGCTCTCCCATGCGAACGGGCATGTCCCTACGATCGGGTTCCGATCTCGCTGCTGTTGGGTGGAATTGTTCATCCGCCCTTTTTTCTCCAACAAGTCTCATTACCGGCGGCCGGCTAGACCTCCGCTAGCGGAAAGACCGACGCTGAGGTTAAGACTTCAATCCACAGTCATAGGGGTTGGCAGCAACAATGTGTTCCGCTTCCTCCACAGTGCAGGAATCAAAACTAATTCGGTTCCACGATCGTGATGGTTTGTTTATTTTGAAAATGAAATTCATCCTATTTTGTTTATCCGGCTGTGGGTGAACGGCGCGGGAACGGAGCGAAAAGAACTCGCCCCCGAGCGGATGTATGAGTGTCGATACTCGTTAACCCTTGTGTGTTGGGTTCTTGTTTCTAAATACATAAATTACACGAGAAAGCTTTTCAATTAAAATTATGGATTTATAATACCATCGGAAGAGGCAATATCATGATGGTTAACAACAAGACCTTTTCTAATCTTGCTGTAAGTAATGCCAATGGAAAAGAATATGTTGATAACTTGATCGCGATGAGAATAGGCTCGTTGTGATATTTTTTTCAAATCTCTACTGCTATCCTTTAGATCATATGCACATCCACTGCATATTCATCTGAAAACTTAACATAGGATCATCGATTATATGACTCATATATGAATATGAAAGACTATTTAGTATTGTCTTTCTGTAGAAAATCTATTGAAGCATGCATCTGACATGCTATAGAATAAATGTTGGTCTCTAAAGTAATCGTTTTTTTTACATTTTTAATAACTTACATTGACCACTCCATGTAAATTCGATTAAAATGTATTTTCCTTTAACTTGTTCTTTGAACTAATAACTTTATTAGGTTTAAATGCCTGTCTTTAAATATAGATACTTCCTTTTGCTAATCCTTTTCAAGCACTTATGTTACATGGTTAAATGTTCCTCGTTTTGTAAATATTCCACACGTTTTATTTTTGTTCCAATTTATCTGACCTCAAACTCATATATAAAAATGTTTATAATCAAAACTACATTCGAATAATGAAAAAATAAGAATAAATAAACTAAAATTAATTTCATTCTTATAACTATTATGAATATTGTTCAAATAATATACCATATAAATAATCATAAACCAATTGATTTACACACAATTTAATGTTTTAAATGTCTCTCGATACATCATTCCATGTTCATATTTGTATAAATAATTAACATTTTGATATTTGTGTACATAAAACAACCTCAATCACACAGTATTATACCGTCCACTCAAAAGGGTTATTTCATTTGTCGAAAGCAAACGAACGGCATGGGAGTCGAGTCTATCACGATAATGGATCGGTGGGTGGGTGGGAAAATAATTACCAGCAATTATGCCTAGCATCGAATAAAGCAGCGCACTGATTAAGAAACAGATGGGGAAAACGAAAGCCAAGCTCGACACACGCACAAAAAAACTTACGGCACAACAAAAAAACGGCGCCGATTGATCAAACCCTTCACCAGGGACTCCTTGCACGTTGTGAATCCCTCTCACCGATTACCCATCGCGAACGGGATTGGATTTCTTACAACGAAAAAAAAAAACGTCGACGAAACAACACGATGATGACATTTCGGTTCTCCGGCGCGTCAATGCGGGGGAAAAAAACGCAAACAATCGATGCACTTTTCGATTTCGGACTCATTGCCCGGCTTGTGTCAATGGCTTGACAATGGAGCCACAGAGCGGAAAATAAATCACCCTGGGCCTCCAAACTAGGACTTGTTAAGGAAAAATCGCTTTCAAGCCCACACATCGACCACGCCGCAAAGAGAACTGAAGCCGCCCGCCGTTTGTATTACGATCCCCCCCCCCCAAAAAAAAACGAGACCCCCCCCCCGTTTTTTTTTCCCCCCCCCCCCCCCCCCCTGGACGCCCAAACAATGGGACCTCGAAAAGTCAATGGTAAAATATGATAATTTGCACCTTTCGGTGCGCGGGCGCCCGTTCGCAAGGGCGGAACCGTTTTGCGATGGATGATACCGGGGCCCCGAGCCTCGGGGGTATGTAATCGGAAATTAAGTGAAGTTTTCCTAATGACAAAATTACACACCCGCGCGGCTGAGCGGACGCGATGATTTTACGAGCGCCTGCTGCCGCCACGACGCACAACGAGGTGATTGAGTTAATTTTATTGCTCTGTCGCAAAGACAATGCTCGGATGGGTTCATTATTTTATGCTTCCCCTTCTAGGGTGTCTTCTTTGGATGGATTGTATTTATTGAATGATTTCTTGTTCCAAAGATATTTATAGCAATTTTGTAACAAGAGTTATGTCAGTTACTGTGAGTCATATTTTTCGTACTAAATTTATCGGAAGAGCTACATGAACTGTCCGTACGTTGCACTTTGTGCATTTTTAGAGGCATTCTAGGAATTTGAACCCAACCAACACACTCATGCGGTGCGTTTGCACATTGTACCAACTAATTGAGTCGCTTAGAGCGCAAACCGCCGGCATAATCATACGGACACGCGTGCGAAACGTACTCCAGTGGATTAAAACGTCTCCGTTCAGCCAAGAAAGGCAATCAATTACTTTGTACACGCAGCCTAAGCCCGCATCCGCCACGCGCGGCGCAACGCACAAAATGCACTCCGTCATGCTATAAACGAAACATTCAACATAATATCGTTACCCGCTGGCCGCATGCCGCCGCACGGCCATGTGGCTGGGGCCGTGGAAAAATCCATCAATAATAAATGCAAGTCATGTCATCGAGTGCAGTGCGCGGCTGCGGTCTGCACGAAAATCTGCACCGCTCCAAGAGAACAAAAAGAAATGTGTAAAAGAAACACACCGCGGCCATGCCCCGTGCGCGTGAATGCAATCCGTGGCATGGCAAGTCAAACAAAAAGCATCCTCCCAAGTACACGAACCCGTACACACAGCTAGAACGCGCGCACTAATTTATGGCGTTGGGGTAGCGCGCCGCGATGGCTTCGGAATAAATAATCAATTTCTTTATTTCGCGCGGCTCCCGCGAAAACCCCTGGCGCGCTTGACGAAGACGTCGTCAGCGGCGGCGATGGGCGACCCGGCCGCCTGCGCAAACCGCCCGCAACTACGCGCTGATAAATGATTCATATTTGTAGCATCGCGCGATTGCACGCGATGCATAACGAATCGATTGTGCGCCCGAGCCGGGCCACTCCGCGGCTTGCGGATAATGGTGGTGTTGATTCGGCTGCCGCGGAACCCGCACGCACCCGACCCCGGGGGATGCAAACGCGGCGAAACACGGCGTCCGGTCTCCGGACGTGCCGGGCGCGCGGGATGCAGCGGAAATGCAAAACAGACCGATGCAACACCGACAAATGCGTCCAATCAAAGTGGTTGAAAGAGCCTGCAGTCAGCGCATCAAACAAGCGGCGTGACAAAAATTATAATGCTGTAAAGTCATGAACGGATCTAAGCGGCACAACATCCGCTTGGAAGTGCAAAAATAATGTCCCCACTAATAATTTATGTTGCATACCGTGATTGGACGCTGTTGTAAAGTCTATGCGGAGAAGAGAATTTATTATCGGAGCATATAACATTCTTTCCGGAATGTGGTCAACTGTTTCCCTCCAGGCATGCATGTAAACTAAGTATTTTTTTTTAATTTCATGCAATATCCAAACCTATCAAATAATACTCATGACGATAGTGACATATTTTTTGCTTTCTATATGCAGATAATAAGTACGTAAAGTATACAACATATTCTAGAATAGTTTCAATATCAATGAATGTACTTATGTCCAAAACATGACGAATATTATATACTCTATTTTTGGAACCATCTTCCTTGGTATAACTATCGATTTCGTTTCACTTCTGGATATCGTAGACTTTGTTATATATTCGTAGCCTGGACAGTCAGTCTCGCGCACGAGGAATCGGTCCAGTAGAGATTTGAACACACATCCAGTGGTTTGTAAGAACTTGAGCAGTATGCGCAAAAGATGTGTCAGGGATCTTGGAGTGCTCCTTGATGAAGGTTGAGCTTCCATGACCAGCTTGATCACATTGCAGCCACATTAAGCATGAACTTATTAACCGTTTCAGGGAGTTGTCTCACTCTTATTCACTCACCATTGAGATTCGGATTATCAACTCTTTAAGGAGTCGTTATAATCAAAACTCACTCGCAAGTGAGTAACAACTCACCGCAAGGATCTGAATCCCAAAAGAGCGAGTGGAAGTCTCGCTATTAGCGACTCACACTCACTCTTTTGGGATTCGGATCCCTACGGTTAGTTGTTACTCACTCGTGAGTGAGTTTGATTATAATGACTCCCTAAAGAGTCATTGTTAGGATTAACGGTGATTTTAAATTAGATCTAGATAAGAATAAGAACTAGACCACTAGACAACTAGAGCACTAGGTAAGATAGGAATTTAACGAAACTTATCGAATGTTATACGCATACATAGAAAATAAATTTCAAGATTGGTCTTGAACGCGCAACATCTGTTTTCTCCTCTCGCAAA
Organism: Anopheles dirus; assembly: GCA_000349145.1. Lineage (NCBI taxonomy): Eukaryota > Metazoa > Arthropoda > Insecta > Diptera > Culicidae > Anopheles > Anopheles dirus. The sequence continues at coordinate 1,705,800 of KB672802.1, read as the reverse complement.
AACTAAGTTGAGAAATTCGGATAAAAGTGACACCAGACACGAAAATTGAACATTCGTGAGTTTTTCTCACAGTCATTAAAATTATTTACTGCGAGTTAACTCCCACTTTTTATTACAAAGATTTAGCTCACCCTCTCACTCTTACACAGTACGCACATCTCTAATCTTGTCTCCACCAAGATGCTGTATTGCTCTATCGTCCGGTCCGTGGTCGAGTACGCTTCTGTGGTGTGATGGCCATCTGCAGCTCGTCCTCTGGCACGTCTGGAGTCCATCCAGCAAAAATTCACTCGGTTTGCTGTGCGCTCCTGGAGGACTCAGGTTGATTATAGCGGACGTTGAACGCTCCTTGGCGTTGACAATCTGAAGCAGTGCATCTGTAGTGCCCAACGATTGTTCGTCGCGGGGCTTCTTGACTATCGGATCGACCCGCCGGGATTACTTTCCGAGATCAACCTATATGTTCCGGCGAGGACGCTCCGTACTATATAAACGGGCTAGAGCCGTAGGTGGACTCGTGCCGTGAACAAAATATTACGCCATAACGCCCGGTCCTGTACTGCGGATCAACAATTCGGTACGCCGATCATACGCAAGTCCACCTGGTCAAGCCATCGATCAGGGCCATACTACAATTAACTATAGGACATTTCCATATGTTTACGATCTCTTATCTGTTTAGCTATGATTGGAATTTTAGACAAAATATATTGAACATTTTGAAAAATGAATGTTTGAGATTGAAATATTAACGTATTAGAAGAATCTGAGTGAATCCGAAGTTCACTGTAATAGCCTAGACGAATACAGCCTCTAAGATTATCTTGTTTAGGATTTTACGGTGGTTATAGCGGTGGTTATTGTTTTGTTTTTCATTAGCTTGTTTGTCACCTATTAAAACTACTGCATCAAAATGAATATTACTACTATATTTAAACATTCTAATTAAAATGCAATTAAATGTCTCTTGAATATTTTACGAGAAATTATAATCTCAATTGTACTAATACTAAATAGAAAACTTGTTGCAAGCTATTAGTTTTTTCACGTATATGTACACGATGCTTACATACATCGATAGGAATGGTCAGATTAATTCATTCAACATAAACATCCGTACGGAACCTCGTATTGCGGCTTTTCTTTATTATGTTTTGTCAATGTATATTAGTGTTTTCAAATAACAGCAATTTAAACATTTTATTAATCGAATAATAACAGTGATGTTTGTATAGAAATTTGCAAAACGGGTTTACTTCTCCTAGCCGGATAAACCCCAGTGCCAAGCAATCGGGTTTGTTGTACACCCTAGTCCATATATGAATTGATTTAATTGTCATATTTTTGTATTATTATGATTGTATTTTAATGATAGGTTTGAAAAACAAACTTCCAATTAAATTGTTGTAATGTTATACTCAAAAACACATACTATACGCTCTCACATCACATCAGCAGAAGATGCCATCATTTCTCAACTCCTACACCGCAACCCCAGGCCGTGCTATTTATTTTCCTATCTTTTTATAACCCTAATCAAACGCTTACATTATGTTCGCTTCCCTCTCTAAAATTGCATCGTAAAACCTATCGCAACGGTGCTGCTCGCCGCGGCTTGCCGTCGATACAGTTTATCGCAACACACCAAAATAGATAGCGCGAAGGGGTTTCGCTACGTGACCCCCGCGACCCGTGGGGTCTTTCGTCGTTCAGCAAAAGCGCTTGGCGGGAACGCCAAACCGACGCTCAATCTGCGCGTAGCATGAAAGCAAAACGGCACCGATCCCTCCCTTACGGCAACGATCCGCCGTTGCGTAATGGCATTGCACACTTTCGATTTCTTAGCGCGCTCCGAAAGGAACCCGGTACGGTACCCGCTGAGCAGTGCAAATAAGAAACTGATGTATCCGAGTGATAAATGACTGCGAGTCCCATCCGGTTCGTCGGGCCGTTTGCCCGGTCGCCTTTCGATCGGCTCTCCTGCCGCAACCTTGGGCGGTGGGATTCCACCTGGACCGCCCTTCACCGTTAGCGCAATCGCACATGAAAGGGAGATTTTTAATCGAAAACGGGGGGGCAAACGAAGCCCTCATGCTGTCCCTGAATTGCGCACCAGGCTCTAGGCCTAGGCTCCCTGGCAGCGAGCGCGAATAGGCGTGAAACTAAAATCACCGCATGATGCTGTGGATGGCTGTAGGCGACCAGGCGCGGTACGACCTCGCGAGACGGTCGGTTCTCCCAATCGAACGATCTTGCGCGCGCCGTTTGGCGTGCTGGTTTTTTGGAAAAAGTACCACGCCATGCAGTCATGATCAGTTTGGCCCCTCCCGGTGCGGGTGCACGTGTTGTCCTGTCGGGCACTTGCCGAGCCGTGGAGAATGTAAAATGGGCGAGAATTTGTGTTTTTTTTTGTTATTTAATAGCTAGCTTATGCATTCAATTAATAACGCAAAAACCAGAAAGGGGGAACTGCTACCACACCATACAAATGTACCTTAGATAATTATAGCAGCGTGAATAATTGGACTAAAAAAGCCTTGTGGATATTTTGGAATTGGAAGTTATACTAATGTTCATGATTAATAATGGAGTGATCGATGACATTGCTACGATTTAGTTGATTATGTACCACGTATAAGCGCTATAAAGGAGTATTTTGAATTAAATGATATTTAAAAGCACAATAAGAACAATTTATACAAAACGTGTAGATGTTACTAGAATTTTCGATGAAGCTTATAGAGTAGACATGAGAATAACAACTCTTTTCAGGAAGTTAACTCACTCTTACTCACTCACCAATGGCAAACTAGTCGTTCTCCAACTCTTTTAGGAGTCGTTATTATCTAATTCGTCCAGGAACCAACTCCAAAAAAGGCTTATATCGTATCTCTACGGCTACTTGTAGCTCGTTCGTGGACGAGTGAACGACAACATCGACTACAACGACTCACTTTCAATTCTACTTTTTTAATTACTTTCGTACATTTTACGACCCCCACTTATTCTTTTGGGATTCGAATCCCCTCGGCGACTAGTAACTCACTCCTGAGTAAGTTAGATTATAACGACTCTCAAGAGAATCCTTAATATTATGTATGAGGAGCCAACACGTTCGTTTCACTACAAAGATTTAACTCACTCATTCCCTCTTACTCAATACGCACATCTCTATAATAGAGGAGACAGGTTGACAGGTTCCTTTCTTCGAGCCCTTGTTTCAACGTTATGTAATCTCATATGCATTCTTTACTTTAAAATAACAAAAATAAAATCAAGAATAAAAATAAACACTTTATGTTTTACACAGACACTACATCAGTAAATGCCAGCGTTTTTAAAATAGTCAATAAAGCGAAAGTTCATACCAGAGTCAGCAAATGTACAATCAATGCTGTTAAAACTCAATCAATCTATTTTGAAATCAATTTTAAAACATAAAATCAAACATAAAATTCGCAATTTGCAACGCTGTGTTCATTACAACAAACCATGAAATTCGTTAGGCAAATCAACCTGATTGTGGAATTTCATGGCACTTGTTGTCAACCGAACAACACAACACCCCGGTAATACGTTTGTCACGAGCAGATCAGCTGCCACCCGCAGCAACGGTTCTGCTTCGGTGGCGCGAAATTGACCGTAGTTATTATCTTCATCTTCAACACATTATCAAAAACAAATAAACACGTCCCCTCGGGGACCCACTCTCCGCGAATGTGGTCTCGTAACCGATTTGTTGAACCAAAAACTTAGCTTGGTCAACCGAGGTTAAGCAAAAACGCAAACTCTGAACTCGAACGGCTCGACTGCCGAGCGACTGGATCTGAGAAATAAACTAGATAATTACGCAGCACACAGACACACTCACACACGCGTGCAGCTAACGATTTCCAAATATCTCAGCTGTCAATCAACCGGAGCGCGTTCGATGCCGGAGGATCAAGGCTCACGTCGCGACCCGCGACGCCGTCAGATGTGGTTGCGGCTGGCAGAAGAAATATTTAGCTCACAAAGCTGCTGGTAGGCTCGGCTGCCTGCTTCGCTACGTGACCAGTTCGCCCACCCCCCGTGAGCCGTCTTCAGCGGCGGCCTCCATCAGCAATCGCAATCGCACGGGGACACCGCACAACATATGCTTCTTCTCGTGCTCGGGAGGAATGGCGCTGAGCTGGCGAACGAAAAAAGCGGCAACCGGACACCCCAAAGAAACACTACGGCTGTGTGGAGTGTGCATGCGGTGGGTCATATGGTCGCACGGTCACAGCGCCGCGTACGTTAATGGCTAATGGTGGCCAAGGCCACCCGAATGCGCCAAACGTAATCAATTATTCAGCCAAGCCGGGCGCAGATGGTTACGGCTCAAGTTTTACTTTCATTCCATTCCTGAGAGCATCACAAGCAAGCGCACACAAACGCACACACACCACAGTTGTTGGTGCATATTGCTTTGTCTTCCATTCAAATGCCAATGGGCAGCATGGGGCATGGAGATGTGATCGAAGTGAATTAATTCCTGGAAAGGGGACGCGAACGATGATGATGATGGCGATACTAAATAGAGTCAAAGGCGCGCTTGACCGATGAATTCCAGCGCTGGCCTTATCAGTTCAGAGAAACCGGCGAATGCCTGGTGCATGTTTTTCATACGAGCATAAATTTCGCCTGCATTCCAAACTATTGCAAATAGCATAGTATGTTGAGTGACACAGGCGATGTCACAGGTGACGAATGTCATCACGAGGAAATCTTGAAAATTTAAAGGTTGAAGATACAGTCGGAGTTTCACAAGTTCATGTAAAGATTACGACATCGTGATTCATATTGAATTGGTTCTTTAAATAGGTATTTTTATCCTACCTTTATTCTTTTTCATTTCGGCGTAGGTTGCCTAAAAACAAGCTAGGTGATCATAGCGCATATTGGCGAAGTAAGCTAGTTTCTGATATAATTCGAGTGGATGACATAATTCGAGAACAATCGTAGGATGGAAATTCGCTTTCTTGTACTAATGTTTGTTAGTTCAGGTAAGCGAAGGGCATGGAATATAGGGTTAAGTTCAGGAACGATGGAATCGATGTTCTACTGCAGGAGTCTCCAAGCATCGGAAACTCTTGAACAGCTGATGAATTTGTGTTCAAGTGCATCAACCGCTTGGCAGATCGAGGATTGCGATGTTGGTGATCTGCCCATCCGGTGATGAAGATCCCCGTGTAGAATTTTGTTATTGACTAACAAATAGAGAATGGATCTCTGTAGGGATGATAAAGAAGAGGATGAAAGGAGGATGAAATGTTGCTCAGTGACATATCAATTCGTGAACAGCGCTTTGGATGAGATGTCCGGGATGTGCAGGTTAAGTCCCCCTTGCTTTCGCGGCAGAACAAGCTGTTAAAGAGGGACACATATGCCGTTTGAACCGCTCCATACTAATGTCCCGACCATGCTAGAGACCCTTGCTATGTCCATGGATCTGGCTCCGCAGACTGATGCCACGAACCATAGCTTTGGAAGCAAAAAGATGTTCAGAGGGACTGTTTTTTGTACCAAATTGAGGTCTCTAACTCTATGGAGGAACACTAGCTGTCGAAACTTTTGAACGATTAAGTCCCAGTTGTGTCCTATGGGTTAACGAATGTTGTTGGAAAAGAGAATCCCAAGTGTGTGTCGTGTGTCCAATGTCGAGAACTTCAGTTTTGTCAACATTCAGCTTTGCCCCAGAGCATAATCCGAACGCATCAATCACAGCTCTCATTCGCTCTATTGTTTCAGGTGAGGTGGTCACCACTGAGATTTCGGCATAAAAAGTAGTATGAGTAAAATGGATTTCTAAATTTCCGCATTACGATTTACAATACTTAGTTATATCTCCATAGCCGAATCCCCTTGCTAAGGGAAGACGTTCAATATTGAATTCCGTCTTGTGCTCCTTCAGGCCACTAGCAGTTTCTAAGCTAAACTCAATATATATTGAACACTCATCTGTATTTTGTTTTATTCGTAGAAAACCAGTTTGAAAACTATGCATTTAAGAACCGTGGACAATTTCAAACTTTCCGGTAAATTGACGTAATCCATGCATAACCACATTGGCACTGCACAGCATTGCCGAATGATTGAGACATCCAAACATTTAAACTTCCAAATTTGCCATGAGAGTATACAATTTCAGATTTAATTGTAATTTTCATAAAGCTCTCATTTTCCAACTCTCAAGTCGAAAACATACGGCTATACTCAACATTGTAATTTTCACAATGATGTGTAAAGAAAGGAATGCAACATGAAATATTGAAGTACTAGAGTTAATTGATTCGCAAAAATTGAGCTATAACATACCCCAGAATAATTGAAATTTGGTTCAATTTTTCAAATTCCTGCCCACACGGTAAGCCCCTCTGCTGCTGCGTTGGCAAATGAAAATGTTTATTCAAACCCCTTGTTGAAATTTCCATACATTTTCGCGGTAGTATTCAAACAATCATCAAATTTATTTTTTCAGAATGAAAATTACTATGCGTTCCCGGTACAATATCGAATAACAAACATTCGCCTAATGTATGTTATTTACATGTAATTGTTTTCTGATATCGCCTACAGATGTTGCTTGAGCCAGGACCGCTTTTCAACCAGGACCGTGTGTCGTTTCGATGGACGGAGCGATTCAATTATTTCCGTCTTTCATGTGCGGCCAATGAATATTCGCTTTGTTCCAAATGCAGCACCGCGTATCATCCACGCCGCGCCCTTTGAAGAGCGGCCCAGGGTCCTGGCCATTAGCCAAATGGTTCCTACTTTAGTTAATCATCGTGACCCTGAAGATAAAACACAACAAAAAAAACGAAGAGTGAGCGCACAACGACAGTGTGAGAGAGAGATGGAAAAATCGAGCCGTAAAATTATCTCATCCCGCACACGCGAAAATCTAGGAACGAACGAAATCGCTCGCCACCGAGAGCCACGCTTCCGTGAGGCTCATTCTGAGCCCGCGCATGACGACCTCCCTCCGGGTGTTCCTCCCCGGGCAACCCAGCAACGCCGTCCCAGTGGGGACTTAATTAAACCTATTTATTAATTTAGTCAAATTGGCTTCCACGGCGCGCGCGAGTGGACCGGATCATGAACGCACTTGTACCCCCGGTGGCACCCGACCACCGTGACAAGTGAGTGACGGGAGCGGGAGCCGGACGCGGCCGGAGGCGAGATTAGCAGCAAATTATAGGTTTACCAAGTGGCCGCGACGTCCAACCGCTCCCGGGGCTGGGCTGCGTCCGATTCGCCGCCGCCCAGCCGCATCGCGTCCATCCGCGGCCGCCCGAGTGCTCGGATTCAATCGCGGACGGTTCATTTGAATATCCACACCGCAAACGTACGGCCGTACGCGAACACTAGCCCGGTCCGGCCACTCTTTTGTTTGCTTATAATTAACTTGATTGAATCTCTCGTTCCAGTCCGGCGCGAGTCGAGGTCCGGCGAGGGACGAACCGGTTCCCTATTGGTTCTGGGTTGGGCCCGATTGTTCCGAGGCCGAGTTTTTGAGCCGAAAATTTGAATGTTTTTCGGGCGCACTGTTTGCATCTTTGAAGCGGAGGCATCGCACCGAAAAAAACGCACCGAAAAACGCTTACTCACTTTGAGAGATCATCTGTCCTCCCCCTTCTGGAGCGCGGCTGGAAACGCGAGCGCGCCATTTCACATACACGCCCAAAACGGCTCTTTGTTGTGTGCCATTGTGTCTTCCCGGTTCGGCGGTTCGAGCGGTCCTGAGCGCAGTGAAAACGAAAAGTATCCCTTTCGCCTATGCGCGATCGCTTCCGGGAGGCTCTTGGCGGCCCGGCGAGGAAGATTCACTTTTCGGACGGATCGCCCCGAACGCCGGGAGTGTTTGTGTCGATGCTTATCGAATCCGAGATCCATCGGGCTAATTGAATTCGTGACGACACCTACCGAGTGCGAGTGTGAGCTGTGTGAGAAAATTGAAAAAACCAACGCTCTCGAGCACGCCATCTCTGGTGAGACACCTGTGAGAACGGCTGGGCCAGGGTGAGAATGCAAATATTGGGTTTGAAGACAACGCATTCCAAATCAAAATGGTTGATTTTTACTGTCTGTGCATGCGGGGAGGCTAGTGCTTGGGAAGCTACTCATACATACGAGCAATGTTATGATATTATATGATCCCTTTACATCGAGAATATTAGTTTCCATTTAATGGAGTTTAACTTATCGTTTATAGTGTGACATAAGACCAAATATTAAGAGCTGGAGCAGATGTTGATCATAAATGTCAAATTTTATGAGAATACAAGAACAAATGAAAGAAACCAACAGTATAACATACCGTTGTTCTAAATAAAGTAAACAACAAATGACTGGTACATAAGAAGAAGAAGAACATTTATTTGACATACTTGTTTCTCGCAAATTTTGAATGAAGCGAAGAAAATGAAACCCCAAACATTCGTCCTTTACCAGATCCTCATCTTTGAATTAAATTCATCTAGTTTCATTTGTATCGTTTTTGAAAACCTTCCTGAAGAAAAAAAATGGGGTTTACTCTGTAACATAATTATAGCCACAGATAGAGAAATGGGCAAAGAAGACATAGCTTCAAACGTTAGAATGGTTTTTCGAAGACCTCTCAGTTTATTTTTGTAATGCAGCGGAATTTGGGACAAAAGTGCCATAGGGATACGTGAGCCACCTGGCAATTTAAATATAAATAGATTAAATGACCAAATGAATACATAGGTAAACTAATTCCTTTGGATCGATATAGTGTGCCTAATTCCATACCGAAAAATCCATGTTTAAATTTTTTCTATCTATTTTATACTGCGCAACAAAATTGAATGTAATCTTATAATATTTCCTCCCAATCAAACAAGCTGTCAAAACACATAGAAACAAAAAATCGAGAAAATGTTGGTCTCACCGCAAAGCTGAGAAAAAAAAATTGTTTCGTAGGGTCAGCCGAGACAATCAATTTATTTTACACATAAAAATCAGAATTAAAAAAAAGTTTACTTTTGAGGTAAAAGCCCCACCACTGTTTGGGGCAAGAGTGCCACCCTTGTACTCACTATTCTTTTTCAGTTATTTACGTACTTCAAGTACTTTCCAAAAAAATGTTTTGGGATGCTCCAAGCCATGTTCTAAAAGTCATAATTTTAAAAGTAGTTGATTCAAATGGAGAATTATGTTCTTTATGTACCTGCCAGGGTTCCTCTGTCGCAGTTTTGTTATGTCCTATAAAAAGAGCTTTAACCATAATGGTAAGCTGATTAAGCAGCCATAAATGTAGCAGCCACTGATTTGGGCAATAATCATATACAGGGTTTACTGTAAGGTTAGGAATGCTCGTCATTATGACGAGTAAAGGGAGAAGACAAGAGGGTTTGCTCGCTCTACCCTGGCAAAAAGGCATATCCCAACCTGATATAAAGCTATATTTTTTATCGAATCTTCATATAGTATATCCTGATGACGGTGAACTTAAAAATGCATCGAGGTGCTCTATTTCACTATCTCTGACGTATATGTTACAAGCACCACCCCTGTTAATATTTTGCTTTTTTTCATTTAATTCTTTAATTTTAAGGTTATAAGTGGCCATCTTGCCCCATACTGCACTCCGTCCCATACCACAAAAAATCACGTCATTTTAAGCAGTTTTTAAAATTATTAAAACATTTTTTTTTTCTGAAATTCAACAAGAAGTGAAAAATAAGCGCAAAATTACATTGAAAGTATATCAGGTTATCAAACATTATTTACAGTAAGTTACGGGTCAAACTGCTTAATAAACATTTCTATCCAATAACACTCTCAAACACATTTCGTGGAATATGATTCAGTTCGGTAGAAAAGTTAGTTAAAAAAAAAACTAGAAAAATATGCGCCTAGATGCATCGTAATTTGACTGCAGAAGACTGTTTTGGACTACGACTATCGTTTTTTTTTAATTCGCAAATAAAAGATTCAACTAGAGTGAAGATCAGGAACGTAAACCAACTACCAGTATAAGCAAACATAGAGTGTGTATTTTTGAGCTAATTAGTTGCATATACTAAAAGAACAAAGTTAAAACCCTTAAGTTCAGCCATTCGTGAACTATAACACTGCACTACAGGGATGTCGTAATATTCGCCATCTTCATTGCAAACAAGTCTGTACAAGTCAATTATTAAAAAAGTCCTCCCAACTACAACAGCGTACATTAGTATACTATCATTTTATTTTGCTTGAAGTGATTGTTCGTTAGATGTTATGCAATCCCTGATAGTGTTGATAAAATTATAACTGATAAAATAACATCACATATACTTTCACTATTGTGTTTGTATGAAGCGAAGTTTGTATTTATTGGTAAGCATAAATACTAACCTCACTTTATAGCATGACGCCGTCATGAGCTTCATGGCAAGTGATGTACAATTAATGAGCTCTTGCGTATATAACTCAATTTGCTTGGTTGGGCAACCAATGCGATTGCTCTGTACCTCCACATTCGGTACATTAATCAATCCGACACCGCGGCGACCGTTTTCCCCCCGCTGCCCGGGCCGCTATAATTTCACAGCGATCAATGGACGGTAACTCCTTCCAGCAGTCAAATTTCACGCATAATAAACGACGCCATTGAGCGGGTGCCAGCGTGTCCTTAACCGTTCCGTAAGCGCCACCCCCCGCCACCGCCGGTGATGAAATTCTCCACCCACCCGGCATCTGACCCAGCATGACTAATTTCCATCGCACAGGACCACATGCCTGTGGCTTGGGAGGACATTTTTTCTCATTCAACCGCCGCCGCCAGCGCTGTGCCAGAGACTGCTCGCTGCGTGTGCGAGTAAGCGTGAGGGTGAATGGGTTCTTGCTGCATGCTTGAATTCCTAAATTTACCCCCTGTCAGGATACCATTGGCCTCCCCCAGGACTCTGCCCGCGCAAACGGATCGGGAGAGTAGCGCTCGCTTTCGCCCACACGTTCGTGCCGGGCGGCGAGCGGCGTAGTAAATAATTTTTATTAATTACCGGATTATGAGCCAGCCTGCTCAGTTTGGGTCGGTGGCAGAAATAAAGGCAATAAAAATCCCGCCGAGCTTTGCGGTGGCCCAATAATTGATGGCCAATTAGAGAAGCGTCGCGATCGGACCATGTTGCGCATCCGCTCGCGCTTCGTTTCGGCACCATTTACGTTCAAATTTACTGGCTCTATCGATTATGGCGTTTCGCGGAATTCTGCGCTGGAGCACCCGACCCGGAATGCTTGTAATATGAAATGAAGCAAACAAGTACACGCGACAGTGCGTCGGTGATTCACGTCAGCTCAGGAATGCATCATGCGATATGATCGTTGACACGTACGATTCTGCTTAAAAATTAACACTCAATGCTTAGCTGCCTCTCCACACGGTGAGAAATGCCGCGGTTGATAGCATCGACAGTTTTGTTGGTGATGGAAAGCTACGTGACTTGAAGCTATCGAGTAGCGAATGGCGTGATTGTATCCGGCCACGGTTGGCTCGATGATGGAAGGCTGATAAGTTCCGTCGGCTCCTTTTGCCTGCGATCCATCATAAAGGTTGCACACAGTTTTTGTTACGTTTGTTCTCAGAATAGCCTTGAAATCAATCATTTTACAAAATGTTGTGTATGAAATTTTATGTGACGATTTTATTTATAAAACATAAAATCAATTTTGTCGTAATGTTTGAGCATAGTAAGAGCAACCAATGCATTGCAATAACTAATCAAAAGCTTATCAAATATTCATATTTTTATATCAAAAAAATCTCGTAGGATTTTCCCTCTAGGGAAATAAGTCTACCACACGCACCAACCTCATTGTTCCTATCCAGCATTCCAATCCATGCGCCATGGATTGCATACATCACTCAAACTGCTATCGACGTTCACAAAACGATCCAATCGAAGAAATTCGCTAAGGCCACGGAAAGCAGTGCCGGACCATCTGTTCACAAAACAATGTGCTTCGCACCTTCTTACCACAGTCCGGTCCTTGATCTCATCAAATATCGACGCCCGAATGGACCGAATGGAGGAACAGGTCTCGCCGTTTCGTTTGTCCACCCATGCGACCCCGACATCCCGGCGCTCTGCAACCGCTTATTACCTGCGCGCTGCTACTGTTGCATTAAAGCCATGCGCTTTTACCGCATTAATGCACTGATGCATCACCTGTCAGTGTTGAATGCATGGTGCGGAATGGTGCCTGCCAGCCCCCGGCGGGCCGGCGCTACTGCCCGTTTGGCACCGCAGTAGGGCAGATGGGTAGATTACTGTCATCTATCATCATCGGTGAGAGTGGCTTCGGGAGACATGCTGGGTGTTGCATTCCGAACGCCGATGCAAACGGTGGCTTCCACGTGTGGTTATACGCAACACGTAATGAGCATAGGAAAGTTGGCATAACTAAGATGCATTTCATTGCAAATGTAACTAATAATGAAACGTTGAACAATAAGTTTTAGACATTTTGATAACTAAACGCAGAATGTAACGTGTTTGTAGGTCCGATGACCAGCCTCAAAATTGATCTTTATTGAGTTAGCCGGGTTGGTGGAGAGTGTGCTTCATCGAATCGCTGTCATGATAACCGCCGCGATCATGAGAGCGATCGGTTTGTTGACAATAATAATAACGCTTCGCAACAGCTTTTAAGAGGTTTTTAGCTTTTTCATGTGTCTATATAATTGAAGCAATACGAACAAAATGCTAGTCAAATCAGTATCTCAGTATTCGTACATACATCAGAAAGTTGTGAAATTGAGAAAGTCATTACGTGGGTTCACACGAGTCGAACTTTTGATGACGAACTTCACGCACACTATTACTGGATAACCTTTTTTGCTTGAAACCGACTCGGCGAACATAGCTCGTCTCACTAATACATTGACAAAAAAGGTTCGCAGATCATTCAAATTCAAACAGAGTTCGACTCGTGTGAACCCACCTATTAACAAGCGCGCATTGTTAGAACCATTACATGTACACTTGCGTATGTACATTTATATTTCTATCAGATAGAACCTGAATATGATAATTTATAATTGTACCAAAAATTGTAAACAATCATTTTAATTTATAGTACCATAAACGTTCACTATTACTGTGGGCTGATCATGTACGAAGAATGACACCGTACGACTCATCTCATTAGGTACTGTAAAGCCAACCACATGGACCAGTTCCATACTCTGGTCGATATTAATTATCCCTTCCTGAATTGTATTCAAATGTTTTACCTTGTTAAGGATGTTCTTCCTTTAAAACAATCTACAATTCTACTGTTGTTTGATATCTGTTTGAAAATGTTTTAACTATGTTAGTTTAATTTACCATAGTTTTTCGAGTATTAAATACTTCGTGAAGTGAACCACTGCATTCTTTATTCGTTTCTTTTTTATTATTTTTTGTTAATATTCTTACGTTATCCAGATTATCGTGAGACAATTCATTAGGTTAGGGTCAAGTTCACTGTGACCTAACCGTGCAAGCATTCATGCAGCTACATTGAAACAAATTCTTATCATGTTCTTCCTCATGCGATTTTCATGCGATAGTTGATCAATTTCCGATCAATTATACTGCAATATTGTTCCTCCCCCTTAAAATGCACCAAAAACGCGAGCTCCATTTATGCTGCAAAAACGTTCTTTACAATCTCCTCTTACTCTGTGCGGTCTCAGCCAGATCATCCACCATTTCGGGAGACGGAAACAAACAGTGGGACGATCTTGAAAATCATATAAATTATAGCTCACCCAACAGCAAGCGCAAGCGGTGTTGCTTCATCGTTCCAACCTCAAGCCGTGTCCGCGTATGATCGTGACGGTATGGCACCCGATCGGGGTGCACATACAGCACAAATTCAGCAATCGAGCCAAATGTGTGAACCACGACGGGCACATACGCAATCCGCTAATAAACGGAACCATCGTGCATCGTGCAGCCCGTACCCCTTTGTTCGAGCTCGCGTTTGTTTGCTCACGAACTGACGCTAAGTATCGGTACGCGCAGTCGCCCTCCCTCCCCCAAAACCGGCCCGGCGCAAGGAAGAAAGGAAAATCTTAATCCATCGATCGCGAGAGATTATTTATCCACATGTGAGCGCGCGGGTGAATCATGAAAGAATCTTGCAGCCCCGAAAGTGGAGTCAACGAAACGAGCCAAACCGGCACGAAAAAGAAGACTCCTAACGCATCTTACGAAATCAGTCTTTAGCTTTTATTTCCTACCGCCTCCTGCCCATGTCCCTGACAGCTCGAGTGAGTGGGCCACGAGTGAGTTCGGAAGATAAATAAAACTTAAGATGAGATAAATCATTTGGCATTGTGCCGAGTTTGCGCCGGGGCGAGCGTAGAGAAAGAATACCATAAAAATCACTCGAGATTACCGCGCGCCCCAAGAATGCAGAAGGGTTTCACGAATATCGGCGAGTAAATAAAACTTTTATTACCACCCGTTCGAGCTTCACCGCGCTTCGACCTCTCTCCTTTGTCGTTCGAGCGGTGCCGTTCTTGATAGTTTTTGGTTGACCCTTTTCTTTTCTGGCCCCGGGGGCGGGTTCTGGTGCCCGTCGGAGCCAGTTTGTAGGTGATTTTTCACAATTACTCAACGCTGTGTAAAGCGCCCATTCATTGGTTATTTGTAGACAAATTCGATGCGAGAGCACAAAACGGTACGGAGCGGGTGCCATTTTTTATCATTTTTATCAAACCGACTGTCTGATGGATTATCAACTTTTGTTCGTATCTATTTATCTTCATTTCACGATCAAGTCTGCAGTGGGGAATCATGCGTCAATGTCCAGTGGGTTTAACTCTTTCAACACAGTTTTATTATGCATCGTAAGGATTCTTTCAAGAATCGGTGGCATATGGATTACGTTCGTAATTATCTTTCGTTCACTTATATTGCCAGTTTGTTTTCGAAGAATTGAAAGTAAAGTTTATCATGATTGCTGCAAGTTACATGTCGATATAGTTTTGAAATCTTCTGCCCTCTGTGTTCAGTGAAGATCGTAAGAACATAATATGAAGTTGTTGAAAAGCTGAAGAATCTTCCTGCAATGATTAAACTATATGTTACTAGATATTATAAACTGTTATATGTTATAAACTGAACAATAGAATGAAGTTCTGTCAAGTTATACATCTATAAACATATATCAAGTGTTCGTGCTCTCATTGCTTAGCAATAGTAGACTAAGATCACACGGTGAGAGTAACGTTCAAACGATTACATAAAAAAACATATCATTTCATCGTGGATATAAGTTGCCCACGACGAATATTGTAATGTGCCAGCAAGTATACCGTCGGCTTTTTCTCGGGACAGCAGGTGTTCAGGAATCAGAAATGATGGTATCGTGCGAGAAACTTCATCTCGAGTCTGTAAATATCGAACTTTTGCAACATAAAGTGTAATGAAAAAAGGATTGGAGACTATGGGATTATAAAAGAAAACGAAATGTAGGAAATGTTGGGGTTTTCCCCAAGTTTGTTGTCAGTTATTCAAAATATTATTCAATATTGATTAACCTGAGAATGAACAAGATATATCTATGTAGCATAAAAAAAATCCAATAAATTTATCCTCCTATTTTATGCATGATGCACTAATGACTAGTAATGTTGGATGAACGTCTACTAGTTTCCAAGGCATGTTTCCTAGCTCCCAAGATATTAATTTCCAATCCAAAAAGAAAGCTCCAGTCACGCATAAAGTAATCAATTACTGACAACGACTGCGCTGCCTGGTTGAAAGTCTCAAAGGCTCACCAAAATTATTATGATACATCGTCATTGATTGATCTTATCATTAACAAAACTGATCCCTTCGAAGAATAGCATCCACAAACGATGCAAAATTAAAAACAAGCATGTAGTACATAGAGGCCCCTGAATCTTCACGGCATTCAGCCCATTAGTCTGGTTGGAGCTGTTGGATTTGTAATCTTGGCCAATACGATAAAGCTCGCACCTTCCGGAACCGGTTGCCGGTCTTCCAACCGACCAACGGCTTCCTCCGGCGTTACAAATGGTCTCTGCCCACAGCCAGTCGCTTTGAGCTTTCCCGTCGTCCCGCAAATGAGTGACCATACGGCTTCGAATTAGTTTGATAGCGCACCATCCGCTGGCCCGCCCTTTACGATTTGTCAAGTTGGCTCGAATTTTCACCCACTTTTCAGCTACGGCTTCCCACTCCGGAAGAGCCGCCGCGAGTTTCAGGTGCCGGAAGGTGCGCCCTGCATTTTTTTCCCGGGTGTTCAGCTCAAACTGCCCGGGTGGAACTCGGAGGCGCCCTTATCGCCCGAGGGTCTGCGGACACGATAAACAGCTCATTAGCATCGGTGCGTGATCATTCAGCGGCAGCAAGGTGCTCCATGCTCCTGTGCTCTTCCCGGTGGAAGAATGTTTCCGCCCAATCTCAAGGCACTAGCACGCATTGCGGTCTGTTTGAGGGCAAGTGGAAGCTACGTTCGCGAATGAGAAATGGACACGCACCAACGTTTTGAGACGCAAACGACGACGACGGACACCGGCCGCTTCCCCACGATTGAACGCCAAAATCTCACTATAAATCATTTCCATTAAAATGCAACCTTTCTCTCCCGGTGGGTGACTTGGGGTGACTCGTAATGGAAAACCCTTTGCCTCACGCACACCGTGGAGCTGCGCGTCTCAGACTCAGGTTGATTTGCGGTAGCCGATAGCCGAAGAAATGGTAGAGACACATTCAAATGACAGCCACTCCTCAGCCGGCGGCCGTTTGAAAAGTGATGAAGATCAAACAAACGAACGGGATGGAGAAAAAAAAGATCATCCCTCTCCTAGCTCGCGCCATTATTGACTCGCAAGACTCAGAAGAAGCAGATTCATACAACGTTCCCCAACACCGGTGACAAAGTGAAACGAGCGGGTTAGATGAAATTAATCTGTGCCTCTTCTTCTGCTGACAACCACGCCACGAACGAGGAACGAGCCGGCCGAAGGGTAACGTTTTCGTTCGAATGAAAAAAAAACGCATAATTCAACAACATTCAACATGGCGCAAAGGCGAAACGGCCCCGCCATCCGAGGGACGAGTTAGAAAGCAAGATAACCGAGCGCAACACACTAACACCGAGCCGCGCCGGGTGGATAAGCGACGGAAAACAAAATAAAAACGCTAAGATAAATAACTCATTTATAATTTGTTTTCTTCGTTCGGTGGATTTGGTCCCCTTGCCGGCTGCCCCGTGCCCCGCAACAGGTTTCACGCAACCAGGCAGTCCCGAATTCGTTCGGCGGCAGGCGGCGGCTCGCTCATTTGCGTCGCTCGTTCGTTCTACTCCGCTCCGAAATGTATGCAGGCCTCGGATTTGAAGACTCATCTCGACTGACTGACTTCCCACCCGAAAAGGGAAGAAAACAGGAAACCCTGTTCACACAACAGAGCTTTGTTCGCCTACTTTGTAGCACACTTCGCTTTGAAATATTGCCCCAGGGGGTGGGATACATGGAGACATTATTTTGTGCAACATACTTCGAATCCCTTCCCAGAAACGCCCGTGCAGGGCGGGGTGGTGCTGTACAATTTGTCATAAAACCGCCGGCAGTGAAGGTAAACACCATTGAACGGCACGATGGGAAAGATGCTCCACATTATGCGCCGATTTTACCACAATTCCACTAATCCAACATCCTCGGCCTAATAGCATTAGCTCCGTGGGAAGGTGCGCGGTTGTGACTTATGTGGCTTGAGATAGAGGAAAACTGGGTCAAATCGAATGGAAAACACAACAAAAGGTTATTTTCTGTATCAAGCAGGTGAAATGATGGGAAGGCAATGCAATATAACTCAAATGTTGGGCGGGTTCTGTGACTTTAGTAGCTGTTTTAGTCCTTTTGTCTAGTTCAAAGTTCTAGCAAGAACAAACACAAAGTTCTGGCAGGAACAAACACGGTTCTGAGTAACAATTAAAAGACCATAAATCTGATTCGTTAAAAAACAAACAATCTTATAATTACAATCACATAAAGATGAAGTTTCCATGTAGGATGACATGCAATGGTAAGTTATGACATTACCATAAAAATCAGACAGAAAAAATGACAAAAAACAGCTTTTTACAACATCGTAATACAGAAAGTACGAATGGTAAATATACATGAACATTTAACTGCTACAATCAGAATTCTAAAGGGTTAGAGAAGAACCAAGGAACAATGTGAACCAAGCACACAAAACAAACACAAAGATAGATAAGATAGAATCAATATGTTATATGTTTCAACTTAACAAAGCTGTATTCAAAGCTATATTCATTCATTCTTATTCTCCTTTTGCCAAAACGAGCGATGTTTAAGCTTCCGTGACTGTTGTATGTCATCCTAACCGGATAGTCGCTTAAGGACGATGGCTCAGATGGAATTTTGGTATCCTGAAATGCTGCTGAAATAAAATAGTATAACTAATATGATTTAAACAAAATATCAAATCTATTACTAACCTTCACAAGCGTCAACCGTACTTTAGATCATGTCCCATAACAACAAGATTGTGGCAATATATCTCCTATTTACAAAGTAAGTTATTATTTACGATTTCTGCACCTCCATCAAAACGTTAATGATAAATCGATTATCCGAACCGAAGAGACACAAAAAACCACGAACAAAAACTCGTTTATCTCCATCGTTGGCTATCGGCCCCGCGATGAGAAAGCCTAAATTAAGCACTAAACCACTGTCTCCGCGCCCTTTGCCCGGCCAAACAACAGTCCGATCAATTGTTGTCGAGGCGGAACGATTACCGATTCCGCAAAAATCTGGAACTGATCTTTCCGATCCGCATTCGATTCGATCGGCGGCGACGAACGACAGCGGGCAACAGCGGGTTCACCCTACGAGCCTGACCCGTGTACATCTTGATTCCTTTCCCGCCGGTCGCGATGTTGCCTTGCTGCCACGGGAAGCGCACGAAGCGGATGAAAGCGGAAAGTTAATTACGATTTTTCCTACCCTGCCGTTGCCGAAACTGTTGCTGTTCAAACAAAAGATACCCAAGTGCCTGCCGCCTCTCCTCGGTGCAGATCGTTCGCTCGAGATTCGCTCCCGCTCGACGGCGATCGCCTGTCCGTTTGAAGCAGAAGAAACGCGATCGGCAAAACGCGACGGAATGACAACGCGGGCGCAACGTAGAGATGACGGCAACGACGACGACGACGACCGGATCGGTGATCAGCCGGCGGTTCATTCGGCACGACTTTGGCCACGCGGGAAAGTTTATTTTTGTTGTGCCACACCAACCCTGCTGCCTGCCGCCCATAAGCCGAAGGTCAAAGCGAAAGCGGAAAATGATCGAAAGGATCGGAGGCCGTCGGCCGGCCCGGCGAACGAGACTATGGTCCCGGCCGCGCGATGTGATCGGAATCGGAAGGTACATGATTTTGAAATTACGAAAAGCCAAATTAGATGATCATGGCTTTTTTTCGGGCCGAGAGGGGGTCCGCTTTTTTCAACTCTCCTTCTTGCCCACTTTTGGGGCCTGACGCTTGTGTCGTTTCCGTGCAATCGCCCGTTGGCGATCTGCTAACTTCCGACCGGCCTATGGTTGTTGGTGGTTGCAACTCACGAAGGGTTTGCCTGTGACGAAACGCAGGACGAACGGCTTTTTGATGTGTTTCCCTGCCCTGTCCCGTCCCGACCGGCGACCCACTGCCTGGCAGCGCATCCACGCAGGGAGTTGAAAGTTGAAAACATAAATTTCACGACACAAACGTGACCGTGTTCGAGTGTCAGAGACGAATTTGGTAGTCTCCGCTCCGGCGTGCAGTGTCCGCGTCGTGCGCGGGCCGGCACTCGTGTGGCGTTTGTATTTTCCTCCCGCGTTTGGGTTGCTTTTCTTTGGCGCATGTTGTTTTCTTGCGAGTGTCCGCCCCGCACAGTATCGGCCCGATGCGGATGCGCTCGGGGCGCCGGGCTGGGAACAAATACCCACCAGGCAGGTCAGGGCAGGTAGGGGCCAAAAGCTGGCCCCCACCAGCTCAAACATCGCTGACGAGGCGAACGATGGGGCCCACTTGCTGGAAACCGTTTGCCCAAAAACCTTCCCCATCAAGGCGTGCGTTTAAATGGGCAAAAAACGGAGCGTGAGTTCGTTTTCCACGCACTTCTGGTGTGGCGTGCAGCCGGGATTGTTCTTGTTTATTTCGCTGCCATACGTGCACGGAATTCCACGCGTTTGGTGGGTTTCGAACCAATTGCTTAAGATCGTAATTTTGAGTGCATTTTAATGCCTAAGACCAGTATGTTTCTCAATTTCACTTTAATAGAATTATTTATGTCCATTCCTTTGTTTGGAACGCAATATGACTTGACAAACCTGAAGAAACAATTAGTGGCTGAAGTAGTGACAATGAATTAACAAATTGTTTTTAAACGAGGCCAAGTAATTTGTAATGTTTTTATTTTCAAATCTGCAATGTTCATTTAAGAACATGAATACTAATTCCGAAATGACACAAAACAAGAATAAAATGAGATATTTTTCTTCTTATATCGATAAGGATTTCGGACTCCTACGATTGGAAAACACGAGGTCCATTCGAACCATCTCCAGAGACATAAGATCGCTTTTTGCTTCAAGTTGTAGTGAATCACACGACGTGTAATTGCAAAACGAATTATCTACCTTAGAAACAGTTCCAGAGTTGCACGCGGTGGGACTCGGGTTTGTGATAGCTTGTGATAGTTCCCACCACTGTTCAATATCTGTTATCATATTCTTGCTATGATTGATTTTCTGAATTCTGTATTGCTATTTTGTATTTCTGATATTTGTGATCTGCATTATTTAGTTTCGTTTTTGTGTGTTTTCACTTTGATCAGTCTATTTTTCCTTTGCCCATTCTATTTTATAAATATTACCACTTCTTTCATAGTTTTATACGTTTTTTTCTTGCCAGCTGTTTTAAAGTCTTTTCCAGAATATATTAGTATGACTATATTAGATATTTGTGATCTGTACTATTTAGTTTCGTTTTTGTGTATTTTTGCCCATTCTATTTTATAAATATTATCACTTCTGTCATAGTTTTATACGTTTTTTTCTTTCTAGTTGTTTTTTAGTCTTTTCCAGAATATATTAGTATGAATATATTAGATATTTGTGATCTGCATTATTTAGTTTCGTTTTTGTGTTTTTCACTTTGTTTCGTCTATTTTTCGTTTGTCCATTCTATTTTATAAATATTATCACTTCTTTCATTGTTTTATACGATTTTTCTTGCCAGCTGTTTTTTAGTCTTTTCCAGAATATATTAGTTAATCTCTATGGACCTCGTATTTTTTATAGAAGAAGCTTTATGAATTTCTGTTTCATGTTCTTCAAACTCTTGGCAGAATCCGTTTTCTTCATTTTTGTCAGCCAGTATTTAGATAGATCGTGTCCAGCTAGTGTTTTATTCATTGTTTTTATCTCATGTGCTGTTAGGTTGAAGTCTTGATAGGATGCTTTGACTCCAAATTCTTTTTGGAATCTCTCAACGTTTTCCCATTCTCTCGTATTATTGATTTTTTTATTTTGTAAAATATGTGTTAGTTTACATAATCTTAACTTGTTGACAAGTTCTTCATTCATTATAGTTCCTTGCTTACCTAGTTCATTAGCTTTCTCATTATAGAGATAAGTTTCGAAGCAATCTGTAATCTTGTTTAAAAAATTGAATAAAAATGAGCAATTGACTAGATTATTTTAATCATGCGTTGTTTTGAAGAATGCATACGCCACAATCCTTTCCAGACTATCAAATTTCAAAGAATATATAAAGCCTTGTAATAATATTAGTGAAAAGATTATTCATGTATCTTGTTTATCTAGTTGTCGGGTGCTAAGTAAGCCTGCAATACTAACATATGGTCGTGTTTTAGTCGTCAGCAGATGATATACATCAACCGTTCAGTTGGAAGGTTGCCGAAGAATGCTTTCACAACACACACCCTTTAAAAGGCACTAACCCATCGATTCATTTGGGAATCGAGTCAAACGACACATTTGAAATGTTTTACAAAACATACAGGCCAATTTCATTACGCGATCCTTATTTTCTTGTAAATCTTTCGGACAATCGGTAATCATTTCAGAAACAGTTTGAAATGTTATGTTATTGAAGGAGCTAATTTCTCGTTTTTTTTACAATTAATAGTGTTTGTAATAATATTCATAATTCATACGATGACGTGTATTGTTACTTTCTGCAACTTTGACATCAACTCTTCAACTCAGAAAAATGCTTCTATAAGAGTAGATTTTAACTCATGAAACTCCTTCTCCCATAATCCCCCGTGTCATTGTCATTATATTCTTGCAGTCATGTTGGATCATCCTCGGTCGATCCTTACTCACGGAAGCCACTGCCTCAAGTTCCCCTGAGTCGATCGTTATCCCGTGATTAATGATCGCTGCCCAGTTAATCCAGATATGCACTTGGAGTGTAGCCCGTGTTTCTTGCATTGCACACTCCTCCTTATCAAAATAATCAAAATGATTTATCTGTCGCTCGGACCATCCCCCGCGTGCCGCAACAGCCAAACCGAGACACAAAGTTGCGATCGATAATTTATGACGCGACGGAAATTATTGCTCACTCCGTTCACAGCGCACGCGAAATCTTGCATAATGCCTCGTAAACAGCAGCCCATTGCCGAGCCCGTAATTGCACCCTGTCGCGTTAATAGTGCGTCCCTCTGTAACTCGGCTCGACTCTCTCTCTGGCTAAGCCGAGCAGCAGCGGCAGCAAAAAATGACAAACATTAAATAATCCACAAATCGCCAATTAACGGCGACAAGATTAAAGAGAGCGCACTCGGTGGAATTCAAACAAACGCCACTCCGTCCCAAAAGTGTGGGGCTGTTCAGGAACACGGCCCGCTACGCGAGTCAAACAAAAAAATAAACAGCACATACCACAACAAGTCTAGTCCTTGATCGTCCACCGCCGTGTACGAGCCACCGGTCTTCCAGCCGGGCGGAAGGCCCACCGAGCCACCGTCGAGCCCTCGAATTATGAGCACTTAATTTGTTTTGAATTTGCTTTCGATATTTATTCGCACATTCATTAAACCGGGCTGGCTCAAGGCCGGCCCCGGTGTGCCTTTGTGCGGCCAGCCATTCCCGGGGATTACACCCTCCAGGGGTGGGAGGCTACCGGGCCTCGAGTAGTTGCTTTTCCCGCGCGAACGCCCTGCTCGGGAGGATTCCATCCCTGCGCGCGCTTGTACGCCCGTCCGGGCGGCGTTGGCTCGCCCTGCGGCCTCCAGGGAGGGCTGCTCTTATTGAGACGTAAATGTTTATTATTAAACATCTATCAGTCTGGCTGGGTCCGGCTGGTAGCCACCGAAATACCGCTGACGAGCCCCAATCGCCCAATACGCCGCCGGGGAAAGGCAAACCGTCGGTGTAAGAAAAATGACCAGAGAGAATCAAATCGAACTTCGGCTCCGGTCCCGCATTGCCATGGCTAGTGCTCCCGGAGCATCTTCATCGCTTCCTAATTGCTCGCTCGGTTCGAGAATTCGATGCAGCGTCAAAACGAAAGCAGATGATCTCATGCTGAGGAGTGCGGACTTCAAGCCGATCATCGTGCGGGCCCAATCGGAATCGGGTGAAACAATTTTAGATTCTTTTCGGAATGGAAATTGTATTTTCATTCTCGATCTTCCTCACAGTGAGTCAGGTTAAGAGTCTGACCGAGAACATGTTCTTCTTCGCCGGAGTCGCAGCCAAGTGTCTGGGTTAGAAACAAACGAGAAACAATCACGAAATGATTGATTTAAGTTATCATTAGGGAGGGTGCATCATTATTGTGATCGTTTGATTGCGTCTGTAAACTAAAGATTACCAACTACAGCCTTGAAAATGTGTGCTCCAATCGGAATCATTACCCAAACAGTCTTTCTAATGTTTATGCTCGTGTTTATTGTATCGCTCAGTCCAGTGAAGCAGCTTCAAACCATAAAAGATTGGAATAGCTAATATCACCAATGGTATTATGATGATCGAATTCGATCAAATGCTTATACATGAAACGATGTACTTGTGGCTGACTTTATTTCCAACTTACATCAATAATATACTAAATGAAACATAATTAAGTAGATGGATTAAGCTCTTTTTAGCAATTTAAATTGTATTTGTTTAAGCTGTGGTGTGGTGGTAACATCTCCGTTCATCACACTACATCCATAATTGAATCGGGGCTTTGTTTCCCTCACAGCAACTGACTAGCCAATAAGTGAGTTCAATATTTTCCCATGATGATTTGTAAACGAAGGCAGAGTATCTTATTTTAAAAATATAAAACATGCTTAAATTGGTTTGCTCTGTGATGATTTTTGTGTTATAAACCGCTATACACAGAAAATTAGTATTATTAAACAAGCAGTCATATAGTTTTCAAACAATATGTCACGATTTTTAGGGCTTACGGTCCTATAAACCTTTAAATTCAACCGAAGTACGCCTTACATCTTTCCCAAACTAACGCGAGAGTAATAAAGACTAATTTTATGGCCAGTCATCGAACTACAAACCCCTAAAATTTCGCGTTTAGTATCATTCACAACAATAAAACAAAACACTCCTCCACAACAACATAACTATACGCCCACCTGTTTTTTTATCTAAATACAACGAAAACTTGAAGAGATACATGAAAATAATGTTCTACTAAGTTGTAGATTATAACAAAATACGTCTGTTGTGTTTTTTGAACATTTTCACATTTACACACACCATTACTATTTTTTGTCACCACCGTCAAAATCGCTCCACGTAATGTAACTATAAGTCCATTTACGAAAATTATTTTTTTTTTCGATGCAAATAATCGTTTTAAAATTCGATTAAAAATACAGGAACTTATAAACAATCTTGAATAATGTAGGCATATTTTTGAATGATTTTTTAAATGCATCATGTCTTGTACAATGTACTTTTTAGGCACTAAATAAGGAATTTCGTATATTTCGATTTTTAGTAATGTTTTGATAGCACGTTTTGGTTCCAATTTTTTCGACATAATGTTGAAAATATAACCCTTTGAACCATGTATAGTAATTGCAATTGTAGTCGGAAACATGTTTTTTTTCTTGCGATGTTAGTCGTTTCAAATGCGTCGTAAAAATCAACAACCAAACGTTTCAATGTCCCAGTGAGCTCGACATACTTAAAATATGTGACAGATTGTATAGAAAATATGCCAAAAATCTTATTCCTGTCTAAAGCAATGGCCCGACCCCCTTTTCGTAACATAACTATGACATACAGATAAATACTCTTAATATCTCTTTTTAGATACTATAATATCTCATATAATTTAACCATAACATTCATTTTTCGCAATAACAACATACATCAATAAACCAATAAATACTTTGCCACTCCCAAATCGGCCATAAATTTCCATAAGTCAATTCTCTTCGATACATCAAGTCACACAACAAATCATCTCAATTTTACGCGGCACCGCGGTGAAACTGTTCGCTGGCTAGCCCACGTTTAGAAAGGACCGAACCCAGCCATCCTCACGTCCATATTTGATCGACTACTGCCCATAAGACGTCGAATTAATGACCTTTCGTTGCGTTTGAAAGCGTGATAACAGCCAGAATTAGCGCTGCGATGAAATGTCAATGGCGAATACAATATTTATTGACACGCGTGCGATGAAATATTTTCGAAAGTTTCGTCACTCGATGATGGGATCTTTTTTTTTGTTGCTGCTGTTGGTCTGTAGAGTTCGTTCCTTTCGATTTCCTATTTTGTATAATCCTATTACACCACCCTCCCTTGCGAACGCGGGTGGCGCTCCGACTAAGCTCCTTCTCAGACAGCCTCACTCGATCACCACCCTCGGCCCTCGGCGTGGATGGTCCGATTTTCCGACACATTTACCGCACATCACCAATCATCGCTGCCACCCCTCGGAGTGGGCGGTAAAGTAATGACTTAATCCACTGTGAGCTGTGTGTTGAAATGGGTGGCAAATCCGCGTTCTGCCGTGCCGTGGCTGCTCCCATCAAACCATCAAACCAGCCCCCTGGTGTAGTATAATTACGGTGTGAGGCGCCCGAGCGAATCCACACTTCGAATCGAAAATATCATTTCCAAACTTTAAACCGATTGATTCATTCCGTGTGCCTACGCTAACGCAAATCCGCTCCCAAAACGGTGTGCAGCGTAAATTATAGCCTCTGCCCTTTAGCCCCGATCGGCCGGGGCAAATGCAAATCGAGAAATGATTTGGCTGAGACCGGGCGGTCGTCCTTTAGCCATCCAAACCGCGCTACCGTTGCGCGTGGATGGTTTGTGAGGACAACGCAACAGAAGAGGGCAAAAAAGCAGATCACACGAAAGCATTTAACCGATTCGGCTCGCACGTCCAGTGGAGAGACACATTCAGCACTCGACGTGGGACGTGCTTATTGAGCAATGGTATAAAAAAGGAAATATTTATACCTCCACCGACGACTCCATCCGAAAATAACAACAGAGCGCCTTAAAGCCCATCTTTGGACTCCTTCACTTCGTCTCTAGGTTGCCTTCTTCCGCTCGGTGACCATGCGACGGAGCAGCTCCAGCAACAAGGCACCACAATTCAATTGTGCCGTATAATTTATGCTCCATCAAATAAACACCGCCAAACTTACTCACTCCCCTTCGCACGAAGGACCCCGGCCCCGGGAACTAGAATGGCATCTGTCCAGCCGGTGTACCGTGGCCACCGTGGCCTAATGGGACGAGGACTTTCGGAGAGGCAACCGGCAAATAGGCCAGGCTGACCTCAAATCATCAAATCTGGCCACGGCACTCACCACCACCACCACCACGATCACGTTCGATCGGCCCGACCGAGCGAGCCACCATTATCATTGCACTCCCAGCACGGCGAAGAAGATTGGGTGCGAGTAATGACTACAATAAAACACATCCTCCATAAGTAGTTAGCAGTTTCGGGGCCGGCGTCGGATTCGGAGCGCGAAACGAAAATCACCAACGCAAATGAGACTCCGCCGAGAGACCTCTCGTGCGAGAACGACGGCGCGCCGATTGGTAAATCATAGGGTCCAAACCTAGTTATCGACCTCGTTAGCCGGCGGTCGACGTTCCAAGTCGAGGCCTCCAAACATGGAGCTCCGTGAGCGGGTGGAACCACCGAAATAAGCCTCTCGTGGCGGACGCAAGAACCCAGTCAGGCCAGGCAGGTACGTAGGCGAGCCGAGTCCTATCCACTCCATCACGCAGGATTTGTCGTGTGACCCACCCGATGCTCGATTTCCGCCCTCGAAAGGCCCCGGTTCCGAGAGTCATTCCCACTTGACGGGGTTCCGGGTCGCTTGCACAGGAACAAAGGAGCACCGAGTGGTCGCGTGTACGGCTTTAATCCTGTCCACGCGCGACCAGCCCCTCGAGAGGCTCCAAGAGGCTAAACATTTGTCATAGACCCATGGAGCGAACCCCAGCTGATTGAGAGTGCTTTAATCTCGATACAGACGCAAAATGGCGCAGGCGCAGGCGACGGCGATCAGCGACAAGTGGATCTTTATGGAACTGCTAATGGCCCTGGACCGCCTTCTGCCTTCTCGACCGATGTTTTGGAATGGGAAAACTCATTGCCAGGGCGTGATCAAGGGCGTCCCGGAACTGTGACGCCGAATGAAGTTGTACACGATCGAGCGAGCATACAAGTAATTGTGCTTGTGCTATGATAAATAGAGGCTTAAAACGGGCCGTTATTAATCTCAATCTACTCGCACTCGCCGAGCCCGAGCTAAAACTAAAGTCAATCATCGCCGAAATGCTTAATCAGCGGTTAATTCCTCTCTAAATGATAATAAACTCTCCTCCCCTTCTGGTGTTTTCGTTCGTATGCCGCTGCTTAGAGACAAAATCAATTAAAGTAAATATTATGATCATCTTTCCGACCGCTTCAGGAGTTGTGTTTTTTTTTTGTTGCTTCCATCCCATCCAAGGAGCAAGTGTGGATGGGGCGAAAAAAATATTCATCCCGCACTGTGTACGCGTTCCAGAGCATCAGGGTGAAAAAATATGCTAAATCATAATGATTTATCAAAAAAATCTCTCCCTGCTCGGACCGTTTGCGTTGCTGAAGGCGGCATGTTGTCATTCCGATCGTGGCGTTCCGTTTGGCTCATCCGTTAAACACACACCGCTCTCCCTTTTGGAGGCCCTTCAAACACACACACACACACACACACACACACACTCCTGACACTCACGAACACGGGGCGTTAAAGTGGTTTTTATTAAATTGTACTCTCGAGCAATAAAAAGCGCAGGTTCGCTTCGGGGTACGGAGCCGCCCTCGAAAAGTCATCCAGACCCTGGATAGAGTCTCCCGGAATGAATCGCATCGCGAAAAAAACACACACACACGGAACACCAAGTACGACTGCGTGCAGACGGGAGGCATCGCGACCGCGCAAAAGGAAAGCAGCACGCACGGGGGTCAAGCCGATTGGAGGCAAACTCGGCGCAGGGCAGGAATTTTATAACCCGCATTTCGATATCATTTGCGGCGCGGTGGCGCGTAGCTCAACAGTTTGTCCGGTGGCGCATGATGGACACTTGGCGGTGGGAATCGTCTCTTCAAACGGCTGGGCAAAGTCTGCGCGCCCCGAGAGGTCAGATGGTCCACCAGTCGGTACATTACGGAAGCCGCCGCGGTCTTGGGCCGCGCGAATCGTCAGTCATATGCGCTCGTATTCCTTTTTACGATAGGCCATGAACATGATGCTGGTTCTCAACGCGCGAGATGAGCTAAACGCTGGCACGAAGCAAAATTGCATCACTTCATCCAGTGCTTATCGTTCGGTGGGTTCGCGTAACGCGAAATCGTAAGTAGAACCGGCTGGGATATGAGAAAAAAAACACACACACACATAGAGTGCTATCATAAACTTTTAATCCCCCTCGTCTCGTCAGCAATTGGTCTTTGCCGACAGGAACAGTTACGTATGGACGGCTTTAACGCGGCAATGCTCATTAGACGGTCATCCTGCGAAACGTGGAACCATTACAGTTAGAGAGCAAAAGGGTCCGTACCGTCGTAAATGTTTTCAAACACTTTCCAAGGTAGCGTTTTAGTAACATGTTTATGCCCATTCAGACCATATTTATAATTCCAATAATTTTATACCAATTGTTACATACACCATGGTTAGCTCCTTAACCGAGGAGTGTAAACGGAGTGACAGCCGGATAACAAGGACAAGCCGAATACAAGAAGACAGCGGAAATTGCACGCTCTCTTGCGTCGTAACCATTGAACGAACTGGTCGTGTATCTGGCAACATCCGAAAAGATACAACACCAATATTCTCACATGTATTTGTGCTTTTTCCTTATACTAATAGTCACGCCAAACGAACATTATAATCTAATGCAACAATATCGACATTTACATGTTGTTCTGACTCGGAGTTTCCTGTTGTTCTGTAAGGTTTTATATTTATTTTATTTATTTTCTTTTACTATTAGGACATTCCTTACAAAATTATTTAAAACCGTTATTTATTCAGACTTAAAATTAAATACATTAAATTTTTGTTTTGCATTTGAAAATAGTTTTCAAAAGACATATCATAATTAACATAAGAGATCATCATAAGAACATCATTTATACAAGAGAAATCAGATGAAACTTTCACTCTTTTTAACTTCAAACATTTCCGAGCAATTTTAAACTAATGGTAGTCAGCTAACGAGAAAAATATTTTTATTGCTTAAAATTACAATTTCCAAGCATAATATAACATTTTCCAAGTTCATAAAGGTAAAAAGGTTGAAATATAAATATAAAAATTATAAAAGCCAGCTTCTTCTTCGATGGATGAATCTGACTTTCGCCATATATCTGACATTCCTTGACTTGACTATCAAGGAAAGATTCTTAAGTAACTGTTTGAGCCCGAATCTAAGCCACCTGAACCTCATGGCATGACCTAATTATTAGCTTCTCTATTCGAGTATAACAAATTATTTGTGCATGAATCTCCTCAACTTGTTTAAAAGTATTCTAATAAGACAAACTTGTTGGACAAATTTCCAAAAAGTAATTGAAGATAAAAGCAAACGTTGACTTATTCCAATGAGTATTTCTTGTCTTGAAACATACTTAAACAATGTTAAAAAAGAAACTCTGTTGCTACAGAATATTTAAAAAGATCATTAAATGCAAGCTTTAAACTTCCATCGTGCTCGACTTGGTGTAATCAACTCAAAATTTGTAAATAAATTCTACAACATATGCCCATATTTAACACACACACACTCACTCACGGAATAAATACACACTCACGAGAAAAGTATCGTATCACACTCACGAGAAAAGTATCAGAACAGAACGCTCGTAAGTAACACTTGAGCGACTCCGCAATGCAAACAGTGCTTCCGCTGGAGGTTAATTTCGCACGTAGAACCCCGGCTGGCCCCCTGAGCGTGAAGTGGAGCGTCATGATCGAGAGAACAAAGGTCTTGATAATCAAAAAATTCCTTCCCATCAGCCGCCTGCAGACGAGAGCGTCTTTGATGCGAACGTTCGGGACTCCCCGGAGCACCGGAGGAGCCTCGGTTAAACGTTACAAGCGTTGCCCCGCGTTCCACTAGATTGCGAATGGAAATCGCGCCCATATGATTCGAGCGCGCGCCAACCAAACGTAGGAAAACAAGAAATATGAAACCGGCTCGGGTGGCAGTAAAAATATTAGACTTTCCAGAAACAAACAGCACCGAGTCGCGCAAATCGTCAAGATACCTCCCCGGGGTCATATGAACGAGCCTCCGACATACACACCGACACACACGCACGCATGCTACGTAGGAATGTAAATAAACGACCCGATCCCGCTATATGTTGCACGAGCAGTGATATTCGAACAATTTAATTTGTTCTCGTCCCCGCGCGGCTCGCGAACGTGGTTACACAGTGCCGGGTTTCGTGAGTGTGTGGTACATAAATTGAAATATATGATCGTGAGCTCAACGTCTCAACGAAAAAAGAAGAAAAAAAAACACACACACACGAACGCGAACAACATTCTAGAGACACATATGCTCCGCTATACTGTACTGCAGAACACCGGGTCGCTGCAAGCGACAATCGTTGGCACTGGCCGACAGCAGTCAGCAGTCACGGAAAGGTGGTATAACGAAGTTCTTTGCCCCAAACGATGAACCGTACAATGGGTTTATTAAGATGCACTCGTACCGTTGCGGCTGCTTAGTATGCACTCCGGCTTCGCTTTTATAAGCTCTATCGCTCGCAGATTCTCCCCCTTCATATAAATGACCGATGATGATGGGTCAATGTTAATACCCATGCGAGAAGTGTACAACTTTGTTATGTGTGCTGCACACACACGTCGTGACTGCGGTGCACTGAAAGTACCGGCCGGAATGGAACTAGATCCACTCTAGCGATGTAGGGAACGAAAGATTCATCGTGAAACGTAAACCGATTTAAAGCATAATGGTGCGATGCGAGACCTCATGAATATTTCTTTGTGTCACAATAAACACTTTCAAGAGTTCTAGCAAGCGTTGGAAGGTTTTTTAGCACTACCAATGCATATTAAAATTTATGAAAATATTGATACAATGAAAACTAATGAAAATCTATAACGAAAATTTAGCAATTTTAATAAAAAAATTGTTCAAAAATATGAAAATCGCCGTCGATACTGTAGAACCAAGAGGACCCACCGCGATATGTAGCTCGTTTTATTTCACCTATATTCGTACCAATTAACCTATTTTGCTTTTGTTGGGTTTGCAAGCAAGTTCAAAGTGATTTGTTCCGAAATTTGAGGATTTATTGCAATAAAATTGTAAGATCTATCTATTGCACTATCAATTTATTGCACTTAACAATGTATCACTTAAATCTGCATTCTTCAGTGTATAAACTCAGTATGAAATCTTCCTTCATCTTCCCCGAGATCTTAAACTGATCAATTTTTTATTTGAGTTTCTTGACAGAACTCAATCGCCTGTGGGTCAAAGTCTATTAACCAATAACTCAAATCAAAATGCTTTGTCATGAGAAATTTCTTGAATGGTTCCAAATCGATTGCATTTCAATCCGTCACCCGCTGACACTACGTTTCTGGCTCGAATTAAACTATAAAAACCAGTTCGTTGAAATCTAAAACCATCATGCCAGACTATGATGTTATACATTTTTCCTTTTGTTGGATTAAAATCTTTAACCTACCCCATTTCTTTCTAATTCTTCGAGCAATTCTCATATCACCAGTACAATCTCGTATGCCACCGGAAAACAACAACGCAAGCAGTACAGGGATTGGAAATCTTATTACCTTTCCAACCTTTCCAACGTTCGTTCAAAAATTCAATATCGAAATTCTCACACACCGCTGGGGCAACCAAACTTTCCTTTTCCAGACGATCTGCACGCAGACAAACAATTTTTATGTTATTTAGCACCGTCGTACTGACACGGAACCGCCAGCTGACCGGACGGGCAGCAGCAGTCCGTCCCAAGTAACCCAACCCGACTTCAAAGCACGCCCACCAAGATGAAAAGCGTAAAAGGCTATGCTGATGAGTATTTTTTAATTTAGCATATTTCCCGGCAGCATGTAATGCCGGGTCTCGAATGTCCAATTGGTGCGATAAGTGCTACGGGCGCTTGCTCACTCCCCTGCTCGACAGAGAATTCCAGGCGCGGAACGACGGAACGAGTCCGATGTGAGGAAGTAATCAAGTTCGAGCGAAAGTATGCGTATGCGTGTGGCATACTGGGTGTCCTATTGCTATCCCGATAAAGATAACACTCACCATTTTATCCGATCAAATTCCGATCCGCACGACGCCACGAGACACATGGCGGTCCTGGGAGGAGGACTCCAGTGTCTAGTTTGTCGCACACGACCGGCATACCACACACCAAATCCGCACGGAACTTAAGTGGATCAAAACGAAATTAAACTTTACAGCTCCCTGTTTCGGAGGAGCGAAATTCCTTTTTTTCTCGGTGCTTCCTTCCTATTTCGCACACGGCACCACCATTCTGAGGTTGGTGTCATCTTGTACTTTGTTTTTGTTGGTTTATTTCCCAACATACAGAGCTTGTTATCGTAGCTTCGAGAGGCGAGGACGGCCGGGATGTGCGAGATCAATTTGGAAAGTGTTATACACTTGTTCCGCTCCGGTCGTCTGCGGCGCCTGATGGCGTCCCGTCACATGGCGTCGTGAAATAAGACACTTATCAGATCATCGAAATGTAGCAACAATTTCCACTTCTCACATCAAACGTACGAGCGGGTTTGGCGGGTGCACAAGGGCGTGAGCTTCCTTCTCCTGGCCTCGCGCTCGCATCGCCCTGTGGCAAGGGGCAATCGAAAAAGGATCACATCTATAGACACTGGATTTTCACTGCTGAGGCGGAGGTCACATTCCCCAGGAAGCACCGTTCACTACCCACCACGAAAAGCGAGCTGCTACGGGCACGAGCCCTCATGAGCGAGTGGATGAAAAGTTTGTTTGGATATCTTTGATCTTTTAATTTCAAAACAAATTCCTTACGGTTATTGGCAAGGGGGAAGGGCGCAGCGATAGCATCGTCGGCCTCGTCACAGCTCGAAACTCCTCGGACCGCTTTCGGAGAACCACCCCGAGCCGGGCGGTGTTCCCTCCGGTATTGATAAAACCGAAACCCGGGGTTGCCAGGATCGGCTTTCGCTCGCTCCGCTCGGGCACCGATTTCGGCATGATAAAGCACTTTCCAGCTGCACGTGGTTCTGCGGGGATTTTGTAGGTTCCGCTCAGCAACAGTTTGTGACGGCTTCACTAGAGCGGCCCTTGTAGCCCGGCCAGCCACTATTGCCAGCTTTCCATTCCAAACTGGACCTGTTTGCTTCTGGGTTGATAAACATTCATAATTGGAAATGTTATTTGACTAGAAGTTCTCTCGTGCGCTCGGCGAGCCCGGGTGAGAGATCAAGTCCGTGAAGAGTTGCGTTGGCAACCTAATTGACAGATTTACTTAACGGTGAATAACATGTTTCATTTACGTAGGAAATGAGGAAAGTTCTCCGAATTGCACGGGTTTAGTTAGCAAGAAAATGTGTGGGAGCTATTTAGTAGCGTATTAATACACGCCAGAATCGGAAAAAATATTCCCATCTACATCTTTTCCCATTAGCAAGAACTGTCTATTCCAGCAATCGGCGATTCCCAACTCGTTTGTGGCATGTGGGTGTTTAGTACGTTAATTAAACATGATTAGACATCGCCTGTCACACTTTTTCTATTTCTGAAACATATTCGCAGTATTTACAAACAATTCAATATTTGGTTTAAATTCTTGAGATGGTTTTAGGAATACGTCGTAACAAAC
Source organism: Anopheles dirus (assembly GCA_000349145.1). Lineage (NCBI taxonomy): Eukaryota > Metazoa > Arthropoda > Insecta > Diptera > Culicidae > Anopheles > Anopheles dirus. The sequence continues at coordinate 1,671,348 of KB672802.1, read as the reverse complement.
TGCTAACATGTTTTAATTTTGCAATTAATTATACATATTTAATGATGAATGAATGATAGTATTTTAATGTCCATAATTGGTTTTGAGAGCTTTATTTACACCGTCGGATGCTTGCAGTGAAATCGATCGCTACAGAATCCGGATTGTGATTCTGAATCAAGGTTTGGAACCGATTCCGATTCCGAACCTACCTCCGAAACCGATTCCGAGACTACCTCCAGAGCCGAAAATTGAGTCGGAATCGAGTATCCCCAAGCGTATACAGTCAGTTTCCGATATACGCGGTACTCGATCTGCGCGGATTCGGAGATACGCGGGTTTTCAAATGTGACAGAATGCTGGGTTTATTACATCGATTTAGATTCTCCATTTGTCAACTGCCAAATCTCACCATTATAAAAATCTATAAGTTCTGGACAAATATGCAAAAACACATATAAATATGTTAGTTATACATTAATTTATACTAATAACATTGTTGGGATTCGATCCGAATAAACGAAACTTTTGTCGGTTTTACACAATGTAGCAAAATGTAGCACAATGTGACGCCACAAAATTTATTATCCTTTTTCGTTAGTCGCTGATCGTAAAAAGAGCGGGCGAAGCGGGTCTTCGCTCCCTTTTATAACATAACACTCTCCTCGTTTTCTTCGTGTATACTGTACTAAAGCTGGACGCGTTACGCTTTACGCGAACGACGCCTGCGAAGTGTCAGCATTCAAAACAATTCGCAACAAACGTTTTTCATATCGTTTATTGTAATATCATGTCAATATATTTGCACTGTATTGAAGTTTAACGACAAATTCAAACCTTCAATGTCCTTTCAAACATGTACTCAAGAATTCAATCTCTTAATACCATATATAAACAACATGTCAAGCAAATTTCGAGATACGCGGAAACTCAAAATTCGCGGATTTCTCCGGTCCCCATGACCCGCGTAAATCGGAAACTGATTGTACATCCATGTGGTTAGCTGAATCACGGTCTAGTGATGGAAAAGTTCGCTCCCATCAGGGATTCGACACGACCAAACCGGATTCGGCCTTCGAATCCGATCCGAATCCCTCATATACAGAAATATCAAGCTTTAATACAAACAACTCCTCACTGATACAATTTTACACTACTTTACAAAAAATCATCTGTTTTTCAAGTATTAACAAATGCAATCTGCAAAGAATGACTTTTTTCATAGTCATTAATAATAATTCAAAGGCCATTGTTCTATAACGAGGTAATATCGTGTAAATAGGATACTCCTCTAATCTTATTAACAACTTTGGGACTCATGTGTTAAAATTACAAAGCCAACCGTTAATGATAAAGTATCAACCTGTTCCATAAACAAAACTTGTTCAACACCTAAACTCGATTATGATGAAATGGATGGATAAAATTCATTGTAGTGATCGTTTGGATCGTTGTCATGTTTTGGTGTTATTTGTGGTTCCTTTAATGGTATTTTACAGCATTCATTGTAATGCATCATCTATATCATGACAAATCAGAATCCTAAACACCGGATCTAAATCCTAAGGGATCTCAATCCGGGATTCGGTCAAGACAGATCAGAAACCCGATCCCGGGTCTGAATCCTGGGGGGGATCCCAATTCTGGATTGGACGATGCCAAATTTGGGATCGAATCCGGATCCATCCCATTAGGGATCGAGTCCCAGAATCCGATCCGGATTCAGTTTCCCATCACTACCACGGTCGTGCTTCTTGTCGTCATGTCCAGAACCAGTCGAAAGGGGATTAAGTAAATCTCAGCATATGGTAGAACATGCGTGGTGTTATGTACAATCCAAAGGCAGACGATAATAGTAGCACTTTATACGCGAAATACATGATAAGCAAATATCACCAGTGATTTTAAAAAATCCGAAAGATCGATGCCCATTTTGGAAGTTCCCCGAAAATATATAACGTTTAGACTCATTCATGGCACCGTCACTATTATGACAGCCATAACACACCAGCATCACTTGCAACACACAGCTGCTGGTCTCCTCTAATATTCGAAACATTACGGCCCCCAAAACCCTTCCTACTTCCTTCGAAACCAAGTTTCGGCGTTCGCAGCGAAGGCCTGTCCGCTTTCCAATTGGTCCAAACTGGTCTCACCCAAGTGCCGGCGTGTGCGCGACCAACACCTCCGCGCGGCACCAAAACTTTGCCGATCAATGTGCGCGCGCGACACTACACATTTGCAAAATTTCGTTCGCTCCGGTGCGCCATCCGCGAGCGAGTAAACGATCGCGGTGGAAGCCGAAGGTGGGCCGGCAGGAACCGTAGGGCGTAATAAACCAAACCCGCACCGTGCGCCAACCTGCGCAATTGCTAAGCAGCGCGTTGGATGGTATTTTTAACCCGTTTTCTTAGTGCGCGTGGTGTTGCTCTTTTTTTGTTGCACGATCGCAACAAAAATGGCACCGTCACCGCCATCGGACTGGTCCAATAACCGCACGGCGAAGCCGCGGCTGGCTGGCTGGTGTGGCATTAGCAATGGGCAGGCTTTTAGCGTGTGGCGTTCGTTCTTCGTCGCGTCGCGATTGTTCTTGGCGCTCATTGTGCGTCCACAAATGAGACGAGTCCGCAAGCAATGGACCAGGAGACTGAAACAATTACCGGTCGCATTTTACCGTCGTGTGTGGTTGCTTGGATGGTGATGTGTTTTTTCTTTCCTTCGTTAAAGCTGCTTTCATATGCTCGCCCAGCTAGTCAAAGTCGCAAACCGTACAATAGCGGACGCAATTGTTCTAGGATTGACCGTGTGTCGAGGAAGCGGTTCACATCAACGTCACCGGATAAAAGCCGACTCATGGATTATTTTATTCCACACCACGCCATGACGGACGCCTGACGACGACCGTACAAAAGTGATTTTACCTTTACGGTTGTTGTTGTTCCTTTTTTTCCTCTCTCAACCGATTCCTTATGCCTCTGCCAACCCTGCATGCGTTTCTCATTACGGTTCCGCTTGTAAGCCGATACTGCTGGAGCGGTCGCACCGGACTAGATCGCCCTTTGATACGTCATTAAATCTACGATTCCGGCGGGGGTTGTTCCTTGTGATACTCACCCTTCCCGGTGCTCACTATTTTTCGCGCTAATTCATGCCAAATCATAAATCCCGGCACGCACCGAACGTTCCGAGAACCCTAGAGAACGTTCCACGGAGGGACGATGGGTTTTGAAGAGTAGAAGCAGGAAGAAAAAAAACAAATCGCCCGCGCTCCGCACAGTGAGCCAACGAGAAATTGAACGTTGTGCGCGGTGAAGAATAACAGCAGCAACAGAACGAATGCAAGAAAAAAACAACATCAAGCACTTCGCGACACGCATGGACGGCGACGATAATGGTTGACTCACCTCGCCAGGTCTCGGAAACTGCCGCGAATTCGGTTCCACCCCGCGGCGTTTCCGCCTGTTCAAACACGTTAGAGCCGGACAAAATTTCCGTCCAACAAACGGCCTCGCCAACTCTCCCGCCGCCCAATTGGCCGCGAGGCGGCAGCAAACGAGATGGTCGGTAATTGAATGATTTTGTAAGTACGTTACAGAATCGTTTGTTGCAGAACGGCGCGGGAGGATCGTTCTGTTTTCGGCACTCGACTTTTTTTTCTTTCTTCTCTTCTTCTCACTCGCTCGCTGCTTCGTGCGCCTCCCGGAGTGTAAAATTTTCGCCTCACCTTTGAAAAAATTCCCGGGCGAAGAGCCAGCAACACATATCACACGCGATAAATCGGTTACCGATGTGGATGGGATTCGCTTCTCCGAACGAGCGTCGTTAATGTTGTGCGCCGCAACGCAATTCGGGCGAATATTTGAGGAATTTGAAGTTTTTGTGTGAGGTTTTCTTGGAAAAAAAAATTGAAATCAATTTTTGCTTTGATGATCCACGGGTACGGTTCGGGAGAGTGTGCCTAACGAGAATTAGCGAGAAGACGCGTCGTAACGATCACAAGATATTGATGGTGATGCTAACCGAGTTTCGCATGCTTTTATTTGACTCGTGACCTAGTTTCGTGATAATTGAAACATTATTTCGGGGTTTCCCCTTATTATTTATTTATTTATTTATTTAATTATTTATATATTTATTATAATGCATAAGTCTTCCATAAAGGCTCAACTATGTGCCCTAGAATACCAGTAATTGACGAACTTAATGCTATTATAAATGACTATACTACTAAAACCCGACAAAAATTCAAAGTGAATAGATAAGGAATGATAAATGAAATTTAAGAAAAATGAAAAAAAAACTGACTCACATTAACACAAAACGATCCCGTGTCACAAAACACAAGATGAGGAAAGGAAAAGTAAGTAACACAAATCCACAGAAAGGAAACACATACGCGATTGACAGAGGAATTATGAGGAGTGAATGAAATTGAAATAATTCAATAAATTGAAAGCAGATCGCAAACGAGAACGGAAGGAAGCGAGGAAAGAATTCAAATCAAAATTATACATACATACATACAAACATACATTAAATTATAAATTATGTGTGATGTGATCATCTTTTTCCTCCATTAATTGTTTATTTATATTTTACGTTTAATTTCTTGATTATCGTTGGTTTTGATATTCATCTATTTCTTGTCAATTTTTTCAAAAAAATATTTTTTGTTGTGTTTTTACTATTTTAAGTAATAAAAAATCAAATATATTTACTTACTATTTTGAGAAAAAAAAGTTGCATACTATTAACCCTACCTCACATTTTTAATTATTTCAAACTACCACCACCCGTCAATTGTGTCCACTCAAAAGTCCCACTGTGCACCGGCCGGCCAGCCAATTGACCCTTCGTGGCGCTGTGCAGAAATTACCATCTTCCGGCCGGCATCAACGACAATGCCGCGCATGTACCGCTGCCCCGAACGAGCCGAACGGTCCGCGCGAAAAGGTTGTTCATTTCGCTCGATTAAGGACCACTTTCGGCCAACGGTGCGGACGTCGGTCCGACCAGCAGGAGCCCGACGCCGATCAGACGCGTAACGCCTGGTCGCACAGCCAACAACCAGTTCCGGCAGGACCGGGGTCAGGCGGGAAGTATTTTCGCCCTCCCCGCCTTGTAATGTGATAAATTAAAACAGCTGATGAAGTTTGATCCCTTGCGCTACGCATCTCTCCCCGCGGCACCGGTGCGGAACGTTTTCCGCGTTCCGGTTTTTCACCGGAACACTTTCCTCCGAAGGGGTGCGATCCTCGGAAACCTCGACGGCTCGAAGCGGCGATAGTTGGGGTGCACGCGCGTCGATGACAATCAACGCGACCTCCCGTGAGCTCGTTTTGCTTCCACACCGCTCCGGAGCGGGCTCCGGCCCTTCCGGCCCTTTTTCTTTAACCGGAACGAGTCCTGTCACTACAAGCGGCGCCGGGAACGGGGAAGAGCGAAACAGGACGCTGGCAGGGGGGAAAATATGGTAGATTATTGTGCAACAATATTTCACGGCGTATCTTCGGAACAAATTGATGTTAATTAGCAAACCTTCCGCTGTTTCCTTCTCTCGGGCGAACCCACGGCGAAATGCGATGCCTGCCGGTGGGGTGACGAAACTCTCGAGTAAGAGATAGACGACCCGTTGCTCGGGCTTGGCCGTAGGAGTGCAGCATGGAAGGCACGTGAAAAGGGATCGCCGTAATAAAAGTCCACACTTAATGGTACGTCAAATATAAATCAAATTTGATCTATCGGAAAGGTTAGCGTCTGGTTTCAGGTGACTATAAAGCAGGGAAGGATTATTCACACACTTCAGGAAGAAAATGAGTGTTTCCTTGGGGTGTTTTTTGCGTGGCGCGGCTCCGTTGATAAGACATAAATGCAGAGGTAAACATCCCTTTTGTCTCGCTCGTTTGAGGTAAAGACAATCTTAATGTTATTAGGATTGAAATTTAGGAAATGAACAAAAAACAAGCGTAATAAATTAACACATAACGGTCTAGACCCTTTCTTAAGTTTAGCTCTGTAAATTTCATTCTCATTTGGGTATTATACTCAATCCCCAAATTGAGTGTCAGCAAAAAAAATAAAAAAATAGCTTTTTTGCAAAATTTCCAATAAAACTGTCATGGCATGTTTTGAGGTAGGATAAACAAATGAGCTTTATTTTCTTAACAAACAATAGCCACATGTAATGACACAATATACAACTTAAAGTCTCATTAAATGTGGCATCAATTCTCTATCGTGTAGTGTATGATACATTAAAAGATTATTTGGTTAAATATTGTCAGATTATCTATACTCCATTTTCGCTTTTGTTTTCCTATATTTCGTTTCATTGCTTTGAACGTGTTTCTGCTTAGATTTGCTTTATTTTCCTAAATATATCTTTTGTAGAACTTTTGAATCTTATAAGTAGTCTACTTGTAGGAGGCTTTTTCTACAGAGTGGCGAGAGCATTGTATAGCATTGTCGGTGTCTGCTGCGAATGTTGAAGGCTCCTCTATTCGAGATACAGAAAAGTGTGCTGCATTTGGCTTGATGTATCGTTTAGAATGAGTTTGGTTTATTCTGATAACCATAGAGGAGTTATTCAGAGCTATTTGTTGATAGTGACATTCTTATTCAGCTTTATCTAATGTACCGTCTACCAGTCAGAACAAAATCAGATTATTCTTCTTCATGCTTTGATTGCACGTAAGGCTCTTTTCTCTTAAGATCTGCTCTGTTAACTGTCTATATCGACATGCAGATGTCATTTCTCATCTCTTTTGATCATTTGGGGCTAAAAGCGCCATAGTTATTATTAGAAAAGCTAAAAAGAACATAGCCCGGATTTCTCAAAACTAATTAGACTAACCAATTCATTTTTCAAACCTTGAGACACAGTTGATACTACAAAAATGATTTAAATAAAACTTCAGTGTTTTGGAAAAGAACAAACACTATATGCGCCCTTAAATGTCAAAAACGCTAAAATTTATCCTTGTAGTCCAATTAGTCTTGTTATGTACGCTTCTTAGATAATAAATCAAATCTACTAGGCAAATCATTGCCATAAAACCAAGGGCAAACAAAAAAAAAGAATTTTTTAACGATACATTTCAAGAATCTATAATTAAATCGAAGATTCATCATGTCAATTATTTCAGGATCTTGCATCAGGTCGAACATATTACAATCCTACACTTTTCTCTCCCCTTCCGGTTGCAAACACTGGCGGAATCTTGTCGCAGATAATTTGGCTCTAGAAATCAAAGTTCATCTGCCATTCACCCGAAACGAACACACACAACAACCTCACAACCTTACGCACACACACACACACACATGCTGAGTGTTACCAATTCCGAAGCTAAACTCATGCATAAATCACACTCCGCTACCCATACGGAACGAATCGAAAATATACCAACATAATGCCGAAAATTCGTTCCGGGCACCGGAAAAATGCGCCCGCTCGCTGCAGCAGCCGACCGGAATTATGTCTTCCCGCACCGGGAGCAGTTCGCAATGCCGCCCGCAATGACGGCAGCGTTAAGGGCTTAGGAAATTTTTCACGCCATTACATTTGTTTTGATTTGCACTGCCATTTTCCGGCGAACTAAAGCAGACAGGCATCTTCCTCGGCTTGTTCGGTGCTCCGCGTACGAGTGTTTTGCGCCTTTGTGTATGTCCACAACCACCGACCCCTCCCGTGTGACGCTACTACACAGCACGTTTCACACAGGCCACACAGTGCGTCGTGGAATGTTTTGCTTTGTGCGACAAAGTGGAATTAAATTTCAAACCACCGTGAGAGGCGTCCCGGGCAGCGCAGCTCCCAGACCCAGAGCTAGCGAGGAAGCTTGGCGAGCATACGAAGAAGAAAAAAAGACTCAACTTCGCCGCCCGTTTGAAGACGTCCTCGCCGCACGCCACGCTCGCTTTGATGGCGATACGCTCCTGGCGTACGCGGGTCGGCAAGATTTATGAGGTGTTTTGTTGTGAAAACAGTGTCATGAGTGATGCGATTCCGGTGGCATTTTCGAACCGCATGTTACGCGCATCCGATGATGCCAGCGCCAGCGAGTGCGACAGGCGGAGGTTATTAATTGCAGATCTCAGCCAACCCCCCCCCCCCCCCCGGTCGGCGGTAGGGCGGTTCCGTAAGGGCGGACACGCCACTGGCGACTTGCGGTGGAGCCGTAAATCGCTCCATCGCTTTGCTCCATTACCCGGACGGTCCCGAGCTGGACGATCGGAAAAGCGTTCGATCGGTGCGCGGTTTCTGAGAGCATTTTTCCATCCGAGTGAAAAGTGCGAAATGAAAACACACTTGCCATTTGTCGCTCGAGTCTGGCTCGGGAGGGAGGGCGATGGACGGAGAGTTTTCACCGGAATCGGATGGGAATCGAAACATATGCTGGCGGACGTTCGTATCACATTAGCCCCGATACACACACACACGTACACAAACACAGACAGACAATTCGCCGTACCGAAAGGAACGAAAACACTTCCATGCGAGAACGGCGCTGCGCTTTCTTCCCTACGTGTGTGGAATCAGTGCACTTTTCGGGGGATGAAAACGTGGAAAAACAACAACCCCTTGGAACGGTGGCACACTGGCACGTCGAACCCCCCGTTGAGATAGGATTTTGGATGGGAAATCCATTAAAATTTCCAATTTTACGTTCCTTTGCGGATGGAATGCTAAACCAAAACACAATGGGGCAATTTGCACACGGTTCCGGCTTTAGTGAACTGATTTGATGTTTACAACCCTCATGTGATGTGTGAGTAGAAGTGGGATAAAGTGTCTAGTTTCAGTATGGAGACTATTGGACAGAACCTAAGCGTACATTTTGGATTTTAAAGATTTATGACTAATGGAATTGGAATCTATATGTTATGAATCTTTTCGTGCATGATTTTCATATCTGTACAATTGTAAAATATTATAACATTTTTATTATAGCACCCTCGCAAACCATATCCCATAGTTACACGTTTGCACGGATCCAAATCAAAGAGCACTGACCGGTCAAACCGTTCCGATACCGACGTGAACTCAGCCGCCGCCGTCTGTCTCATTCCAAGTCACCAGAACCGACAGCCGCTCCTGCTGGACAGCTACCATCAGCTTGAGAGAGCGCTGATCGTCCACCTACGGCACCCGTCGACAGCGACTGCTACTGTTTGCCCCGTGCAAGGAGTTTGAGAGTTAATGATGCGCAAATTTTGCAGCTGAACTGTATGAAACTGTCAGTGAAAGATGCCGTCATCAGTGTCCAGAGTAGGCTGCCAGCTATTCGCATTAAAGCGCTCGTTAACTGTGCGCCCCACCCTGCGCCCGTAACCCCCCCCCCCCCCCTCCTGTGGTCTCCTTCCTTTGCGCCAGATAACGCCAGACTAATTGTCTTTGCGAACAAACGGCGTGCTATCCGAGCTAGGAGAAAAAAAAGTAAGCTAGAAAACACCCATCGTGTGCCCTTGCGAAGATAGTGGTGGAGTGGAAGTATAAAAAACAACAACGAGCCCAAACATCAATCATTCTAACGATGTGCAATCTGGTATTTTTCGATGACGGTTGGCGAAGTTTTAAAACGGAATACTAAAACGCACACATAATTCACCGCAAATGAGCAAACCGTTTACTATGTGCGAGGCGCTGCAATAGGAATTAAAAGGTTTTAAAACTTGGGTTATCGTAGTGGCGATTACATTTTGATCAAATTAAACTTCTGGTGTATGTGAAGGGTACAACCAATTGTTTGTATATGTTTATATACTCATTTTTTTACTCATTTTTTTTACTCATTATTCAATCCATGCACCACCACGGTTAATGTATAATCATTTCGTTCCGTTGTTTCATCATTAAATTACTACGTTAGATTATTATAATTTAAATTTCTTAACCATCCATTTCGATAGTCTTGATGTAAGCTAGTTCAATAGCATATGTATATAGAAAAGTTTAGTGTATCTTTTTGTTTAAGCCACTGTTCTTAGAATTATTTTCAAAGCTACAGAAAAGCCCTCCTCGTTGAACGCTGGGGTGTATATTGTCCAACTAGATTTACTACCTAGAAGAAGTATGTTTTCATATAAACATGACTATGTACTATTCCTGAATCATGTAAGTACATCATACATTTTTAAGCGCATCTTGGATCAATGTCGAAATGTTCTATAATTGTTGTATAAAATAATCTAACCAATATTTAATATGAAAGTCAGATACAAAACAAATATAAACATATAATCACTACAAACAAAGCTACATACAAACAGGACTTTTCAAGTCAATATTCATCCAGAGGAAGCCGATCGAAGTTGATTAAGATGATGGAGATTGATGTTGTATAATGTTATGACTGATGAGTTATGACTTGAACGTAAATAAGGGAAAGCTGGCATTATTCTTGAATATTGTTATTAATTCTGTTCATTTATGAATCGATAATATGGTTTGAGATGAGTGTATTTATTAATATGAATAACACAACAAATTGAAAATGTTAAATTAATTCACATATTATAATTATTATAACGTGAACGAGGCACGGAGCGGTTTTACTCCCAAGATCGCTATGTGCCGCGATGGAGCTGGCAACATTCTTACGGACGAGCGAGAGGTGATCGAAAGGTGGAAGTGCTACTTCGACGGACACCTGAATGGAGC
>KB672802.1:1630707-1659671 GCA_000349145.1 Anopheles dirus | reverse complement strand
ATTGGTGACCAGGCCATGTCAGCACGACGTGCTCAACCGTGAGCGGGCCAGGAAAGAAGAAGAAGATAATTATTATGATTTTTTTTCTCTAAAAACCAATATGTATAAACATATACAGACATCCGCAAATCTTGTTATTGTCTTATTGTTTTCATTTATTCCTTCATTTGTTAATTATTGTTTTGTTATTGTATTGTTTGTTATTGTATTGTTGTTATTATTGTATTGTTTTTCAATGAATAGTCTTCGAGTTGAGTTATTTGTTAATAGAAATAACTCATTTTCATTTTTTTATTGAATTAACATATCCTTAAAAGCCTATATGGCTATGACTTATAACAAATTAACAAATATAGAGTTGAGAATTCTTGTTAATTTCTTATTATTATTAGAGATTTCATACTCGTATTATGATGTTATTATTACTCCCAATTATATTGCTCCATGCTACTCCATATCATATTTCATTATGTTGCTCATGTAAACTAAATCTGAGAATGTTCAATTACTTGTATACGTTTCAAAACCTAATGCGAACCTATTGATGACGAAAAACAGTTCCGTCTCAGCTTCCACCAGCTGCGTCAATTAAATTGGTGATATTTGTCACTCGCTCCACCACGGCGCAGCGACACCGTCGACTCAGCTATTAGAAATGTTGTTGCGACCATTAGTACAGGCGAGATTACACAACCTTGCGCCTTGTTAACCTTGGCGTAACCCATTCTATTCGTTTTTGTTGTTCCATCCGGGACCGTGTCGAATCGAACCCTGTCTCCGAAAAAATAGACCAAAATCAATCGATTCGACTACAATCCATCGCTCACTGAACTGCCACACGGTGGAGCATCCTCAACCACCGCTCAAACACGCCCAAACCCACCCTCTAGCATCCCAATGGGGGGGCTGATAAAAAAACGGAAAGAACAGCTCACAGCCCGCCAAAGCGCTCGTCGACGATGACAAATGGGACGCGGTAAATCACTATCTTCGCTCAAAAATTTCCCAACCACATATCAATCAAAAAGCGCTCCGCGACGCCCGCGGTCGCGGTGCATTCTACCCGTTGACAGTGGTTGAGCCGGACGATAGACAGCTGCCGCCAAATCAATTATGATTTATGCGCTCCCGGGCCCCCGGCAAAGGGGAAACTACCTAAAACATGTACCATTGTAACTGTTGCCGATGGAGATGGGTTGGGTCGCATGTTGCTGGTGTCCTAATGCAACTTGTTCGATGAAATTTGGGCTGTTAGGTCAGTTTCCGAGGTATGTTTGCCTTCGCCGTACCGAGCGGTTGGTGAATTTTGTTGAATTTTTATCGTTTTACCTTAAATTTGATTCTCAGTAGCCAGCTTGGGACAAGCTAACTTCAACCATATTAGTTCCCAAAAGTAAAAGCGTTTCAAATTTCAACCTAAACTGTTTCCACAATCAAAAAACAGGCCCTACAGTTGAATGTTGATTTAAATTCGTCCACTGTAGGAAATTAAAAATCACTCAAGCATGCGTCGAACTCCATAAAGCAAGAAAAAAACGACCCACACCTTTCTTCGCAAACGCTTTCGCGTGCGAACGCATTCACACTGCCCACAAATCGATCGCACCGTGATCACCGGCGCTGAATCAACTGCCCTAATCGAACGACGCGGGCCACGTACACTTGCACCGGTCGCCACACCGTTCACACCGACCGTCCAGCTGCGGGCGGCAACGATCAAGGGACCGTTTCGGGCGCAAATCGAGAAGCCACCGCGAAACACGCGGCGTCTCCGACGACGACGGCGGTGTGAACGCGCTTCGGAAAATAATTTGACGCTTGAATTGAATTTGTTTTTCACACTTCATCCGCCACGGGCCCGTGGCCGTTCCAGTGCGGTGAGTGCGTTACGGCCCCACCGCTTTCCGGCCAGTCATCCTCGGCGGGAGACAAGCCTCCCGATGCCGATGTCATGTCCAGCGCCACATATTCGCGCCTGCATCTTTCGCGCGACCCGCGATCGGGATCTTCGGAGAAGGCAAAACGGCCGGACCCGTCCCTAATGTGGCGTGTAAGCGAGCGGTCCCGCGAACCATTCAAGTGTCACGGCAGGAGCCACCGCGGCTCGCCCGGAGGATTCTGCCCACGAAAATGGACATTCAATTTCACACCGTTTTTTCCCTCCTCCGGCATGGGAACGCTCGACAGCCGTGTCGTGTCGCTCGAGATTCCAGCCCGGCAATGGAGTCCGGTTCCGAAAACCGCCGCTGCACTCATTATCCTCGATCGCAGCCGCGCAGCGAACCGCGTCGCTCCAACTCCAAATTCCCAGCCTATCCAACAGGCCACACAGTGGAGAGTCAGCGCCACGCAAGACGCTAGCGCGGGCAAATGATTTGCAATCGATAGCGTTTGATGGAAAGCGCGTTCCAAACTTGCGGCCCGGCTACCGTACCGTTCGCGCCCGCTCGCGCGCGCGGTTGTGTGTGTCTAATCTAGCACCAGAAGCTCATAAATATTGCTTGCGACAGGCGGCTTGGAAATTGTGCCCGCAAGACACGTTTGCGACAGTGCCGTTTGAGTAAATTAGAAGTCCAGCGCGCACGGCACCCAGATGGGTCGCTGACGTTCGCCCGTCAGTACGTCGGGCCGCGGTCGTGCCGCAGAGACGCATCGAAACGATAATTTAATTTCTTTTTCATATTCCCATTTAATTACCTCACACCGCGGGGCACAGGCCCAGGGTGTCTTGCAGCTGATCGTTCTCAGCGCGGTATGTTTGTGTTCGTGTGTGTGTGCGAGCGGTGAGCCTTACGACACCAGCGAGGGGTCAGTAAGTTTCGCTGTGCAATTGATGGGAAAATGCGTTTTTTTCCAGCACTCACTCTCTATAATTTAACGTATTAAAGTGATATTAGCTGAATGGCACGTATCGGTGCAGTGGCATCGCGTAAAACGATCGATACGTAATTGAAAGATGATTTTTTATGCATTTGAAAATGGGTGCTAAAATAAGAGGCATCAAAATAGTGGGAAAGAAAGGCGCGTTTTCTAGCGTAATTTAGATGAGACTACTAATTTATTTACTTTTTACATTATTTGAATAATGGCTAGACAGTCGTGTGAAGCACAAATTTGTGCAAAATGCAAACCTTACCAAAGCATATGCTTTAAAACTTCTAGTAGTTCATTGAATTTGACAGCAAAAGCTCCGGACAGTAAATGGAAATATCGATGTCCAAATGCATTAAAATCAGTTCATCGTACAAAAAACAACCACAAGAGCAGTCATTGTTACCTTTAAAAAAACAGTATCTATTACCATGCCGACAAAGCTTAAATTATAATATTGCCGCTCAAAATAGTTACTATACTCACTAAAGATACTACGACATAGCTTTAGCTGTCGTGTCACAAAAACGTGTCACAAAAATGCAGTTTTCAACGATGTTTTAGGAGCCATTTGACATTTCACATCAAACATTCAGATTGCAATCTTCACTCAAAGTGTTATGTTTGAACTCTGATTTATTTCAACGTTTTTAAACATTTCTAATTATTTTTTTTTTGCTGAAATAATCATATGTCAAAGCCCGTTTACATGAAGCGCAACTCGGAAACTGACAGCAAGCGCGAAGGCTGTGAGTTGTCGATTTAGTTGTCAAATCGTTTTTGGGTTTGGAAGGCAAAACTCAAGCGCAACTCCGGCGCAACTCGAAAGAAACAAACATTTTGAGTTGGTTTGTCAACAAATATAGATGTTCGTAGCAAGGATATTGTATTTAGCCATGTTCATGTCTTCGTTTAGTGAATTTAGCAAGAAAAGTGAATAAAAATGAGGAAATACAGTCTACTCCACCTCAAGCGCAACTACCTTGCAAATTGTCATGTCTACACGAAGCGATGCTAATTAGATGTTTTTTTGGAGTTGCGCCTGAAGTTACGCTGAGAGTTGCGCTTCATGTAAACGGGCTTTTACAATGACTTCTTCCGAATGAGGTAAAATTTCCTCCTCAAGAAGGTGCGCAGAAGATCCTCATTATAGATAGAAAAGCATTGAAGGAGCTACTGCAATAACGTGCTCTGTAGTGCAGTGCCTCACTATTGTGTAGCGTACTAGACTCGTCATGCATGCCAACAGAATGTAACCCAACTTGTTATGTAATTAAAAAATCATAAAAAGGATTGAAGAGTCGTCATAGGCCCAAACTGCAATGGACAAATGATGTTGCGTCTTTTGGCGGAACGGCCGTGATACAGTATTTGGAAAGGAAAATTTCTGTAAACGAAGACCGCAAAGCGATTGTAGTTAGGTCAGTTTAAAGCGGCATACATTAAGAACGCACCGAAATTGTCATCAGTTGCGCGCTATAACTATTTCTATATTACCAGTCACGAAAAAGAAAAAAAACATGATTCAGACAAACATTTCAAATGAACGACGTGAAAATAGATCAAATTGTCTTAATGTTCCGGAATTCAAAATTTTTGAAATTTGTATTGCAGCTCTGGGATCATTGTTAATACATAGTGTATGGAATCTGGGCTCTTAAAATCATTTCCAATACCTTTTCCATTTTCTATTATTCTTATATTATAGAATAATAATAAAACTCTCCACTCTTCATCTTGAAACTCTCTTCTCTAACAAACATTAGAAACTCTCCACGAGTTCCGTCATATTATTAAAATGAAAAACACAACATTTGAAACAATATTAAGTTACATGACTTACTATCTCAACAGCCAATTATCAAATCAATAAAATAAAATAAATATCTATAAATGTTAATGAATCTTCAATGTAACCACCATCATCACCGAAAGATGGCTTGCTCATCTTCCATCGTGTATAAATGTTAAATATTTTAGAAGTTTGTCGATAGCACATAAGAATTACACATCTTCGTACATTTCAAATCCAACAAATCTTGCTCTCCACACAGGATTCTTCCGGACATGGATGTATTTAACCCGGATAAAAGTGAGCAGCTGAAAAGAAATATAGCAAAGCACGTTTCGTAACCCGCTAAAAATTCTCTCATTTCACGTGCCTTATCCGCCACACTCGGAAGAACTACGACAATCCTTTTATCTTCTCGTACGAGTTCATAAGAAAGTTTCAAGTAGCACACCAGCCAAAGAGTGGTATGTGCAAATAAATATAATTAATATATATGCCTTCCTCGCTCTACGCATGCCAGGGCCCAAAACTTCTTGCGTAACCAAACACGTGTTTTTTCACGTTTCCTGTACACACGCACACACACAAAATGCACAGCTTACTCCATATCTCTTGCTTACAGCAAGAGCCTCCCTTCCCACCCAGAAAGCCCGGTGCTCATCCTGGCTCATGGCTCTATTCTGAAGCGATCCAGAAGCAAACATGAGCCCCCGCGGATACGCGAACGGCGAAGGTATCTCAAGCGTTCACCTCGTTTTGCGCTACTTGAAGCCATGCTGACGATCCCGCCGGTCGCCAGTCGTCCCCGAAAAAGGCTCTCGTGCGCTGGATGGGTATGCACCGAAAATTGCCCAATTCCCAAGACTCGCGGCTAGTGCAAACAGCCCTCGAGCCGTACCTTTCATCTCGGCAAACAATTCTCAAGAGACACGGCACACAAAACCCGCCCCGTCGGAAGGCATGCAAGCATAGAAAAGTACAACACTGTAGAATCGTTACAAGCCGTTCCGGACGGTGTGGTAGTCAACAACATTTTTTTTCTCTCTCCACGCGCAAAGCCAACCATCGTCCTGCCTCGTTGCCAGTGGTAACCGCAATGACAATGACACACTGGCACATCATTCCCGCGCGTGTGTGTGTGTGTGAATATACACGCGTGTGGAACACGACTGTGTGAGTCAATTAAACAAACTTTTTCCCCCAGGCACGGCACTGTTACATCAGCTTACGATCGTCCCAACCGGGGCTCAGCTGGCGGTATCCTTCCGACAGTGTCCTTTCACCGTTTGTTCGCATGCTG
Organism: Anopheles dirus; assembly: GCA_000349145.1. NCBI lineage: Eukaryota > Metazoa > Arthropoda > Insecta > Diptera > Culicidae > Anopheles > Anopheles dirus. The sequence continues at coordinate 1,653,708 of KB672802.1, read as the reverse complement.
CCGTATGTCCTGGGAACATCGTTCCCTTCGCTTAGGTTCGCTTAGTGACTGCGCTGCCTGCGTGGAATGTGTCCCAGCGTACAGGCGCACACCGGAAGGGAATTCCTTCATCAGTATACTTAACTTTGTGCCAATTTACGGCTCTACATGCCTCCATCATGATCATCATCACCGGCGCCGTTGTCGGCGTCATCATCATGACGCTGTCGCAAATTGATGCGATGGGGAGCATATGTTCCGATAGGCGGCCTACGGCCCTACAGGGTCGCTCATCTGCCTCTTCAATCCCGGGGTGATACTGCACGCGAACGGCTACCAAGAATAGAACGATTGGCGTGGAACGTGCGAGAAAGCATAATTTAATGTATTATTGACTTTCGATCTGTTTACCCACACAACCTGTACGGGAGAATCGCCCGTGCCCAGGCCAAATCCAATCACGGGACGTACGCATCCGCCTGCCAAAAGGCATACGAAGAAAAAGGAACCCTCTGACGTCAGAAAAGCATGCCGAAAACGCTACTACGGCACGCAACGGAGTTAAAGTTTGTTTACCCATCCGACTTTTCCAGCCCAACCAGCTTCCAGCACAAATTCCGACGCCTACGAAGAGTTTTCCCTTCAAGCTAATCACAATGCAAAACTTTTCCCTGCCAGAGTCAGCGACGCACCGACGTACGGGGATCGCCGACGCACGTGGGCCCTTCGCCATCTCGTACACGGTTCCAGCCCGTGCGCCGGCGACGCCTTCATTGACTTATCTTACTTTTGCGTAAAGACGAGTTTCAGCCGCACGCTTTCCACTTTATTTCGAGTCAATTTTCCTCGGATTCCAACACGTCACGCTGGAAACACGCACACGTGGCAGCCTTGCTTTATCAATGCTATCATCCCGCCCGTTGGCACAAATATTCTGCGGTGGTGGATTTAATCTGATGCGATATGGAAGGCAGTTTTTAGCAGAGCGTATGTTATTTCCAACAAATTTTAAATTCTTTTTTTTTATAAAAAAAAACACCAACATTCATTTCTATTTTGGTTAGGATCAACTCTTGGTACAGGAAACATGGCTATAAATAATACCAAGAAAACAAAATTTAATCTTCAAAATTGTTGGGTAAAGGGAAAGTGGGTGCAAAACGTCCCCCATGCAAACTTTTACACGGATATAAAAAATATCAAGCCACATTATAATGGAATATAACCACTCTGTAAATTTGACATTAAAGATTCTATTAAATAGTTATTAATTAAAATAGTAATAATATTTTGGTACATATCTAATTTTTGCGGAAATATAAGGACAAAAGAATTTATGCTTTCAGGTCCTATTATTTTACTTACTAATTGATCTTACATGGCCTCCAATGAACCTAGCTAACAATACGAACTTAATCGTTATTGAGCTTATAAAAAACATTGTACAAAATATACAGGATTTTTCATCCATTTTTGAACAGCTCCCACAGTTAGAAGAAATCGTCCCACTCAATCTTGAAATCCTTCCTACCATTCTTGAAGTGGTTATAATGTGCTTTTAGATTGGCTTCGAACAAATCGATACAATTGCGATATTATAATATTATTCGATATTATTGCGATCGATACAATCGAACAAATCGATCATTGGAAGTTTTCAACCCGACATGTTAAACACAGTGGGGAAGCCCTGTGTGTGAAACGCCATTTCAAGAATGGGTGGAAGGATTTCAACATTGAGTGGGACGATTTCATCTAACTGTGGGAACTGTTCAAGAATGGATGAAAAATCCTGTAATTATTTGACTATAGACCGAATTAATGACAAGCAATGAGGCTTGAATCAACGTAGGTCTAATATCTCAACTGATGTTATGTTTAACGAAACAAAACACTACAAATAGTGGTTGCATCCCTGGTCATCTGGTATCTAATATGGTTCGTAAGTCGCGACCAACATTTAAACGACTTAATTTAGTCCCAAATGTTAGCAGTCACAAATAAAACGTTTACCATAAAACAAAAAGTATATTAAATGTTTTCTGAAGAAAGTAACAGAATGGTCATAAAGGAATGCCTTGTGCTCCGGAAGGGTTATTGAACGTATAGGAGGTAATGTCATTCATACTGAGGCGCCGAGTTAAGCTTAAGTGGTTCACAGTCTCTGTAAGCCATGCAAACAGCAGCAACATTAAAAGACGCAATACTGTCTAATTATCAAGTAAAATCTCAACCAAGCCTATAGGAGTTGACTAGAACCCAAGCACTCCAGTTTAGCGATGTGCTTTACAGGAAGAAACATCAAAATCTTCCCTATAGAGATAGAGGCTTTTTGCCCCGACATCTCCCATCACGACACGTGCATTCATCGAGCAAAAAATGTCCTTTCTTCGCACTAAACAGTCCATTCTCTGCCATTGGATACCTTTTATCTGCGAAAATGAACACATTCTGCTGTCCCAGAAATGAAAGGAGGTCACGTTTGAAGAACGGCTCCTCGAAATTAAATCTCATCCTCGTGCCCTCGTGCGCTCATTTTTCGGGTGACACATCTCCCACGTTCTTTCAGCCGGTTTTGTTTTGCCCACACTTTTTATTTCGTTCTATACTTCTACCACCCCACCGGAGCGCCCTTCCAATCAACCATATTAAAATCCCACTTCCGGTAATACGGTTTGATGATTTATTCTCCGAAAGCCACCTGCGCGCACAAACCGTTGCCGGCTGTAGATGTGCTCAATGGCATTACGCCGTGCATTCGCCGGGTGCTCATCGTAACCACCGACACCGACCGCGCCTCGATCAACATAATCAAAGACAGTGAACTTTCGGCACAGTTCGGGTTCCGTTCCGAAACCGCGAATCGGTTTACGTTCTTTCTCCATCAAATTTGCCTCCACCCCACACGCGCGCGCGGGTCATAATACCATCGGCAAACACTCACGCCCACGACGCAGGACGCGGCCTTTCAATCATGGCACCTCATCTGCGATTCACTTCCACCTCCCGAACGTGCTCCCCGAAGGAAACGGTGACGGATTGTGTCGTTGTGTTGGAAGCGATGGGAGCGGAGTTGGAGGCTTTCGAGGGGGAAACTCCCAAAACCAACCCGAACACGGCACGGATCGAACCAACTTGTCAACGATCGATCGATGACCCAAGGAGCAGCAGGGCGGGCGAACAGGCACGAGGACACGGTAACGAAGGCCCTGATGTTTATGCTGATGATGGTATCGATTTTCGCCCGGCTCGCCGTGCTGGGTGGATATCCTGGCAGCTGCCTGTTTTTTTTTTAAAGACGGCCAACAGTCCTAGCGCCTGCAACCGGCCTTCCGGGGCGGGTGGCCTTTGGGGAACAATAATTTGTTTGCCGCCACGTCGGCGGGTCGAGCGGAAAAGTCGAAAGGTGCAATTTCTGTACATTCTTTCTTTTATTTTTATATCACTTTTTTTCTTCCTTTATAAATGTGTGACACGGGTACAGTGTGTGTGTGTAAGGGCGGGTGGAAAACCCCAGGAGAAAGAGAGTGTGTGAGAGAGAGAGAGAGCACACCCTCTACTTTACAGCCTCCAGCCCTGTTGCCCCGGGAAACCCACCCTCCGCCCAGTCGGTTGTGAAAAGTCAATATTTGCGCGGCCATAAAAAGGTGTGCTTCCGAGAGTGCTTCGGTTTATGTTGGGTTGGTTCGGTTTCGTGGGGGGGTGGCGCGTGGATGGGTGGCGCGGCGTGTTGTTTATGCTGTTTTAAAGAATGCGCCCTTCCGAAAGTGAGGCGAAAGTTTGTCCTCGGCGCGTACACATTCGCTGGCATTTCGAGGTGGATGGAGGATGCGTCAAATTAAAGCCATCCTGTGCTGCTGGAAGTGAAGCACGAGCCTAACGGAATATGAAGCCTGTTTGCCTTCCAGAAAAATTGGAGAAAATTTATTTTTTTCTTTTTCGTGTGTGTTGGTTCCTTCTCTCACCACACCGGGCTTCAAAGACGTTGCACCTGGCGCGCGTTGTGGTGAAATAAAAACAAAGCCCCGTAATCCGGAACCAGGAAGCGAATAAACAACGCAACGACATTCGAAACTGCGACGTACGGAACGCTGCTCATCCTGCTTCTGATCTGCTTCCAAAACACGGGATGAGGCGCTCGGACTGAAACCGAACTCTTTAACCACTTCGGTTCCGAAAGAAACACCAAAAACGCCAATACGGGCTGGTGAATCAACAGCGGAACAACAGCCCCAGACCGCAGCCACAGATGGCTCAGGCATTCCTGTGCATAACGCAATTATCGTGCCATTTTGCGTGCGGTTAACCCAGCACCCAAGTACGCCTGGGACACGCGCAAAATGCAAACAAACAGCGCGAACGGCGCTGCAAATGATAGAATAAATAAAGCGAATAAAACGCAAACGCGCTCGAGATGCTCGACTTCGGGGTTTTCGGTCGGTGTGATGAGGCTTCGCGCCTAACCACGGCGCAAAGCTCGACGGGCAGAAACGGGCCCAGTTCGCTGACCAGCGGGCGCAGCGAAACCACCGAAAACGGTCCCAACCCATCCCGGACCTCCCGACACCCGGACAAACCACAGCCGAGAGATCAGACTTCATTTCCTGTGCGCCCAGCAACCCCCGGTAAATGATGATGATCGCATTTTTTCTCCCTCTTTATCTCTCTATCTTTCTCTCGCGTCCCACAGCACGCTGTGGTCGGTTTATTTACTCTCTACGCTTCCCATTTCGCGGATCGCTTGATTTGCTGCCCGAGCATGATGTACCCCACGGGAGTCGCGGCCTGGCGAGACCAGAAAACCTCGCAAACGCACCTCCATCACGGCACCGAGCGATCCGCACTTGAAATCGTTGCAAACGAACGGGCAAAAAGTGAAATGACTACATCGAATCAAAACAGAACGAATTGGAACGGTGGGTCGCGAACGGAGTGCCGCAGATCCGCCGGACATTCCCGGCGGAGCGAAGGGCTAAACGGTGCCACAACGAGATAACCGATCCGGGTTGGAATCTTGTGCTTCTTCATGTGTGCTCTTTTCGTGTTTATTGTTTCGTGCAGGCAAGACGCAACCCCTTCGCGCTCCTCTTGCGACGAGATCCTTTAGAGGCACGGTGTCCCTCGCGGGTCGGCGGCCGGCGGACGTACCCTTACACATGCTATAATTTAATGAGAGATAATGATAGTGTACAGTTTGATTGGGAGGCTTTTAGTGCATTGTCTTGTACGGTTTGCTGCCCATGCCCCCCGGGCCCGCTGGCCGGGGTCTTTAAGTCGTAATGGGTCCGAGACGGCTGGACTGCCGCCGGGCCGGGCGGAAAGTCCATGCACGGGACGCTAGTGGCATTAAGTAGAACAAATAGAGCATCACTCAAAAAGATGATCCAACGCGGGATGATCCAACAGGTCGGGGAGTTGTTGTACGTTGAGCACAAAGAAACAGCTTCTGCCTCGGAGCAAAGTTGTCCACACTGGATGGGTGTGTGAGTGCCGAGTCATCACAACAATTTTCAAAGTATTCCTCGTGGATCTTCAAGCAGAAGTTTTGCAGTATCGGACAAACAACACATGGAAAGAACTAATTGCGATCAAATAATAATTGCACAAATCAGGTCTTATTCACGTGTTCCCCTAAGGAGAGTATAGTTAAGCGCGTTTATGAAATTATGTTTCATATTACCAAACAAATTTATTGGTTTTAAAGTTGTTACAAATACATATTGGCAATTGCAGACACAATGCATCAAACAATATCTGGACAATCACTCACACAATGTCTTCTACTCCTTTAATTGCCATGACATCAATTGGGTAGTTTTCTGGAAATTCAGCTTTTATGTGCAGAATCCATTCTAAACTTAATATAGTTTAATCTGTTCCAGAAACAGATCATTTAAGAAAAAACGCATGAACAAAAATAATTGGAATGCAAGTTCTGAATAAATGACTTTGTTTGGTTATAATACTTGTTTTAAGTTTCCAACGTCCAGTTTTCAAGATTTTCTTCGTGCATGCACCAATCAATCATTACTTCGATTGGATCCGACCGTTACTGTCAAATTTACTGATTTTTTTTAAGCCTAATTTGTCAAACTGTGTCAAACCAGTTACTAACAAACAGAACTGTCCACAATTTAATGAATATCTTATAAAAGCATCGTTTGTCGATGTCATCTGTAATCGTTCATGGGGAGCTGCTGCTTCGTATGAACCGCGTCCCGTCCTCGTCATGTCCGTTTTGTCCCGTAACCGACACTCTGGAGCACAAGTTTGCCAGCTGCAGCAGAGTTGCCCATGCATGGCAACTGCTGCAGCAGCATTTAAGCTTCGTGGTCCCAGGGTGTCCCGTCTCGTCCATGTTCTCGTTTAGTGTTCTACGCTTTCCTGTACTAAATGGCATTAGTGCAGAGAAACGTAGTAAAATACTTTGTTTGTTCGCCAACTATGTCATCCACATCATTGGAAACAATGATGCTGCGATTGACATAGAAGTCCTCCGTCACTCTCTGTTGTAAGTGTTAATTTTAAGCCTTGTATATTGTTGTCATTTATTTTTAAGCCTTTCACGCGAATAAATGTTTTTTTATAAAAAAAAAATCTGTAAGTCCATTTGACCAAGACTCTCTTGAACTCTCAAAGGTGAAAATAATGAAGGCAAGTTCTTTGCTTGTCTTTCAAAAATAGAGAATATCGAAAAAATAATCATGCTCAATTGATGGCCACATTCAAGCCAGGCCATCAATGCAAGAAATGAGCTGTTGCAATAGCAGGCAGTGCAAATTTAACGCATATCCACTAAGGACTTTTGAATAAAATTATAGATATCTCGTAATAAAGGGCTTCTTCATTGGACACTGTTATACTTTATCACTGTATGGACTTTATATCAGAATACGATGAGAGTATATACAGTAGCAATTTAATCGCGCATGCAACCCTCACTTTATGTCGGTGTTTTAATTATTGGTAACTGCTTCCGCGGGATAAGATTACGATATTAAACTCCAGTGCGAAACGAATTGATAAATCCAATGACCAAATAAACCACTATTACGGTTAATTATAAAGCCATAACTCGCCACCCGACCCCTCGACGGGGTCCCTTTTCGATAACCTTTGTACCGTCAGATTCGGCTGGCGTATCAAGCGTATCACCTCGACCGCTAGCCAAAGATCACCGTAGCTGCTGCTGCTGCTGCTGCACCAGTCTAGGCTCAATTTAAAACCTCCAAGAAGGCGGCTGCCGCGATAACGGGTGTTGATTGGTTTTAATTGAATTTCATGGATCGCAACAGCACCACGACCACCACGGATCCTTTGACGCTGGGAACTTCGGGGTCTCTGCTTCCGTTCGAAGACGCCGCGATAAACCGCCGCGTGCCGCCACGCCACCATTTGTGGCGGGGGTTCACGAGAGCGGTTCGATAATTGAATTAGATTCTGCTGCAGGCATCCCCGCGGCAAATTGCCCTTTCGTGCGTCGCGTTCCCGGCAAACCGACTAGACCGAGCTTCACTCATAGATTAGGCGAATTTTTGGAGGAAAAGTAGCCGATTATCATAATCAACCCGCACAAGGGCTGGCCGAACCCGGGGGCTGTGGGAACAGACGATTTGAATCGGCTCACCAGCTCGAAAGGGCTGGCTCAGCCCGGCAGATGATTAGTGTTGATTTTGCTAATTGCGCGTGCCAAAACCGGTAACGATCGAGAAAGTTACCGCATGCGTTCGCGCTGATGATCGCGAGGGGCAAGCGAGTTCTTTCTCGCGAGTTCATCGCGTAGATTCGCGTCCGATCCGAGGCGGATAGAGCGGTAGTAGAACGAATCGGAAACGGGGAAACTGCTGGTGGTTGAAAAATGAACATAATGATGATCAATTGCTACCACACCAAAAACAATTGCAACGAGGTGTGGAGGAAAACAGAAACCGGGCTTTACTGGTGCGCGAACTTACAATGCTAACGGGGAACAATGTGGTGTTTATTGAAACTACTAATTAAACTTAAATAATAATGCTTATTAGGCGCAACGCGAAATGATGCGGTTCAGTGGTGCATATGAGCTACGATACTATAATTGTCCATTACTGGTATCCGAAAAAAAACAAGTTTTCAAGAGTTTCAATGTATAGCCTTTCGTTTTTTTATGTAGTCTTTAAGATCTTCGAAGGTTTACACAGTTATTTTTTTAGATGTGTATACGTTTTGAAGAGCTTGCTTTCTTCGCCAGCTTCAAGTTGTCAACAGTTGTTATGTAATAAGAACAAGTTTCATGAAGTCTATACTAAAGCATGCGAAATATTTGAAAATTGATGTATGTACAAACGAAAGAAAATAATATTTCAGACAAATCTTCTTGTAAACTATGCACTAACTGCAGCCATTACCATCAAATTGTGTATGCAAATACACAATACTAAGATATCAATAACAATCAATAACAATATGATCACCGATTTTTAAGCTCAAATTGAATAGAAATTATCCGAAAGGTTGTACCAATCTCAGAAAAATATGTAGATCAATACAGCTACGCAAACAATTAAATGGAACCGGTCCGGTTTAATCCGCAGATAAACAAAAAGAAATGACATAAAAATTGATAGCATCAAAATGCCCGTTGCACTGATGTTCTCCAAATTTTCTTTTTATGATTTTTGGCACAGCTACCCTATAAAGAACTAGGCCTGCCATTTTCTGATTTCATTCACGTTATTATTACCCATAATTAACCTGGATAGTCAGTCCTATGTATGGGGACGACGGTTCAGTTGAGTTTCAAACCTACCACCTGAGGTGTGCAAAGAACCAAACGATCGGTTCTCTAACTCTAATTATCTTATAAAGCGAAGTTGAGATAACATCTTTATTAATCCGGTATAAAACAGACTCTTTAATATCAAACTTTTTTATTTTTATCACACATTAAATATAAAGTTTACCAAGCATGAAAAAAGTTGATCAACTCTGCTTTGATCTTCCATAACTTTTTTCTTTTTATTTTTTAGCAGAACTATTGCCTTTTCTAACAAGCCGATTTTCAACAATGGATTTCGATTTGAGTTCGATTTTCACAATCTAATCACTGAGGTTCTGAGACGAAAAAAGTAATTTGTTACTAAACATTTCAATTCAATCCAATTTTAGGGTCCTATTTGACACGAGCGTAGTGGTATACACATAAAAATATGCTAAATTTTGGATGCTAACGCCCATTAATCGTACACTAAGAATAGATTGTTTAGTAATATTAGTTTTGTTATACTTTTATGAAAAAAATATTTTCGTTGCTTTCGTTAACCACAGCCGAATTCATTCTGCTCCTAGAGGCATCTCTTAAAAGACGATCTAACTAATGGCTAAAACATGACATTGTAAAAAACAACATCACTATAATAGAATATCAAACTATTCTCGACCATACGAGACGCACTTGTATAGACGCACCCTTTCCCAAGGCGCCATGTGTTCTCCTGAAACATAGAAACCTCTGTTCCACCCGCCACACAATCGGCAGGGCGACAAGGGCAATAAAAATCTCAGAACATTTGTTTTCGCAGCCGACCGCCGCCCGGTCCGCCCCAATTACTGTTTATCTTCTAGGAAATTTGTGACAGTTTCAGCAATCGGGCGGCAGTTGCGGCTTTTTTTTTGGTACGCACCTGGAAAACCGGCAGAAAATAAACGGCATGATATGATCATTACAACGACGATAATGATGGCAGTTTGAAAAGTTATCTTATTTCTCTCGCCTTCCCTTCCACGCCCTGCCTCTCCACCCTTGTACACGAAAAAAAACGCCGCTACCATTAAGTGAGAGTGGCCGACGTGCTAATGGCACCTCGCCGATAGTGACCCCTAACGACTGCATAAATAGAGCAGCACAATACGGTGTAAATCAACGGCGGTGTTGTTGTTTTCCTTTCGCAGCATTTTTTTTGCTGTTGTTGTTGTTCATCCCGCGATAAACGGCACCGCCGTAAAGGGGTTGCCGTGGTGGTCATCATCGTCGTTGGAAGCGCCAAGAAGAAAGAGAGAGAGAGAAACGACAGCGAAATACGCACGCAACCTAATCTCCAAAATCGGTCTCTTCCTTGGCGGAACGTTCACCACAGTCAGACCGGAGGTCTTGGGTGGGGAAGGAAGTTCTCCTCCGGCACGAAGATGGCGCCCGAAAACACGCAAACGCCGCGTCCGGGAGCTTCAGGGCTCATTAAAAATGCTTATCAAAATCGTTGCTCTCTTTCGGTGCGGAACTATCTGGGCCGGCCGATCGGTTGTCGATTTTCCCCACCGCTAGAGACTGGGGAACACACACACATATACACGCTCCGGTACAAGCGTGCGAGCATTCGTTGTCTAATTGCTAATGTCTACATTCGGGACAGTGGCCACGTTCGCTAGGCCAGCGTTTGACATGTCACCAGCCGTCCACGGAGTTCCACGGACTGTCAAACCAGCATCCGAACCAGGCTCGGGCAACGTTCCATCAGAGGGAGGCAAATTCTCCGGCCCGAAACCCGGGGGCAAAATCGGAATCAACGGTGTATTTTAGTTGTTTTTTGTTAGCTCTTTCCCTTGTGTGTCCCCTCCACTGCCCATTCACGCCGTTCCCGCTTTGTTAACCCTTTTGCGCAATCCGCGTGCCACACGGTGAAACGGTGAATGAAGGTATGCGACCGTCGTCGTCGTCGTTGAAGAAAAAACCTGTTTGCGTGTGTCTCGCTCTCCACGGCAGTCGCGGTGCTGCTCTGTCCTCCATGCCCGACCCGATGTTCCACACTCCAATACCCCACGGTCACGAAAGAATGGCGGTCAGAATACGCGGCGTGACGTCTTGTCGACTTCAATCTCGCACACACAGCGTCAGCGTGCCATCGATCGCCGCCGTTGCCGTTCCCGCACAAATTGCTGCCGTCCCGGACCCGCATGAATTGGACGGCCCTCGCCCGATGGTATATGGCCTCGAACGTCTTGGAAAGCGATTCCGTTCCGTTCCACCGTTCCGTCGAGTGGAGGAACGCTGGTAGAATCAACAGCGCAAACGATGCGATGCCGCCGGTAGATCGGACTGACGATCCTCTGAAGGCATCGCGCCTGCCCCCGGCTTGGTGACACAATTCGTTCGCTCCAGCAACTCTCCCGCCGCAAGACGAAACAGATTTCATCCCCGCTTTATTAGGAACGTTTAAGATTTATTTATTTTTACAATTAGCCATTGATTATTTTAAAACCCCATCCCGGCCGGTACAACGCGCGAGTGGTGGCGCGATCGTTACCCAGCGGCAGAGTCAGAGACCAGATACGAGAAAGCCAGCCGGGAGTCGTGAAGAAAGACGAACCCGATAGGCACTCGCCCGACTGACAGCGACATAAAATGAAGAAAAATGACCATCCCAATCGGTTTCAGAGGAGGCTGCGCCGAGAGACAAAGAGAGAGAGAGAGAGAGAGAGAGAGAGAGAGAGAGAGAGAGAGAGCGAGAGAGAGAGACCGGGCACGGGATTTCGTTCTTTGTTGCTGCTGGCGTTTTGCTTAGTTTTTCACCATATCTCCGCTCGCCTTTCCGCTGATTACTTGCCTTTCTCTCGGTGGCGGTGTAAGTGTGTGGGCCGTTTTTTGTTGTTGCTGTTTTGTTTTTCATACTCCGACCCGTTTCCTATTTCTTCTGCCGGCTCCGGTCTCCTTGTTTGCTTAGCTAACTTTTTGCTTTTCTAATCCTCGGGCTCGGGAGCGACCATGAGGAGGAAAAGGAACCGGAGAAGGTCAAGCGAGGGAAGATTGAATTAATCTTTGACGAAGCGCCCGCCACACAGCGCAGCGTCTTCGCGTCTGCATCACCGGAAACGGTTGCAATTTGCTGCGAACGCGACACGAGCAGACGAACGAACAAACGAACACGTTTGCCTGTTTGCGTTTTGCCGTTTACCGTCCTCCCGGCGACCCGGGCCGGGCCGGGCAAACGCCAGTGCAAATAGAATAGATTAAAAATGTCACGACACGCTGTTACCGATCGTTCCACTTCTACGGGTACCGGCATTCCAGCCCGGTTGACAGTATCCATTACCATGAGGGGGTGGGGTGTCGGAATGGCGAGAGGGGTGTCCAATGGGGAAGAATGAATTTAAAGCAAAGTTAAACAAAACGCGGCCACCCACTTTCAGCTGGCCGCCGTGCACTGTGCATCGCTGGAGCCACGGACTTCTATGCGATCACTTCAAGTAGAACGATTCGTTGCACAAATCATCTGTTGGTGTTTCTCCGGGCGATGATCTTTCTCTGTATATAACCAATTGGAACCCTTTCAACTATATTGTTTAACCTCAAAAGAGGTTCAATAAAGCACACTGGAAACGTGTGAAAATTTAAAACAAATCAGTTACGTAACTAGACGTTGCATGGAGCTACTCACACAAGCGATACGTAATAGCGATACGTAGCGAAGGTCAAACTGGTAGGACCAGTTTTTGCAAGGTTTTTTAGGTGTCAGCTACAAAATACTGCATGTCTTATGTTTGTATTAATCACAACATGGTATGCCCATTGTTGTCATTAGAGGAGTACAACTCAATACAGAAAGTTTTAATACACTTTGGACGTTGTCGGCTGATAAGGTTATGTCATTACTGAACTGTCCAGCCGAAGTGTTCGACTTAACTCAGAAATATGCAGAATGTCCACTTCAATTGTGAAATTTAATGTGACCATCATCTATGGCTGTCTATGGTTAAGAGTCTATCGGCAGATGTTTTAAAACGCACGATACGAACACGTTCTGTGTAAATTCAACCAAGTTTAACTCACTTTTTGCTCTAACTTTCGGCTTGTGCGATCTATTCCGTATTGAAAAGTGCAACAAAGCCATCAGATAAATGATCTAAAAGATCAATTCAATGACAAAATGAACACTCTCTTAAATCGCGGGTACTCACTCACCTGCCAAAAAACACCGTATTATGTATTGGTATATTACGTATCAGGAGCTCAACCATAGTCACAAAATACAGGCTCCTGTTTCAAGAACTCATAAAGTTATGCATGTGCGATATATATTTAATGTTTGATTTACCAGAGATTACCTTACACGTCTACAAATATCTCTTACAGTTTAAAAAAACGCCATGTATTGCTGATTCCTATCTAGGAAACCTTACACATTCGTATCTACTTCAAATTTCAAATGAAACCCTCTTCAATTCTTTGTTTCTGCTAAATGAGTTGACTGGAAAGTCTAGTGTATCCAATATTGTATCAATATTGTTCAACTATTCTGTTTTAAACACATTGTCAACATGTTTATATTTTAACTACATTTGAGTTGCTCCCTACACAAAACACACGGCAATACGCCAGCTGTTATCAGCGCAAAAAAGGTTGCAAAAGCACGCCCTACAAGCAGTTACAAAGTCATGACAAATCATAAAGTCACAGAGTGGACCATAGAAATGATTGATCGTACCTACCCGTGTGTTTGCAGCGGCCGACAGAAGCTCGCGACCAGATTAGCTCTCCATTACCGTACACCCAACGCCAAGTACGACCGTCCCGAGCCATGGACAGCACCGTCACCACCGCTCCATCCGTAAAACAATTTCCGACGCAACCGAAACATCAAACGACCACCATATCTCGACTTGATCCCATCGCCTATCGGGACCGCTTTCTTTGCTCATCAATCAACGGTATGGCCATTGCTGCAACTCGACGGAGTGGGGGGGAAAAAGGGTGAACAAACAACGCAGCGCTGAAACAAAACAAAGCGGACCCACCAAGAAAGCGTCCGCAACATCTGCGGGAGCCACCCGTTATCAGCGTCGGGTCGCGGACCCGCGGAACGTGAAATCGGAATGTAAAAACCACTCACTGAACTCGCCGTCGTCGTCGTCGTTGTTGTCATCATCGTCATCATCCCGGTGGGATGGCTGGTCGCTTATCTGTTTGGAATTTTCATTCGGATTTCACAAGCTCGCCCTTTCTTTCGTGCACGTCCGAGGCAAGTGGAAACATGAGCATGTATGTGTCTTTTACATGTGATGTGTTTTTTTTATTTTATAAATTTGAACCTAACCTAGCGTGTAGTAGGAATCATAAGCATACGATGCGCGCGATACGAGTAGGACTACTAGCAGGCCCCACGAAACGGGGAGCCATGAATAACGATTTTAACGGGATGGGACAGGGGAGATGGTGGAGATGGTGGGGGACGTTTTCACTTTTATGTTTTTTTTTTTGTACAAAACAACTCTCGAACGATAAGACTATAATCACGATTTGGTGACAAACGATGTGGAAGGACGGTGGTAAGGGAACGGAAAACGAACTTTACACAAAGTACGGCCGATTGTTGCCATCTGGACCGGCACGGTGCTGTTGCTGCTGCTGTTGCTGCTGTTGCTGCTGCTGCTGCTGCTGGAGGTGCTGCTCGGCCAGGTACTGAGGCTCCGGAATGGTGGAGTACACGTGACCGAGTGTGTTGGTGCTGCTAAAGTTACCTCCGCTATGGTACCCGTGAGGCCCGGTAGCAGTACCGGAGTGATGGTGGTGATGATGATGGTGCGACTGCACGTGAGGATGATGGTGATGGTGGTGATGCTGCGGATGAGGCATCGTTTGTGGGAGCGGCGTACCACCGCCGGAATGCTGCTGCTGCTGCTGCTGCTGGTACTGGACAATGCCCGGATGGTGATGATGGTACATCGCACCTGCTGGTCCTGCCCCGGGATGTGTTGGTGCTTCGTACTGTGGTGACGACCCGGCCGTCGAGGGATCCTCATCCTCCGTCGTGTAAGTACTGTGCGCTCCACCGATCGAGCGTGGCTGTGGAACCGGATAAGGTTGCTGGTGGTGGGGATGTTGCTGCTGCTGTTGCTGCTGCTGTTGGATTGAAACCTCTGAGTTGAGCCGTTTGGGCCAGGTAGCAGTAGGAGCCGAGGCACCAATGCCTCCCACCACCATCAAGTTGTTGGTGGGTGCGGGCGTGTACCGAATGTTGATGTTCTTCCGGTGGGACGACTTATTTACCGACTCACCGTCTCGCCCGAGATCGGGCATGGCAAAGCGCAGCTTGTCCCAGAACCGCCGGTCGTCCCAAGCGATCACGGTGCAGGTGCGCGCCAGTATGTCCATGATGGGATCCATCGCCAGCATCGATCCCGGCACGGACGTGATCAGCACGAGACGCTGCTTGCGCCTGGACGGACGCACCAGCTCCAGCACCGCCTGCAACGCCGCCCGGAACTCCGGCTGCGACCACTCCAGCTGCAGGAACTTCACGCTCACGAACAGCACCAGCTTCCGGGACGCATCCGCCGCCGACTGCATGGTGTCGGAGAGAAAGCCGGCGCCCCCGTGCACGTCCCGGTAGTGCAGACACATGCCGTACCCGTGGTGCTCGAGCTCCTGGCCGATTTGACTAGTGACCAGGTCGGCATCGGCCGCACTGTACACGAGATAGCCGTCGTACAGCTTCTCGCTGTCCTCACAGCGCTCGAGCGCGCTCAGCGGGTCCTTGCACAGCCGCACGCCGTACCGGGCGTGTGCCCACAGGCACACGTCCTGCCGAAACAACACCACCAGCGCAACGAGCATGATCGTCAGCACCAACCCCGCCAGCACCGCGATCAACAGCGGCAGGTAGTCGATGAAGTCGTCGTCGATGATCGTGCGCTGCACCGTCGCTGTGGCCACCGGGACCACGGCCGGCCGCTGTCCCTCGCACACCTTTATCACGTCTGGCAGCTGTTTGCCGGGCCCGCACTGGAACTCACCCCAGCTGGCCGCCTCCGTCGACTCGCCACCACCGTCCTCGCCGTCACCGCCCGACCCGTTGCCACGGAACATCCGCTCGAGCCAGTCGAGCAGCTTGGGCATCACTTCGCAGGCGCAGTCGAGCGCGTTGCCCTCGATCGACACGGACCGATAGGTCCCCACGGTGCCACCGCTCGGCAACGGAAGCAACTCCCAGGGTCGCAGCCCTGCCAGCCTGTTGTCCGCCATCGTCAGCACCTCCAGCGACTTCTGGTAGTAGAACGATCTGTTCCCGATGGCGGCGAGCGCGTTGCGGTGCAGATACAGCTCCTTCAGCTCGCGCAACTGCTCGAACTCGGCCCCGCTCAGCTGCTCCAGCCCGTTCTGCTCGAGATGGAGCACCTCCAGGGCGGGAATGCCCGCGAACGTCTTGTTGTTGAGCGACTCGATCCGGCTGCCGTTGAGGTACAGCGATTTCAGCTTCTTCTTGCCGATGAACACGTGGCTGCCGAGCGCACCCAGGTTGTTCCCGTCGAGGTAGATGTCGGTCGCGTCCATCGGTATCTTGGCCGGCACGAGCGTCAACCCGGCCGCCCCGCAATCGACGATGTTCGACTCCCAGGCCGTGTCGTGGTAGCAACGGCACCGATCCGGACACGCCATCTTGCAATCGCACGCGTCGAAATCACAGCAGTGGCAGGTGGCGAAGCAGTGGCCCTCGTACCGGCACAGGAACTCGCTCGCCCGCATCGCCATCAGCGGTCGTCGCTGTTCACCCCGGCCGTGCTCCATCGAGCACTGCACAGAGTCGAGATCCTTCACCTGTGGGTACTGGCGCAGGTAGGCCAGCTCGTTGATGCGCTGCAGCCACTCCATCGTGCAATCGCAGTGGATGAGATTGTCGCCGAGGTAGAACTCGGGCAGGACGCGCGTATCCGGCCACGGTGTGAGCTGCAGCGCGGCCATCTCGATCCGGCGCAACCGATTCCCGTACAGCACCACCTTCACGATGCTCTCCTTGCCGGTGAACGTTTCCGGCGCGATCTCCTCGATCTGGTTGTTGTTCATCAGGATCGTCTCGATGTTGCGCGGAAACGAGCTCGCATTGATCTGGCGCAGCTTGTTGTGCGACACGTCGAGCATCTTCAGCAGGAACCAGTTGCCCACGTCGTACCGGTTGCCCAGCTCGGTGATGTTGTTCTTGTGGATGTCCAGCCACTCGAGCGACTGCGGGTAGTGCGAGTAGTCGAACCAACCGATGTTGTTGTCCGAGATGTTCAGATACACCAGCGACGAGAGCGACGTAAAGACGCCGGACACATCCTCCAGCTCGTTGTTGTCCAGCCGGATGGCACGCAGCGTCGGGTTGGAGCTGAACGCCGACTGGTCGATATGGCGGATGCGGTTCGAGGCCAGGTTGAGCACGTGTATCGTGGAGAGCGCGAAGAAGGTGTCGCGCGAGATCTCCGATATCTGGTTGTCGACCAGCCGCAGCCCCATCAGCTCCTCCAGTCCCTCGAACGACGAGTTGTTGATCTCGGCGATCTGGTTCTTGCCCAGATCGAGCGACTGCAGGAACTTGAGGCTCTTCATGCCGGACGGTATCTCCTCCAGCCGGTTGTCGTTCAGGCTCAGGTCGTGCAGGTGCGTCAGGTTCTCGAACGCCCGCTCGTGGATGTACGCGATCTGGTTCGACTCCAGGATCAGCTGGTTCAGCACGTACAGCTCGCTGAAGTGGTACGGTTCGATCTGCCGCAGCCGGTTGTGCGACAGGAACAGGGCGTGCAGGTTCTTCAGATCGCTGAACGCCCCGTCCGCCAACAGCTCGATCGCGTTGTGCTCCAGGTTGAGGATCTGCAAGCTGTACAGCCCCTTGAACACATGCTGATCCACCTTCGACAGCTGGTTGTGGCCGAGGTTGAGCACCACCAGCCGCACCTGCCCGGCGAACGTGTCCCGCTTGACCCACGTCGACGTCAGCTGGTTGCGCGACAGATCCAGCGTCTCCAGCCGATCCAGCCCCTCAAACACACCGGGCGCAAGCACCGACAGTGAGTTGTTCTGCAGGTACACCTGGCGGATCTTGCGCGACGACACGAACAGCTCCGGCGTCAGCGCGGTCAGCTTGTTGTCGGACAGGTCGAGTACCTCCAGCGTGCCCAGCCCAACGAACGCCCGGTCGGCGATCTCCTTCAGCAGGTTGCGCTGCAGGTGCAGCGCGTTCAGCGAGCGCATCGCCGTCAGCCCGTTGTCCGGCAGCAGCGTCAGATCGTTGCCGGACAGATCGAGCACCTCCAGCCCGGTGTTGCACGCCCGGCCCGGTTCCGTCGGCCCGTTGCCCCAGTCGGACAGCATCAGCTGCGTCAGGTCGCTCAGCCGGTTGCCGGTGAGGTTGAGGACGCGCAGCTTCTGCAGTGGGCAGAACACCTCGCCCGGCAGGCTCCAGATGTTGTTGTCCGCCAGGTGCATCTCCTTCAGCTCGGTCAGGCCCCGGAAGCTGTCCGGGTGCAGCTCGAGGTTCATCACCGACCAGTCGACGTTGTGCGTGCTGAGCGCGAGGCTCCGCAGCACCTTCATGTTGGCGAACGCGTGCGCCGGTATGTACTTGATCTTGCAGTACTCGATCGCGAGCCGGAGCAACCCGTGCAGGTTGCCGAGGAAGTTGCCCGGCGTCGTCGTCGACTCTAAGGAACTTTCGAAGAACATAATGTCGTTGCACTCGAGCTTGAGCGACTTAATCCTATCAATTTGATAACTACTTATGTTAGCTAGCAGACTCTCCGTCTTGGTGATCGTCTTGATGCGACACTGCAGCTCGTCGGAGCGCTTCTCCTGCGATACTTCCAGTACCGCACCGGTCCAGCTGCACGCCTTCGGCAGGGCGTCATCGTGCCGCAGGAAGTTCCCCCGGCCGTCCACCGACCGGCAGCACCAACTACCCACGAGCAGTGCTAGCGTTAGCAGGTGGACCGCCGCCGTCCGTGCTGCCGCCGCCAGGATGAAGGTGGAGCGCGCACACGTTGCCCACGATCCAGTCCCGCCGACCAGCGAGAGGCCCGTCCAGAGTCACTGGCCTCACGGAACGCACGACAAACAAAACAAGCACACACGCGCGCACGCACGCACGCACGCACACGAGTTAGTTCTCACAGATCACAGTACCGATCGGGGTGGGATGTTTCAGTTTGGACGACGTAATCTATTTCGTTCACTACACGGCAGTCACGCATTCGAAAGGCCATCTTTTTTTGCTCGCGCCAACATCGGCGCAACCCGCGGGTGAGCTTGCACGCGGGGTGTTCACGGTTTTTCCCACGCTGCAAACATTCCACTTTTCCGGCTTACCACGTTTGATAGATGCACACACAAACGCGCACACAGATATTCGGTTGCCCTGACGACCGAAGGAAGCACAACAGGTAAGCTCGCTCGTTGAAGGCAGCACACAGTGGCTATAGCAAAGCGGCACGTCTTGCACTAAAACATCACCAGCTTTAGCATACCACGGTTGGTGATTTTTTTTACGTTCGGCACTGTTTTCTCGCTTTCTTCCCGTGCTCCAACCAACAGGGACACAACGTACAAAAAACACGACTCCACGCTGCACACTCACAAACGCACAAACATTCACGCAACTTCTTTAGGCACTACACGACGCGGGTTGGTTTTTTTCTCTCTGCTCTCACCCTTATTTTTTATCTGCTGGCTGCCTTTGTAGGACGCTTCGTTGGGGCCTTTTTCTTGGGCCCCACACTGCTGCTGTTTTCTTTGCGGCTTTTAAAAATAATCATCACTCATACCGCTATAAACACACAACCACACGCGCACACAACACACACTCCAACTCTCTCATGGGCAGCTGCGAGACCCACCCGTAGCACGTAACATGCTTGCACGAAACCGATATGGCCAAAGGCGATGTGACTAAAACACGCACGAATCGGGGGTATTCTGCGAGCGGTCCTCGCCGACGACGAACGCCCGGTTGCTAACTTTAGTCTCACGGAAACGCACGCACGCAGTCCGGTTCTCCTTTCGGCGGTGAATTTGTTGACCTCGCGCGTAACTTTCACGGCAGCGTAAACCAAGTGGCTTTCGCGCAGCACCGATCACCTCCTATCTTTTTTCGTGCGTGGCTAAAGAGGCGCTGGTTCTGGATTCACTTTGCACCCAGATTAATCGCACTGTTGTCGTTGGGTAACGGACGAAAACACGGCTTCGAAAGACGGCAATGTTTAAGTTTTAAGGGCGCGGATGCGTGCGTGCATCCGCTCGCGTTGAGGTTTCGTTCGTGATTTGAAAGTGCTCGAAAAGCGAAATCGGCTGCGCTCGGTATTTATGCGGAGCACAGAGGCATGCGAGCAGTTTCGAGCACGGCCAGCCGGCTTCCACTGCGCCCCGGTGGGCGACCGCGTGAGCGACCGAAGAGCGAGCGGACGCGAAAGAGCGAGATGAAAGAAAATGAATTTTCTAACAAACGTCCACGTTCTTCGCTGGCGGGGATAGGGCAACTCAATTGGGGGAGCGAGACGCAAGCAGAGAAAAGTGCCGCGGCCGGGAGAGGAAATTGCGCCCGCACTATAGAGCAACCGATACAATTGGCCAATTTTGGAATTTTCTGTGGTGAGTCCCGTTCGAGCTCGTTTTTGTTCGAGCAGTTGTCTCGCCAGAAGACCTCGCGGGCAGGAAAAACCGGCAAAACGGTTCAAGCGATGCGAAAATCAGTAATAATCATCAAATAAAACGTCCATATCAATGATGTCGCGATAATATCGTATTTCCATCACACAACCGACGCGACACGACAGTATAAGTAAGCTGGTATGTTTTTAGTAAAAGTGAGCTGTCGGAAACTTACTGTACATGTTTTATGATGATTACATATAACTTTTGCATAGTTTGACAATATCTCACCAGATGGCGCCTGTAAAAATGTTTTTTTGTATAGTTTACTGAACATGAACATATGAATGGTGGTATGTTTTCCTTCAGATGTCTGTTTCTGGTACTTTTAATGTATAATAATTAATTACTTTAGCATAAACATAAATCAATGAACAAATATTTACATAAATTAATATCCATATGTATATTCATTTTTTTATTATATGTCATAAACTCCAATTGTGGTTATTTTTTATCATAAAAATAAATATTAGTAAAATAAATAACTAAAATAACTCGAAATAACTAAAATTGTACTATGTTTTTTATCATGCATATAATGTCCTCATAACCAAAAATATATCTTGGGTAGAATCGTCAAGGCAAGTTTCTAATATAATAAAACTACTATACAGGCCATTATTTCTCCAAAAGCTGAACTGTCACTGGATTCTGTGGATGCTGTGCCTGAACAAAAACTTTCCTTCTCTTGGCTTGTGGTAGGTTCTGGTCCAAATATTTCAGAGTTGTTATTGTGTGGAAAAAAAAACTTTGAACAACATCAGGATAGACTGACTGTTTTTTGGATTTTAATCTCTTCTCTATTGAAAATGAACTAATGATAGGATCAGATGAATACATAGCATTCATGAAAACATCTTTCAAATTTAAGATGCGAGAACATTTCCGAGCATGCTCTCGTCTGCCTCTTCTATAAATTTTGTGACGACCTTCTAAAGCCTCTTCTCCTAAAGAACAACCTACTGGAGCGGGAGCATTCATAATAATTTCGCCAACATGAGCTAAAACTTTATGAACACTCGAGGGCATTTTATACCAATTATAATGTTTTAAATAAAACACGTAAGTTGTTTTGCAATATTCACTTATAGCCAAAGGATTGAGAGGTTGTGAACAATTTATAGCAATCAAAATATTTTTAAATCTCACGATGAGCTCTTCTTCAATTTCTAACACATCACTCAGTTTGCTTGTGTCCGCAAAATCACGCCTGCACATATTTTCCGTCGTGCTGTTTCCCCCAAATGCGATTCAAATACAGCATTTTGTTGCTTTTTGCGACTTTCCACCGGTTTAAATCAAGTCTATACGAAATGCAATGCAAAGGGGAAATCAAAAGTTTCAAGCTCATCTAAACTTTGCATCTTAATTGGCTTGGCTCCACATGATTGCATAGAAACAGTACAGAAACAGTATTTGTAACATACGCTTATACTTTTCCATCAATCATGCTCATGTAAAAACTAAACGAAACAATCACCATCAGATTATAAAAACTATGTCCACTTGAACCATCAACACCCCAAGAGAACAGTAAAACTAAATTCCCTATCGTTTTATTTTCACTTGCAATATGGTGTATAATATGATCACTTTGTATTTTCACTAACCTTTGAGCAGTGTGATTTACAAGCACCGGAAGCTCCACTCTAGTCTTAGTTTCACTAACCGGTTTGAAATCATCACTTGGAGCACACTGTTTTTTTTTTTAATTAGATATACATCCATACGAAGGAAACTGCTTCTTAAACACCTTATAAATATCAACATACTGTGACTTTGAAACCCCGTTGTGTATAAAACAAGCCAATCCTTCATCTGGAGTAACATATATTTCACTATGCACTATGCTGCCCAAAAACTGTAGTGGGTTCTCCAGTAATTTGCTGATTGCATTGCTAAAAACCTCACTGTATACAATTCTTTTTCTGCCGTCTTTGTATTAACATCACTAGCACATTCAATAGCAACACGGCGACGTTTGTTTCTAACACATAAATCACTGTTCAACTTTTTTTTGGTCGACCCATTGAATTTTCTACATATTTACTTATGTCAAACTCTTTTTCAAGCCACAAAAGAGAGTTTTTCAACAATCTTGACTTGTTTCGTCCATTGCTATCCAAACGCTTTTTGAATGATTGAATGCGCGATTTCAATGTATCCGAAACTTTTTTCTTGTTTTCTTATTTCCAAGAAAAACTTTTGTTGTACTTAAATTGTTTGAATATTTCACTGTAACTAATGCGTGCCATCTTCAACAAATCTCCAGTAAGAATGAGTTTGAAAGAGTCGCTCTTTGTGTTTGTATGCCAAACACCCCAATAAAAACACCTTTTTTTCGCGGTACCCGTAGAAACATACCGTTTTTCTCGCCCACATTCTTGTACCTCAACAATAACGTTGTTCACACATACTGTTGATCCGCTTTTGCACTTGTTTGTCAACAGTGTGGAAAATATAATCAACAAACTACCCTGCAGGCACTAAACTATACAGGCAGCAGAAATATCCCTTGGTGCCATGTGCATATTTTCATAGAGGGAGTATCTGATCTGTACCTTCCAGCATATAGTACCCATTAAAAAAAA
>KB672802.1:1561366-1612822 GCA_000349145.1 Anopheles dirus | reverse complement strand
GCTGGCGGGGATAGGGCAACTCAATTGGGGGAGCGAGATGCAAAAAGAGAACGGGAGAGCCAGAACCTTGCGCACAACGGGCCCATCGACAAAAATCAGTCAAATTTTAAAACAATTTAACTGAATTCTGCTTTATATCGCTTTTTAAAGCATAAACAAGTGCTGAAAAAACATTTCAGTTATCTCATATGCTTTTTAAAAATGCAAGAAATACCCAGAAAAGTGGAACAAGACGATTTTTTGCTTTTGGTAAGAAGAGCCCAATTTTGTCCTATTTTGTTCTCATTTCCCACAGTACACCTACCTTCGGATGAATCGTGAGCGGGCGGAATGAATGGAGAATGAATTGAATCGCTTCATTCAATCGGATGAATTTTCCAAATGAACATCGCGTGTGTGCAAATGACTCTTTTCGGCTCTTTGGCACGCGAAGTTCACGCCGAATGCGAAACACCGGGAGAGGATGAATCGCATTCATCGGAGCTAACATGAGAAATAGCTTCTTCTCGCTCTAGCATCTCTCTCAGCTTCTCGCTCGCCGTTCACTCGGATGAGCTGCATGTTTGCAACTCGCTGGTGCATCGGTGCATAGCCGAGGGGGATAGAGAGAGAGAGAGAGAGAGAGAGGGAGATAGACGCAAAGGTGAATATTTTTGGCCTGTGGCCATCCACTAATCCATGCGTGAGATGCTGCATCTCAATAAATCATATGATGTGGAATTTATGACGATTAATAGAGGATGGATTAGTGATTTTACACGCGTCACGAATGAAGATCATTGAATCTACGCCGCAAAAGAGCATCGGTATGATTCATGCGTGTGCGCACAACATTTCTGAAAAGCTGAACAATGCACATTTATTTAAATTGCTTTAAGCGAGATCGTTTAATGGTAACGCGTTTATCGCTATTTATACATAAAGAATGTTTTATCATTAAAGGTTATAGTACTGTATTTATTGTATTATTACTAACGTAGACTATTGTGCCAGTCTTAAACGCAATATACTGTTCAAAAGAAATTTACACGTCTTGTCCTGCGTTTCACTCAATGGCGTAATGTTGGAAACTCTTGCTAGGAGACGAGATACTGCTCAATGTACATTTATAAGCTACTAGTTAATGAAACTGACTCGCCTGAACTGCTAGCTAGAGTCAATATTAATGTCCCTCCTAGATTTTTTCGTAATTATCGACCACTAAGAACTGACCAGACTAGACGTGCATATAGCGACAGCAACCCATTGACTGCGATGGCTCTTAAATTTAACTCACGTTTTGAATATTTTGACTGACACCGTGCGATTAATTTTAATTTTAGATAGTCTGACTGTAACCCTGTGCGCTGGGACGTGTTTGTTGTTTGTTGCGTCGTTTTTTTATTTCTCAGAGAATACTCCGCATAAAATTGTTTACACAAGGGATGGTGTCAATTTTTAAAACATTTAGCAACAATTGGTTGATTTGCTTCCCTATGGCGAAAATAGTTGTCACTGCAGCAAACATACGTTGAGATGGATTTTGGACAGCTTAAGTATATTTAATGTACGCACGAGAAGATGCTTCAGCACAAATCAGTTTTGTTTTAGATACTACGAACCCATTTGCAGTTGCGACAAACAACAGACAACACTTTCGTCTCGAATATGAAATATATAAGAAAAACTCTGAAATATATAAGAAGTGGTTCCAGAATTTGGCCAGCTGCCGTAAGAACAAGGCGATACTTCATTGTTACGATTACGAGAAGGTGGAAAATATTCCACATACAACAAACCTTCCAAGATGATCGCAGTTTCGTCATATATAAAAATATTATGCCATAATGAAAAAAAAAACCTCACAAACCTTTAAACTCACAAAATCTTAACAATAATCTAAACTGGCAAGATTATAATGCACTGGTAGCATAGAATAACCAACAAAGAATACTTCTAATGGTTATATTTGGCGTCAATTAACATTTAAGACGCCTTTTTTGCAATTTGTTGACAGTTTGTGAAGAAATTTTGTGTTCTAACTATTGTAGTTTCAGTTAGTCACTTTGTTTGTGATCCTACCTCTTCCCAGTAGTGTATTTATTTATTTACTCATTCTACATTTCTATGTGGTACATACTTTACATGCTTGTGCGGCCGTGCTTGGCCCACAGGTTAGGATAATTAACACTCTTTAGAGAGACGACCCGCTTGTTTTTTTTTTGCAAAACCATATTTATACTTGAAAGCAATTCTAGTATCATATTAAGACAGCAAAATCCTATGGGGAGATAAGTCCCACGTAAGATTTGCTTTGTGTTTTTATTTATAAATACATTACTCTCTTTATCAAACGTCTACTAGAATGTCCACATACCATGCTTCATAGTCATAACATTCCCATTTTACCCAGAAGTGCACTTAGCCAAAGAGCTCACTTTAACCTTATCACCCGTCCCTCCATTTGGCCTAACAGCTTACTCCAACCTTATCAAATCAAACCAACCGTCTTTAAATGCACCATTTCCAGTTACCCACCTGGAGATGAGTGAACGAGCAGCGCGCAAAACAAACATTCCGCATGACGGTGCGAAAGAATTACAACGTTGCATTTGCATTCCGTAAACTATGCAACAATAATAACTGCCACACGACCGTCGCAGAAAAGCGTTAAACGAGTGGGAAAGCGTAGAAACGGAGTGGTTGTCGGAAAAAAAATCACCATCATTTAAAAATGCTAACTAATACTTCCCGCGTGCTTTTTGCTTTTCGCCTCCAGAATGTGCTTTGCGAATGGATTGACTTCACGCGTGCACTTCCCGCATCTCGAGGTGTTGCGAAATGCAGACTCCGTGATTCGTGTAGCGTTCCAAAGTGTCGTAAAATAAAACCAGAGCGAAATCATAATATCAGCTGGAGCGCAAGTATACCGCAGCCGCAGCCAGCGCCAGCGCGATACAGTGCACTCGGGGGGAACAGTCGGCCGGTAAGTGTAAGCTATAAAATTGTTTTCAAACAATACTTTCCAGGCCTGGAAGCATGCGCTTTGCAGCGTGCATGTGCAGCGCAGGCGGACCTCCCCGGGTGCCCGGGCCTATTTGTTTACCGAGCGTGCAAAGGCTCACGTTGCCCGTTGCAGGCCTTGGTCTCCTTCCGGCGTTCGACCGGGCTTCGTGCAGGGCCGTGGCGAAATATCCGATTACATTAGGGACGGCTGCCAAAACATCGATCAAATAGATAGCGGCACAACTTTTACCCCACGGTCGCTTTCTTTCGGGTTCGTTCGAGTTCGTGGCGCTCGTTTGTTATCCCGAGCGAATTTCTGACATTTGCGCTCCAGGAACCGCGCTTCCGGTATCTTTTTTCGGCAGTTAGTCGCCATTTTTTCGCACCAGCTGTCTGGAGCGACCATTCGTCTTAATTTCGCACATCGACGGCAGCATCTGATGAGCGCAAGGGACAATACATTTATCTTGCGCACCGTCAATGCTGCACGCCCGCTGCAGGGCAATGGCCCAAGAAACGGTGGACTTTCTTCTGCTGGGCTGGGTGGTCCACCGTGGGTGGGTTTGTTTTGTTTTCGAGAACCCCCCGTGCCGCGGTAAGGTCATTCCGCAGGAAGTATCCAATACCCGGTGCCGTTTCCGTGAGCCCCCGCATCCGGTGCAGTAAAATTAGCTAACGATCGCTCGGCCCTGCACTGGCCCACCACGACCGCACGCGTGCACTACCGGCCACTAGAGGCTTCGGGCGAGTGCATTCGGGCCGCAGCTGTCAGCTTCCTTTTGTGTAAGCGAAATGGAAGCGGTGTGCTTACGGCTGCAGCACGCAAACCGGTCCGGGAATGTTACCGCAGGTAGGAATGCGCCTGGAGTGAGGGTTTTCGTTTTCTTTTTTTCACATTGTATAAATGCACACACAATGCACTGGGCCACCCTGGTATGGTAGAAAAAGTTTGAAGGGCGAAAGTTTGCAGAGGAAAGCAAAAGTTTGTTTATAACAAATGCCACATAAAGGACGGCTAGACGATGGTATCTTCCACTTTAAACTATTCTCCTAACTTACAATTCTCCCGAATAAAATGGAATAGTTGGTATGATAGTTCCAATGTAAATCTTGATTGATGTTAAAAATTCTCATGTGTTTCATGTATATTGTAACATATCCATCTCAGACTAATTTGTAATCATAATTATTTAAGTTTCACTTAATGATTCATTTTTTAAATATCTTTTTAAATCCTTTTAATACTCTTACCTGAATATTAAAAAAATTCAGGTATGATGATTTTTTTTTATCATCCATTTTGCATATTCCATAGTAAACCAGTATAGATAAAAAAGGCCAAACTATTTTCAGCTCAAGCAGACAGTTTAATTTCCCAAAATCAATTGTTTTTATATAAACAAATACATTGATTGGCGTGCATACTTAAAATAGCACAACAATGTACAAAGCTAAACTTAACATTTAAAACAATGAACAACGTAGGACTTCTATGTCAATCGCAGCATCATTGTTTCCAATTATGTGGATGTTCAATCATAACGATTTTTGATACATTTTTTAGTTGATTTCTCTTATCATTTCTCACTTTGTTAAAGTAGGTAAAAGTTGGGGAATATAGAAAATATTAATAAAATCACTTATTTAAAAAATCAGTATTTTTACATGTAGAAAGTTAGTAACAAACTGAAATTAAGATTAATTTATCAAAGTTTCCGTAATAATTTTGATGTTTTGAATTCTAAAAAAAATGTAAAAAAAAACAAAAAAACTACACAAAAATCAATAACTAACCATACAAATTTTAGCGTCAATATTTACTAAAAACAAGTAAACATGCCAAAGTCATTTTAATTTAAAAAATTAGATCATTTTTAATATTGTAAAAGAACAACAAAATATAATTCTCTTTTTAGTAATCTTACGAAACCGAAGTGATTGCACATGAACAAATAAGATAGAATTTGAATATAGCATATATTAATAAGAATGATCAACAATCAGCAATCAAATAATTGAAACAGTTTACATTATTGTACGTAATTAACTGAAACAGTTTATATTATTGTACGAAGTAATTAAGTAAAATGTGAAATGACAAAGTAATTAGATAAAAAGGCTTGTTTTGTTTCAATAGGAACAGACAAAGAACAATGGTAAGTAGTTATGGTGATGAATTGATCCATTTCCAGTATCCAGTATGAATTACAATAACATATGGAAAATTTCCCATAATAAAAACTCAATACACGATGTATTTAGCTATTTATAACAATTTATAACAACCAATTGTCACTCATAAAATGTTCGACAATATTTAAATTTAAAAGTGCGAAGATTGAAAGGTGTATAACATAAACGATAGATGTATAAAAATAATATTAATTCATAGGCAGTTGTGCGCAAAATGCGTAAAAATCACATAAGCATTCAAAAACATACAAACAGTCAAATGGAAAAGTACTCCAGCAAATAAAGCACTCATTAAGCGTAAACTTTAATTTGAAAACCGTCCCGGGACTAAAGGCCCGTTTCCCTATGAAGCGTCTCTCCCCCACTCTCGCGACCAGCGTTTAGAATCCCGAACGGGCCTCCCTCTGGGCCATAAATAGAAATTATTGTTTATCCACTTTTATGCCACCGGGGAGTAACTCGATAAGGTTCCGGCTCGAAAACAAACTGCTTCCTTCGCCAAAGCAAACTTTGCCCTTGGGCTTCTTCGAGGCCGGCCCGAGAGAGAACACTGCACTAGGTTGGGGGGAGCGTGGGCACAACAACCACCCCCGAGAGCCCAGTCTTTAAGGGCCAGGGATAATTTTCCGAAATCGAAAACATTGCATTCATGGCGAGGTGTTGAATTTCGATGCAATTGTAAACAAACGCGTGCTTCCTTTAATGTTCGTTCTATTTTTCTTGCTGTTCGTGTGGCGTTTTTTTTTTTGCACGGAATGCTCCGTTCTAGCTGCAGGTGATTCGGCCCCGTACATGTTCGACCGTCCGATGGATAAAAAGGCCCGGACACGATACATTCGAACGCTCGGGTGAAGAGCACTTCGATTGCTGTTGTTTCACGTGCACGGAGCAAACCCGACGCGTACGACGTACCCGGGAAGAAACCAGAAATAACAATCTCATACCCGAAGAACGCGTGTACGTGTCGGGTCACGGGGGTGACCAGTAAATCATCGTCGAAGCACTCGGCCAACTTGCATTCCAGCGCGAGGACACACACAACGGCATTGCAGCAGCCACAGCAACGAGACAAACGGCGGAAGCTGCAGGCATCGATTGTTGGACACCGTACCCGATGCCGCTCTGATGCTGGTGACCACCAAGATGGCCGGCACCCGGACGCTGGCGCTGGAGAGTGCGAAGGTCCCGCATAGTGCGTCATTCGCGAGCTCGAGTAATCCCGGTTTCCTCCCTACACCACCCACATCCTCCCCCACCCATCACCGTCGACAATTTTTCTACACCACCGCCGCAACACTCCCGAACGCAAACAATCGTAAAGTTTAACGATTTCAAAACACCATAAAACCATAACTGCCCTCTCGGAACCGAATCGACGGTTATGTCGAGAGAGAGAGAGAGAGAGACGAGCCCCGG
Organism: Anopheles dirus; assembly: GCA_000349145.1. Taxonomy (NCBI): domain Eukaryota; kingdom Metazoa; phylum Arthropoda; class Insecta; order Diptera; family Culicidae; genus Anopheles; species Anopheles dirus. The sequence continues at coordinate 1,606,228 of KB672802.1, read as the reverse complement.
CGGTTGTCCCATCCCGGACGGGGCGGGATCTTGTTTTGCTGTCCGGGCCGGCCAACAACCGGGCCAGGCATCGGAACGTCCCGGAACGCCGGACTGTGCAGAGATAAGTGGTTAAAATAAGTGTAAAATGACGGAGCATTGTGGAGCGTTCGCGCGATACATGCGCTCGATATCGTATTCATGGGCGAGGAATTGTTGAGCGTGAGTCGCAATAACAATATAAAATGCAATGGAAATCAAACACATTAAGAGATGAGGTGAAAATATTGTTGGAAAAGCTGCACATCGCCCCGGTTCTCTATTGCTTTATTCTACGGCATGATCAGCAAATATATTTAAGCAATTTATGACTAATTCATAAATGGTGTAAACATTAAAAAATAATAAAAAGTTTATACGTTATAGGAGCCTGAATGAATTTGATAACCGCAATACCGTAATAGATTGTGGTATTGTGACTTGAACTGAGGCGCATAAAGAAACATCTTATACATTGTGGAACACAACACTTTTGACTATTTATCGAGGATATTTGTATAATGTTAACTTATATGCCAGCACGATTTGATGGATTACTTTAACAAAACGATTACAGATTACTACAGATTGATACAGATTACTTTAACACAAATAACAGATTGATACAGATACAGAAAACAACGACACATTGAAATATAAAACATTCTTGATATAAAATAGCAATGTCAAGAAATTTTGAAAAGCTGCACAAACTAACACAGATTAGCGAATTAGCTTAGCTCTCTAATAATAGATGCATTTTATTATTTGGCTACATTTCAGAAAATTTGTTTTGGAACAATGCGTTTTTTCCGAAAAAAAAACCCTAGTGCCAAACAGTCATTGCTTGTGAGAGATAACATTAATTGGTTAAGATAATAAGATAAGATAAGATAAGATAACAGAAAATTTATAAAGATAGTTAATAAATAAAGATAATTAATAAAGATAAAGATAAGAAATAATTAATTGGTTGTTAAACCAAACAACTAAACTAAACTAAACTGGAGGTCGAAAAGATTGACCAGGGTATAACCACACAGACGAAGGATGAGAAGACTCAAAAACAATTAAATATGGCACAAAGCAGATAAGCTTTTCATTCTTTGTATTCTCAGTATAAGATACCCTGATATTTGACGCTTTTCGAATACTCACTATCGAATACTGTACAATACTCACTAATACAAACACTAAATAGTAACACTTATTCCAAACAGATCACTTATACTAAAACGCAAAACCTACACACTATTTACACTACACGCGAAACTTACACACTAACTCTTATACACTACATTTTTCAGATAATTTAAACCCACTCGAAATTTTCTGACGATCCCTCGAATGTTTTGGAATGTGTCCCACAGTTTATTAACGGTTTTCCAACTATTTTTGTATACATCTGAATGCTTTTCGAAAGTTTATCGGTTTTCCACACAATGGAGCAATTTTTCGTATAAATTTCAGCCCTCGAAGGTTCTCTGAATGTCTGGAAAGATGTTATGTTGAAATTAAGTCAGGGATGGATACAAAAACAGATCAAAAATGTAAAAAAAAAAACATCGAAAACCCTGTATCATTTAACTGCAATCAAGATTCAAAACATGTTTCAGTCAGGATTGTTTTTGTAGTAAACTTAAAAAATAGTGAATAATTACAAAGAGATCATTTGTTACAATCAAAGTGTCGTTGTGCAGCAGAAAATTTAAAAAAATCTAAAATAAAAAACAAAGTACTCAGGCTTAGTATCTTTTACAAAAAAAAAACGTACAATTTAGGTTATTTTTTTCAATATGATTTAATTTACCTCATTCGTTCCCATGCAAACGGTTCGTCATGCACTACAATTGATCCACTGACACATCGTTCTCCAGCCACACCGATCGCTGTCCGGCTTTAGCGCGCTTACCCTGCTACACCTTCACACCAGCCGGGGCACGCCGCGTGATTGATCTTGATCTCCGGGCACACTGCGGGCCTAGACGGCGCATTCCGCGGCGCGTAACTCCACGCGCCTCCGCTTACGGACATGACGTGAACTTGAACGTGCCGCAATGCCGGCCAACGCCATCCCAGCGAGCCCGAGCGACTCGAAACCGTTGACCCCGTGGCGCGGTACGGCACCGCGCCGGTTCGCTTTACACCGAAAGTTCCCAAGCCGAGGGGTGTGTGCGCGCGCGCGCACGAGAAAGGTGACCTGTGACGGTGGAACCAGTGCGCCCGCCCGCGTTCGGTTTTTATTGCTCCAGATGTCCATCAGTGTGAACAACGATCGTAGCGCAGTTAAAACGGGCGGCTCCACGGCACTGGTCCGAAACGATCCAAGGATATGCCCGCACGAGTGCCGAAGTACAGCAACAGCAAAAAAAAAGGAAACATTACAAGTGACAGTTATAGTGGCACCGCCTAACAACGACGACAAGTCCGCCGTGTCCACCGCACGCGGGAACGAATAAAAACGGGGACGAGGAAGGGGAAACCCCGGGAAGGTTCCGGGGACGCCTTCGACGGCACGATGAGACCATAAAACAGAACCACCAGAACCACCAGCCGTGTGACAGTTACAGGCGATCTGGCACCGGGGCGAAACCCATAGTAAAGCACACAGAGCGTCGCATGGGAGAGAGTATACAAAAACTTTTAAGTACCCTCAATTAAAAAAAGCCTCCTTTACTCGAAATTCCGTCCCTTCTTGTCTTCCTCCGGTGTGTGTGTGTCCCTCTTCGATGTCTTCGGCCGGCTCACACACGCATTCCGCGTTTGTTTCTCACCGAAAACCCCTGGCGCAGTCGGAAAGCTACGACGACGCAGCTTAACCACGTCGCCTGCTCATGAATCACAATTAATAGTGATTAGGCAAGCGGTAGACAACGGCGCACAGACACCTCCCAAGGTCCACGGTGGGCTGCGTTTCCCAACGAAATTGTAGAACAAAAAACTAGTTGAAACATAGCTCCGAACCAACGCCAGAACTTGCGGTGACAACGGACACCCCCTGAAACCGGTAAGGTTCCAACCGATGTACCCTCTCCTGGTATCCCTGTGCTCACCAGTGAACCTCGTCCCAGCCAGCTCGTAAGGTACAAATTGTTATTCGTGTATAATTTTGTTTTACCCACCTCTTTCCGGTATCACTGTTCCCCTATGTCAGACGAAGTCATTTTGCCCTAGGATCGCCGGTTCGCTCACTCGCTTGTCAAGCGATCGTTTAGATCGTGGTTTGATCGATGAGCACGAACGCAAGGCCGCAAGAGGCGGGGTGGGGGGTGAATAATGGAACACGCAGCTAATTATAATAATATTAGGGTGCATTACCCAAAACGCATATTAACCATCGGAACGTGGCCACTCGAGAGGCAGGCAAACGAGACAGGCAGACAGGGGCTCGAAATGATTGTGGAAGGAGACAAGAACAAAAAAACCGGAGAATGCCTCAGCCTTCCAGTGCAACTGCCGATTTTTGGGCCGTTTTTTCGAAGCGCGCTCATTGTGTGTCTGTGAGAGAAATTAAGAAAATGACAGCTAGAACAGAACAACCGCAGCGAACAACTGCCTAGGGGAGAGCCGGGCTCCTTTCGCTATCGGCTATCGTGCCCCCCGCTCAATCGGTGCGTGCATGCGTGCGTGTAATTCTTGAGATTTTTTCGGCAGATCGGCCCTGCTGCAGCTTAGAATGCAGCTGCCGTGCGCGTGTGAGTTATTGGACGGCGTACTGGGGCGTTTTCGCGTCGCGCCCAATTTATTGCCTGACTCCGTAATGGACCATCATCGAGCGCGCGCGCGCGAAACAATGTAACTATTAGTGCGTGTGTGTGTGCCGAAACGCTGGGGCTGGAGTGGGAAAACCTCGAGAGGAATCGAGAGGAATCGTAGATTTATGTATTATTAATGTGAAACGCATGCCCGTCGGTGGCGCGCTGGTGAGTGAAAGTTCCCCGCAGGTGATGTGTTAGAACGCACACATACGCGTATCGAGACGTACGAGTGGTGGTGAAAAATTAAGGGAACTTTATTGTTGTCTCCTCTGCCTCTGAATACTGGTTTGCTGCCTTCACGGTTAAAAGAGTTTCAGCTCCAAATTGGGTGCAAGCCTCGTTCGTTCGAGCAATCAGATCGACAGTGTTTACTTTTCGAGTCATTACCCGCGTTTAAATTTTATTTTTATGTTGTGTTGAACAGGTCTCAGTTTCATTTGGCTGCTTCTAAATGAGCTCAGCGGAACGGGTTTTTATACTTATTGCTGAATGGTTTATGGTAATAAGTGGTTCTTTTTTAATAAGAGCGATATTTCTGTGCCGACCACTGTTGAATTGATTATTTTTTTATATTTGTATCTCAAATCTAAAAAAAACATGTTCAATATGAACCAACAAATATAAAGCACAAACATTTGTGACAAACACTGTTAAAGCTTTAAATGTGTTTGAAACGTTTTCATAACAAAGTGTTTATCATTAACAAAAAATATTGTTATAAGTATAACACTTCGATTATCACTCTAAAAAATAATTTTTCACATCATTGTTGTTGAAGATAATAAAATTGGAAATTCTCCAATAGCGTGTTCCACAGGAGTCTTCTATTCCTCTCAATTTTTGTGTTTTTCTATTACATGATTATATGAAATAAGTTTAGATATTTTAGTTTTGATAATTAGAACAGCATGATTTTATATCCGACTTTGTTGCCAATTTTGGTTTATTACGTCCTCGGAATAGACAAATTTGCTACAATGAATTCAATACGTATTTTGGAATGACGAAACACAATAAACATAGAAAGTGACAAAGCTTTCTATAAGAGGCGTAGAACTTCGCGATATCATAAAAACTTTTTTTTTAAATATTGTATGTATGTACAGTGTATTTTTCTATTTAAGCTTCAGTAGAACAAGATTGATGCACTGAAATTACCTTACTAAATCTACAAACCGTCGCCTGGCCAAAGCAATTGTGGATATAATGCTTTCGACTATTACAAAAACAAATTTTAAACGAATAAAAACGAATTTTATTTATACAAAACAACTAATTGTTTCAAAATCAAACTCCTTAGATTTAACTTGTCGAATTTTCAAAATCAACAATGACTACTAAATTTAAGATGTTTTGTTAAAAAATGTAGACAAAATAATAGCGATTAGGCGAGAATGCGAAAGGCAATTTTACATTTTAATGTATTAAAATTTTACCATTTTGAAACGAATTTTAATATAAAAATAACTGTTATCAAATATTAAAAAGCTGCTTAAATCGTTACTGTCATCACAATAAACCAGCTTTAGTTTAGCAAATCGAAGGAGAACTTCATTATTTTGCATGATTGAGACCTGCTGATTGGCTTCTGTAGCTTGAATTTTCACTTAATCTGGTAATTTTTCTATTTACCCAAAGTTTTATGCTTTAATTCAGGAAAAAATCAAGAAATTTTCATTTTTCATTTAACAGTAACGATCAAACCAGGAGTCAATTGACACTTTTGTAATTTTATTCTTCGATTATTCGAAAACGGTTACAGCTATTGACACGCTTGCGCCACGGCATATCGACATAAACAATAACAAAAAACATAAATTTCTTAAATACAATCGATTGGGTGAAAATTTGAAATTTTCTCAAGTTCTGCTATAACGCCTTCTAGTTCTAGTTAAGCCGTTGAGCTTGTGTCCCAAACGCTTCCCGATTCCTCTTCCAAAAGCCAAAAATAACCATCTAAATGTCAAAATGGCACCAAAATTGCACATTAGGAGTATTCGATTTACACTCACAGCAAACGGCACAATAAATAGCACCAGCTACCTTACTAAAACAAGGCAGCATCGCCTCACGCATCTCCGGAATTTAAAAATCTCCTGTACAATGTATTTTGCTAGCAAAAAATCAAAATATTACTCTTACCAAAGCTCAACTCGGTCACCGTCCACCACCATCGCATGGATCAGGCACGCAATCACGTGATCGGTGAAATGCACCATCAATCAGGGCTCGCGATAATGCTATTCGCATTTCCTCGCCCGTGTCCGGCCGTCCCTTGGGCACGGCGCAGCCAAGCATGTGAGAAAATCATGCCTGTCGGACAAAAATGCGCGCATAATTCCCGTACCCCCCTGGAGCTGGACGTGATTCTCTCACACAATGAACATCATAGATAATGACCTTCTAATGGCGGAAGGTAAACCTTTGACAGGCAGGGACGGGGGAGAACTGGGCACGGTGTGTGTGTTCTCCATGTCTCATGCTCAGCTGCTTGGACGACGAGATGCGCACACTTTCCACGCTGCCACGAGTTGTTGGTTTACCCGTTTTCCCTTCGCCAGAAAACGATCGCATCGAGCCCCTGAGCCCCTCTTAGCTGAGAAGAGCATCTCAAGCGGACGTGCCAACCGCCGCACACCCCAAACTATTCTTACACACATCGAGCGCGAGTTCTACGAGGTTCGGTTTCCTCTTGGTGCGTCCTGCGTGCTGCGCAGTCTTGCTCGTACTCCTATACCGAACCCGATTTTACGAGCAGTCGCCGCTCGTACCCCTTTGGGTGGTCCCGTGTGGTCTCTCCGCGGGAATGGCCACCCCATTCGGAGTCCCTTCCCCTTGGCCGCTTCAGTTCGGTTTTGTTTCGTTTACTTACCCACTTCTGGAGCACCGCACTGGACCGCACACTTGCTTCCTGCCGCTCCATTCGCGTGATCTTTCGAACGCCCGTTTTTCCCTTCTCACGACGTTGCGCTTTCTGCCCGCTTTTCGCTTCACGTGCGTGTGTGTGTGTGCTGGGAGCTTTTTCATCTGTTGTCTTACTTTAAGTCCCACCGCGGTACGGCGCGGACTGCGGCTCGGTGCGATCGTGAAGCTTGTCCATCAAGAACGCGGCCGGTTAGGCCTTCATTCTACGTCCAAGGAGATAGAAACCGGTGCGTTCGCTCGCGGCCCAACCGGGCAGGGGCAGATGACCACAGATCGATTTCTCGAAAACAAAGACAAAAAACGCACACCCAGCGAGAAAACGAGAAAGAGCGCAAAAGCGCAAGAACAACCGCGCGGACACCGCCAAGAACGACCGCGAAGGATGGCCATGTGATGATGAGGAGTGAAGAAAAAAAAAGCGACACACGAAGAGCGTAAAAGAATGAAGCCCCTCGGCCTTCCCCGCACCACCACCACCACCACCACAACCGTGCCGATGTGAGCTGGAACAATTTGTAAAGCGGATAATTTATCGCAAGACATTTGTTTTGGGGCCGTAAGTGTTTCGGACCAAACCATCGCCGTGGCAGCCAGAGACAAAAGACGCGTACGCGTACGTACGGCGTAGGGTTGCAGGAGGCAGGAGCCGAGCACGGGACCCCCACTCCACCGAGCAAGGCTCTTCTAAGCTTACATGCCCTTTCGCAGTGAACCTGCTCCCTTTGCCGGACTGCCGGTTGCGTTGCGCCGGGGTGGACATGAAAAATCTTCAAGCAAATTAAACTTTGCCTCCTCAATCAGCGATCGGTTTGCGCTGGCGGAGCTGCGTTTCGCGCAGCGACTGACCACGCCGACCACGCCGGATTAGATTAGTGAAATGCGTCATTCGCGCCGGGACGCGGTGTTGCGGTGTTTGCGGATATGTATCAACAGGTAATGCGTGTACGGACCCTCCCCGGGATATTAATGCCCGGGACGGGGTGGTTTGCAGCCACGATGGATGACGGTTGAGTGTTGTCATTTGTTTTCCACTGATAGGGTTTGGCGATGCCGCCTGACCATGTGCTGCGAGATAATTAGGTTGACCGTTTCTGGTACCCTGCTCTGCTAACTACTCATCAGCTGTTTTCGTGGCGGTACGCCAGATGGACGGGAATGGGTTGTGTAGTGTAGTAGGTTTAAAATGAATCTTGAATCATTTGAAGAACTATTTCATTTTTTAATAAATAAAATATTGCAGAATATTATAATAACTCAGACTATACAGGCATGTACAATTAGTCACTAGTATTAGCTAATTAGTATTAGTGTGATAGCGTTTAAGAATATATGATTTTAAATATAGTCGTAATGAGTGTAATGTAAGAAACTAGTAACCGGCCCCAAACTGATATCTTTTGAGTATCCTCATACTCAGAATATTACATTTAGATCTGGTGCCTTCGTGTTGTTCTTTGGGTAAACGACCCACACGGTCATAACGTACATATTGCTTCGCTTCCAATTGACACCTACACATCACTAATCTTAGGTTCTAACCTCTTACCGGCTGAACGCATAATATCCAGTCACGTCATGGAGTCAGAAATAGAAGACATGGAACCTACACAGGCTGGTGATCTAGCACAAAAAATAACTTTCGATTAGAGCTATCCGACACTATGACAAATTGATTACATCATACTATATCATTATCGCAATGCTGTTCTAATATTGTTATTTTAGTACAGGATTTGGAAAGTACTACATTTATTACACCCAGTTTCGAAACACTCTTTCGATGTGCTAAAGATGGCATACAAGAACCGGTGGTGACGTCAATTTTACATATTTGCTTCCTACAGAAGATTTCAGAGGAGTAAACTTCAAGACAACAGTTAAGTTTGGCTATAAAAAAGCTAATCAATATCACGTCTAGAATAGTTATCGACTATAAAATATAAATTACAGTTTTCTTAAAAATCCGTTTGATGATTAATCGATTTTTTTTCGGAACCGAAGAAACCTTGTTAAATCGTAGAAATCTTTGGGCGTTAGGAGTAATACAGAAACAACGTAACGATCATTGGATAGAGTTAATTGAAATAAAACACTCAGTTGAATAAATCATTAACTCCGCATATGCCAGACATAAAAAAATTAAAAACAAAAAAGCAAAACAAAATATTTGAAAAGTTTAAACCTTCAAGAAAACTGAATTTGTGATATCTATTCGCAGATTGAGTTCAAGCTGTTTTTGTGTAAAAAAGTGTAAAAACTAGTCGGATAACCAGACGTCATCATTTTCAAAAGCCGATCTGTTGCTAAAATTTCAAGTAATAGATTGAACTACATCATATCTTGGAGTAACCCTGTTAAAAGAAAACTTTGAATATTTCTTTAATTTATTCGAATTTTGCGTTATATGACAAAGTTTGCCTTTATAACATAAAAATAGACATAACAGAAACAACGCATTAATAAGGCTAGGGATCGTCAGAATAGTAGTGTTGAACATTTTTGGGCTAGTTAACCGTCGAATTTATATCAACTAGACTACTAATAGAACTGTAAGCCTCCATAATTTGAGTTATAGGGTCACTGGCGCTATGTTCTGTGGATCTATAATCAGGCCGTAAGAGTTGTCGTGGTCCTAGCTGTCTACCTGGAGCTTGTAAGTTATCTTTGCTTAAACTAAACGGGGCTTCAATTATTCCAGAAATGGTCTTGTGTAGAAAAAACGCACTGTACCGTCATTCTGCTGCGTTCAAGTAATTCGAGTCCAAAAAGTAAACATCTAGTCCGGTAGTCAGGACAAGAGCAATTACGACACCATGGTCAACGACAGAAAAGTGTTTTTTTGTATAGATTATAATCTAGCTATCCTATCTTGTTACCGCGGTGACCAACATTTTGCGAAAATTTACCTAACAGATCTCCAACATTGAAGAAATACTGATTAAAACATTACGACCAAAACATTGATCAAACATCGAAGCAAGCATTACGTTCAAACAACACCTATCTTTTCTACTATTGGTATATTATTGCAACAAATTTATACCAGTAGAGAAAAAATCTACCCTCGGTAGAGAAGTAGGTTGGTTTTTAATGCAGCTTGTGAATTAAAAATGAAAACAACTAACCTAGCTTTCCATCATCTTGGCACGCTCACCATGTTTAAAATTCCAACAATCTCATTTTTACACCATCTTCGGTCCAATCCATTCAACCCGGAAAACCACATTCACGTACTAACCAATCATGCAGCGGGGCTGAAATTACATCCCCAATATGCACCGTGCCATTTCCGTTTGCACACATTTTGACACCTCCGTACCACTGCTGTCCGGGGAAGGAAATGGCACCAGCAACAGAAACGAACAGGCCACGCTAAACAATGCACAATCGACACGAGCGACAAGACATGATCAAGACGCTCCCCTCCCTGCCTCCCGACCTCCCGCGATTGCACAAAACCAAAATGAAGCCATTAAGGGCTGCAATCTGGGCCCGGCGTCCCACGAGATCACCACTTTGGCCGGTTTCCCCTTCCTATCCGGCATTCATCTTCCTTCGTTTGCATACACTTTTGCCCGATTCGCGGATTCTCTTGCACATTCCAGTTCACTCCTCTACTTTTCTCCCCCCACTTGCGACAAAGCGCAGTGTAAAAGTCAAGTGCATTGTTACCCGCCCGGCGCGGCGCGTCCAGCCCCCCGGTTGCAATCTACATTCCGAGCTTTGACTCAAATTTAGAATGAAGCGCGCAAAAGTGAGGTTGATAAAATATTAAAATCAGTGTGAAGCCAAGCAAACCCGCTTTCTTGGCGAATGTTTCTTTTTCCCCGCGCGTTTGGCTCACTCTTCATTCGGTTGGTGCCGGGTGACAACGGAAAAAAAGGAGCAAACCCGCGAAGCAGACGGCAGCGAGCGAGCTGGGAAAGTAATCTACGTGCGTAGGAGGGAACCATTTGCCCGACGTTTCCGTCAGCTTCCTAGAAAGCGTCTTCTGCCCTGCTTCACTTTCTTTTTCGCGGCATGACGGTGCCGGCGCCATGTTTTCCACCTTTCCCGACGCGTTCCGAAAGGAAACTACCCTGAATGTAGAACATTTCGTATTCATGCATTTTTCATTTTCCTGTCTTCATTTTTCTTTGCGCTTGCAGCCTCACACCCCACCATTAATGGGCATACTTGCAGGCACGGCGCCCGGCTACCGGTCACCGGGTACCCACCACCCCCCCACCCCACTCCCCACCCCCCCCTTTATTCATGCATTCCACCCTTGCCGGATCATGATATTCGTACCCATTACCGGGCGAGTGGGAAAACTCTTTGCTCAGCAACAAGTTTTCCTTTGCCATTTTTCATCCCTTCGCCCTGGCCCGGGTGCCCTTCCTTGGTTGGTATTTGGCAGACACACACCCACACTCATACGCGAGCGCAAGACGCCTTTCTTCTGCTGCCGTTTTCCCTTAGCTTTTCCTCCCTCACAAGACGTCCGCAGTGCAGCGTACGATTGCGACCGGTTCGCCTGGATAGTGTGATTTTTCGCGCAGAAAATGCCTCACCGTTGAGCGAAGCGCTTAGGCGCAATTTTTCCTATTCATAACACCGGCCATAAGCCGTTTTTCTCTCGTGCACAAACACACACAGGCAGATCGTTGTTGCACCGGAATCCGGGAATTATTTTTCTTCTCGACGCTTTCCTTCCCATTTTTTTTGGCTCGCCCGGAACCGGGCACGGCCACCCGCCGGCGTCTTCCGGTGTTCATCTTCCGTCTCGGTTTCCGGTGCCCCGACTGCACTGCCACCAGCAGCACCGGTGAATTCAGTTTCGGCGCTGGCCGCCTGCATGGCCGAGCGGAACGGTTCTAAGGTTGTTTCTATTTTTCATATTTTTATTACGAGTAAGTAAACATTCCACGCCCGGGTCCGCTCCGCTCCCTCCCCCCCGGGCTGTCTAGGCCTGTTGGGGACGAGCATTTTTGAAATGTGTACCATCATAAATATTTCAAATCGCCCGGCAGAAGCAGCAGAAGTGAGCCCCGGCTCACCCGGCCGCGGCTCCGGGAGCGAGCGACGGGTTAAGATTGAAGTTGGAACTGCCCTTTCGGTGGCAGAAAAAAAGTGGACGTCCTCCCGGCTGCGCGCCTTGCGTACGAAAATATATTGAATTTCCAGCTTTGGGTGTTGTGCGTGAGAGAGAGAGAAAAGAAACGCGACGAAAAATCGGAAAAACAAATCACGGTCACACTGGCACGGAAGAGGACTTACGGAACAGGAAAGAAAAAAAGCCGAGACTCAAATTCTTAAATTACGTCGCTCTGTATCACCCGTTTGCACGGGGAAATCCGGAAGAGGTAGCCGGAAAAGAGGGAAAAAGCAAATAAATTTTCCTCACTGTTTGGAGCCGTTTTGGAGCCTGTGTTTGCTTTCGTTTCTCGACACGAAATATCAAAGTGAAGTCATAGTTACACCGTGCCCGTGGCCGGAAGCGGTGAAAACAAAACCACCGCCCCCCCCCGGAACCACGCGGAACCACCAACGAAGGAAATCTCTTGCGATCGTCATATCAAAGCGTATCGTGCGCGAGGCGCGGTGCTGGTGTAGGTGAAGCGAACCATTTATCGATGAAACAAATAATCTACTGTCGAGATATCCAGTTGCCGAAGTCGAATATCGCTCCCGGTTAGCCTGAGGCGATCGTAAAGCATCAATTTTCAACTTTTACTGCGTGTAACGCTGGGGAAAAAAATCGTAAAACAAAACAAAAGTTTGACCGTTGTGAAATTTTTCAAATACTTCAGGGGGGAAGTGAACTTTTGCGTATTAAATTATTGTGTTGCTGGAGATGTTATCAAGTCGACCCACATTCAGTTGCCTTTCATGTTCAGAAGCAATAGGTTATCGTAAAAGATAATCAAGTTATTAAGTTTTTGCATTTGTTTTTGCTTTATGAATTCAATTCCTCTAATTTGTAGCACATCAATATGTGATAGTGTATAATACATTAATTATCACCTGGCATTTTAATTTAAAGCCTAATATAAAGAATTAAAGCCTTTAATATAAAGAATTATAAATAGATGCTTAGAGCACCATGCTCATATAAATAAAATAATGAGCTCAACAGTCAATAAAAATCAGACATTCCAGGCCTAGATTCACATGCGAAAATGAACCAGTGTAGCGTACCAGTTCTTCGGCATCTTAGTCCAGCAGTTTCACAAAACATGCATTACTTTTAACTTCCTTTAATTTAGGTTTCTTTTTCTATTTGTATTTCTGTACTATTTCTGTATTTCTGTTTTCTCTATTTCTGCACTTTTTCTGAGTTTCTATTTCTGTACTCTTTTAGTGCTATAAATGAGTTTTTAAAGAAAAAACAATGAAAATGCCAGTATTGTTTTTGTTCAAGTTTTGCCCGGATGTGTACCAGCTTTTCGGCTACGCTTATAACTGTTTTATATACTTCTTAATGACACCATTAAGCATAACATTATTAGAAACACATTTCTACTGTTAGTTTAAAACCAACATTGGTTATAAGTGGTTAATTATTTAATTTAATGTTTTCATTTCTACCGTTTATTATTATTAAAAAGTATTTTTCATTTTTTGTAACAGTATATGCGATATGTACCAATTTTCGGTCACCTATAAGGTCAATAGAATTCTAGAGAAAGTTATCAATTTGCATTTTTTTCGGTACTTGTTTCTCTTATTCTCGAAACTTACCGAACTATTAATACAACGGACGAAATTTTTACTACATACTAGAAATATTTGCATATTTAGGAAAATATCGATGTGATCGCTAAAAAAATTGGTAAAAAATTGGTTTGTGATTCTGCCTCCTCTCGTTATCTCTCATTTTTACAAAAAAAAGACAAAGTCCATGTTTTGACGTACGTATAATTCCATTTTTCACAAACAAGCATATAAGATTCACCCGAGAGCAAAGATTAAAAAAAGGCATTGTTTAAAATAACATTCAAGACAAAGAAAGGTAAGCCATTAAAATTTATCAGGCAAAACTTAGCTATTTTTCGTTCACAAGAATCTTTCGACTTATTGTTTCAACTACGAAAAGCAAATACCCTATTGAGTGTTATAGAAAGAGTTCATAATATTTGTTAATAAAAACAGGTTTTAAGTTACACAAAAACTACGCCGATACATGTATACTTTACTTGTTTTATTTTACGTGTTAGTTTCATTATACGCCATTGAGATATGTTCGCGCAATGAGCGCAATATGTCGTAAAAATAAGCTTGTAATCAGGAAAGTTCAGTAATAGTATGCCTAAAAAAGTGAAAAATTAATACTGCCGCTATTTTACGAGTATACTATCAGTCACAGAACTAATAAAATACAGCATCAAAATGCAACCCAAACATTCACTCACAAAAATAATTAAACGGGCAGTGTTACCAGCAACAAAATGGCGGCTCGTAAATTGTGAAGCACTCTCGAAGCAATATTTCAACTCATAAAATAGATTAATTGATTCGCTCCGTCCTTCACGCAACGATGTCCTTTCATCAATCGAAAGAACGAAACACTACGCCAAAAACAGAGCCAACGGCAACAAAGACACACTCGCATTTTTTGCCCCTCCCCGGCAGGCGCTCCCACCCACCACACGGCCCAACTGCAATCGGCCGAAACCGAACCGAATGGTTGAACGCACACGTGACGTGTAACTTGCAACGGCCCAGTTCTAGGTCACCGGAACCGCATATGCACCGGCCGAAAAGCGGGTGGAGATGAATGATTCTAAAATTTACAACCCACTGCCATATGCATCTTGTCCAGGCACCGGGAGAGCACCGGCAGTTGGGCGTACGGTTTGGCAATCAAGCCGAACGGGATGCCCGGGATGCCCGTTGCACCGCGCTGCAGCAAACGATGATGCAAACGGCGAGTGCAATAAATTGAGTTGCAAAGTAATTAAATAAACTTTCATCTCAGCTCAACTGGTAAATGAAATAAAATTTACAATTTATTTACCACCTACTATGTATCTCCATTAGAAAATCCAACTAGCCGCCCGGCAGCGGGTGGGAAAATTGCAAGAAGCGACGCGATACACTGGCTGCCTCACCTCACGATGCACGATGGTGGCAGAACGCCAGCATCCGGGCAGATGCGCTTCGCCTGATGATCTAGCGCAAAGCCTGATGCCCGATGCCTGCGCGTGCTGGGTGCTGCTGGTACGCTGCCAGTCAAGGCAACCGATGCCTACGGTGGATAAAAAAGGAACTCTGCAGCGATCTAGCTGAAGCTAACCCACAAAGTAGCGAGTGAGAGAGAGCGTGCGTGTACTAAACACGGCGCGACTGATGCGAAGATGCATCCCGAAGCCGGGGGCCGGGATCTGTCTTTTCATGGTTCATCCCCGTTTTGTCGGCAAATCGGTTCTGAGCTACTGGTTCCTAGTGATGTGTAAATTATATCACTTGCACATGGCTGGCAAGACTCAGCCCCGGCGTTTACGGGTCTCGCCAGTCGCTGCAACTGGTGACTGACGGACGGCCGCATCACGTGCATCACACCGAGCGTTTCGTGTCAGTCGACAGCCGACCCAAGCCTACCGCATCGTCTGCAACACTTTCGACGACGGCGGTGACGACGACGACAGTGTTTTGCCGTTCACCCCGAGCGGTCACCCCATCTCGCGGCCGGTGTTATGGTGAAAATCAGGTGGTGGTTTTTGATTCCGGCAAGCGACAGCCCCCGGACTCCAGATGACTTATTTTATGTAAGGCTTAGGCAAAGTGTCACCTCGATCGATCCCTAAATTAAGCGTGTAATACCATTCAAGTGCCGACCTGCGGACCCATCAACACGGTGGGGTGGTACCGGATGGGACATGTACTCTGTTGGATTAAACTGATGCACGCGATAGTATGCACTTATGGAGAGCTGCAGGTAATCCATCTAGATTACTCCAAACTGGGTCAGGATGTTCGTTTCACTTTTTGTTTCAAACACATTGATTTTTTTATTTCGTTCTAGTCTTATCGTGTTGTCTAGTGGGCACGTAACGTTACGTTATTTAACTTTATGACTCTCCGACAGCCGTGAGCGGGCCAGAAAAGAAGAGAAGACTCTCCGACAGAGAGTTCATCGTCGTCAATCGCGTTTAATCTGGGGTTTAGCAGTTGAGCGGAAAGTTTACTGAGAGATTTTCCAATCTTTTTATCGAAGAAATGCTTTACATTAAATCGAAGAAATTACATTGCTTGTTTGTGTGACTATCGTGTTACGGTAGTATA
Organism: Anopheles dirus; assembly: GCA_000349145.1. NCBI lineage: Eukaryota > Metazoa > Arthropoda > Insecta > Diptera > Culicidae > Anopheles > Anopheles dirus. The sequence goes on along the minus strand of KB672802.1, from coordinate 1,590,260 downwards.
AATAAGTCCAGTAATCCGGAAGACATGGTTCTGAAAAACATATCATTGCTCCTCATCAGGTACTTGAAACTATGGAGGGACTATTTACAAATTATAAGTCTGAAAAGAGTGTGATCCACCTTTTCCACCAACTTTACATATAGGCTAATATTTCAACAATTTCAAATGCGCTTTTGAGTTACGATACGTTTGAAAAGCGATGTTTTAGGCAGAGTTATTTGTAACCGAACGTTGGTGAAAAATAATTATAACCAAATTTTCCATTGTATCGAAATCCATAATGGATTGGAAACTGTTAGTAAACCTGTACTCCACTACTGAAGTTATTACTGAAATAGTTACATGATATCTCTCTGACGGAGATCGGGCACAATCGCGGATGGAGGACTGCAGCCATGGACCGAGTATCCTGGAGAACGATTGGTGACCAGGCCATGTCAGCACGACGTGCTGAACTGTGAGCGGGCCAGATAGAGAGAGAGAGAGAGTTACATGATACGTCCAAGATAACTTTCTGTTAGAAAAAATGTGTGATAAACCTTTGTTTGATTTACGTGGGACTAATTTCTTCATTATCGCCGTCTGTTTTGCCAGATCTACTTTCGATGGATATATTTTTGAACGTCTATTATATTAGGTATCACTGGACTAATAGCAACAAATTGATATCCCATAAGGCAGTCTTTTTACACAATGATAACACGTTTTTTGTCACTCGTTCATATACGGGGTAATGATCGTTCCGAAATAATTCCAAATATTTTAGTTTGCTTTGGTTTGCCAACAACCAGCTGAAAAAGGTACTCACTATGAAACGTTCAGCTGTATATATCTAATTAAGTAGCTTGCTTTGACTTTGCGAATTCATGGCTATTTATCGTTACTAGCTTCAGTTCTTAAAATAGACATCGATAATCCCCTGGGTGCGGCTGCTCGATCGTAAAGTGTTAAAAAGCATAAGTGCCTTTTCAGCTCTCACCCATACAGAGTATCAGTTTCATGTTAAGCGCACAACAGCAGCAGCAAAAATACAGAAGCTGCCTATCGATTGCTCCTAACCCCAAACCGTCAAACATTTTCCTTCTACCTCTGCACGGGTTGCCTACACACCGGTGAAGGTAATAAACTGCCAATTTTTTGCAGCAAATAAATAGAATCCTTTCAATTTTCCGCAGTGCAAACGAGCACCTACCCGAAACCGGATTAAACCCTGACCCCTCCCCCATCGGCACCCGGAGCCGAATTTTCGCATCGATCCGACCCAACCGACCCAGAACCGAACGACGTAACCTCAAGGTAAACGATGAGGTAACGCTGGGCAGGAATTAATTATTCATTGGGTTAAATTTATCAAAACGATCTCAAACGGATCTTTTTTTTTCTTGCTTGCTTGCTTGCTTGCTTGAGCCCGTTTCATAGTGGGCTAGGAACTGTAGCAAAAAATATCGACTTCGCTTCTACTTAAAACCTAAATGGAATTTTTGGCTGCATCCAGACACTTTGGTCATCTCGCTCACAAAAGAGAGCGCCCCCGAGATGGGATCACAAACCAATTTCCACGGAAAAGGTCAATTACATTTTCGCTAGAAGAAAGATTAGAAGGAAACTTGTTTGAGCAGGTGCAAGCGTGTAAAGAATTCATGAAGTTAGCGATAGGTAAACTTTAGGAGTAAATTAGCTTTCTACTAGAACCAGAGCTGACGAGCTTTCCATAAACTGTTACTGAGGAGCTTTCAGGGGCTGCAAACAATCATTTCTATGTTATACCGTACGGGCAATCGTTACTAATTTTCTTAAGTATTTACAAAAGATAATGTACAGGCGCTTTCGTGTACTCTTTTATCATTTTTAGTTTATCTTTCACCATTTTAGAATAGGTTGCGCCAGAACTGTCATTTAACAATCTATAGCAAATCAATCGCGCTTCTGTATTGATTTTGATATCAATCAGATTTACGTTTTTTTAAATAGATATGTAGAAATTTCATATTGCATAGCATCATTTTCGAAAAATTTGCTATTGGGTCAGACTTGTACTTGTGAAGATCTCCGTGTCTTCAGCTTTCACTTTATTTAGAAGTGTTACCGTGTTATAACATTCGTGTATAATCGTGTTATAATATTCGTGGGACGTGTTGTCTCTTCTTTCCGCTCTGCCATGTAGCGTGCCATGTGTCAAACCGAATCGGATCGCTACAATCTATTGCTGTGTGGTGATGTACTAAACTGGATCGGTTCACTACATACTAACAGACGATTGTATCGCTAGTGGTACCAACGAGTTGAAAATGAGGACTACTACACCAACTCGAACATTCACCAATGAAGGAGTTGATGGCACAGTTTGAAGAAGATTCCTTCTAAACCTTAATTCTTATATTCCTTATACTTAAAGAGAGCATTTTTAAGTGAAGTATCTAACCTGAGTCTTAGGCAAGGCAATGGCGTGAACCAACATCCTTTTAAGTAAACTATTACATTATATTTCAATAAACATTACGCATCATAATGAGGAATATAACGAAGTCACTAAACAAGTTCTATCATTTGTACACATTATTTTTTTTTGTTCTTCAGAATGCCTAATTTACACTACTTGTGTTTCTCCAAAGCCAAACTATCTTATCACACAACACTAGCCCAAAAATACAAGCAATCAATAGAGAAAATTGTTCGGCATAAACTATACCTAATCTTACCCGGTAGCATTTTCCCGCCTTAAAGAAACCCTGACAGTGTGTTTGTCCCTAATATCAAGCATGCGATGGACAGTCACACTCCATCACGGCTAAATGACTCACACTCACGCCGAGCAAGCCAAATAAACAGGCAGTCATTTATTAACGTCAATAAATTTTCCCTCCCGTTACCCGGCCGCCACGGCAAGCGGCTGGATCACCCGCTTAAGAATCAACCGATTAAACAGTGATGGATGGCGATTGACCTAGTTTTCTTTCGCCCGAGCGCCACTGCGCTCAAAACGCTGCTTCATTATTTCATTCCCCATCCTTTGGGGAACGCATCCCGCATGCGGCAACGGGATTATTACGCCCGTCCGGAATTGCTCCTCGGAAGGACCAATATTATTGTATCCTTTTTCAACCGTAATTTGTTTGACCATATCGAGGAGCCGGCTGGAAGTGGTTGGAACTATTCCGTTCCGGCGCCCGGCTCGGGCACGGGTCGATTTCTTATTGTGTGGTCCATCAAACCGATTAAACCATAACCGAGGCATAAGATGAGTTCTTTCCACTTTGGGCACGGAACCGGAAAACTTAACCCTTTTGCGCCATCCATCCAACAAAGTCATCAAAGTGCAATTTAATCCAACCACCACCGCCACCCGTCACGATCTTCCGTACAAGAGCGTATCAGTGTAAGCGGAAGTTCCGGGCTGCGAATGAGCTGCGCGAAACAAAGGGAGCGGACAGGACAAAAGGGACAACATACACACTTGCACCAACAGCACCAACTTTCCGGCACATCTTGTCCAAAGTTTGGCCATATTTTACGCCCATAAATTGTAACTCGATGCGCTCTCATATGTCGTCCCCGTCTGGATCGGCGTCGAAGACTTGCTGGCGTCAACAGTGCCACCATTCGCCACCGGATTTCGCATATAATTTTAACCCTGTTTAGTGTGTGTCTGTGTGCCACATTTGCCTCTGCCTTCCGCTTTCACGTCGGGCTGCTCGCAAGAATGCAACACACCGCCCAGCGGATGGGCACGAACTTCGAGGATGTTATTTTTTATTCGTTTGCCGCCTGGAAAAAAGAAATAACAGCTTAACGGAAATATTTGCAAACACTTGCCAACACAGCGCACAGGGCCAACCTCGTCGTGCTCGGGCCCCGTCTGCAAGCGTCCGAAAGCGTCGATGGCGACGAAGGACATGCTTGCTGCTCGCAGGGATAAGTTGTCTGATATTGTTTCCGTCCACCAGCGCCAAACCGGGGCCCCCAGACCCGGCCCGGCAAGCGACAAAACATAAAACTTTCAAAAACTGATTATCATATTTATGCCGACAATTTGAATATTATTCGCACTACATTGAGCAGCTTCTTGTTGCCACACTGATTGTGCCAAAATGTCCCGGGCGGATCCGTGCTACGCCGTGTTGACAAACTGTCCGTGCCGAGCGCTGGTGGGAAGGCCAGTCTGAGAAAAACAGTCACTAGGGGTTGTATTTTCACTACCTCGTTTCTTTTTTGTTTCTTACGTTCCCGGCTCCGGCTGTTGCTAGTGTGCTGCATATTTTTCTTTCCCACTCTCGGCGTCTTTCGCGTGAAGGACGATCGGTGGACGTACACACTTGACGATGTTTGCCGGATCCGGTGCATGCAGTGATATAGCTATAATGCAATTATTTGCTTCTTTATTTTGTGTACGCTGGCTACACGGGTAAGACTGGCTGCATCCAGCTTGAGCGTTGGATGTTGAGCAGCGTGGGTAAAATGCGATATATGTAAATTAAATCACCGAAAACATATGCAACGATCGTAAAATTGGTAAGCATTGGTAACGGTTTAAATTTATTCGTCGTTAAACTTGATTTTCAGCGAGTAGCACTTAATGGGTTTGTTAAACGGCATCAGTGTGTCTAAGATCGAGCCTTACAAACATATGGGAACGATATCTAAGTACGCAGTACGATTACACGGTGGCAATCCAACAAGTGATATGTGTGAGGTGAAATTTTCAACGGATGTATTCTGCTTGAAGTATTTCAAGTTCTGCTGAACTCCAGTGTTGAAACATCTCGGTAACCGGCGAAGGCTCAGCTTACGCAATGAGGAAATCTGAACGTACATTCTTTTTTCTAATTTCCCACTCCAGGATCTTCTCGCTAGTTGCTGTCCAAACTAATTTAAGAAGCTTATGCCGCAGACGGAGGAGTTTGAGACTCAGAAGATTTCTTTTGCTTTCGGATGAGGAATAAGTATCTCTTCTTAGTGCAGAGTCCGAAGTCTTTTAATAGACACATTTCGCTTCCTATTATATCTCCGAAAAAGACTTACGTGTAATAGTGTTAGTATTAGTAGTATAGTATCCTTCCATGTGTTAGTATTTCGTGTTGTTAGTATTGTAACATATGCCCATTTTTCATCATCAACGCAACATTGCATAAACAACAAACGCCATAACCTTGAAACTCCATGCAATTGTTATATATTTTTTCAGCTAACTCCTCCTAACCTTGTTGGACCCGGGCTAAGACTAAGAATGTTTCATAGCCGCACTTATAAAGTTACGGTCAAATTGGTTCACCGATACTTGAGTTTTCTAGTGTACATATTTTGTTAAATCAACCGAAAATAATGCAGCAATAAGCTCTTTTGGCGTTGAGCTCCTTTATATATAACATCTTTGTATGCAATCATCTAAAACCAGCTGATAAATGAATGGATAAATATATGTAAATTTGAAGCTGTTTAATCTTGTTATCCTTTTGAATGTAGGATAATGCATCCAAAGCAATTAAGAATCGTCTAATTAATTGTTTGGGGGATCAAAATCATATGTCCACAATGTCATCCACTCAATTAATGGATCAATGCAACTTGAGACACTAGTCAAGACCATAACCGCATGTCAAGGAGTTGTGTCAAATCAACCTAAAACTAGCTATCAATGATGAACAACACCAAAGTAGTAATGATTAAACCTGTACAAGTCCAACCATGACATAGGACGGTTCAATGTGATTCAATGGAAGATTGACCAGAGTCACCGTTCTTAGGGACCTTTCAGGTTCTTTTAATGATCAATTCCCTCCATTGATAACCTCAAACAGCAGAATATGTTTAGATGGATTGAGATCGGTTATGAGAAGATGTTTTATTAATGCTTATTTTTCCGATAGCACACCTTTGCTCAATTTCGGCTACCATAGTCCAACTCTTGTATATTATATCCTTTACTATGCCCAGAAACTCTCCAAGAGTATGTCAGAGGTATCTACAATTAGACGTTTTGTATCTAACAGTATGCATTAAAATACGCGATGTCACAAACCCAAAGCTGAAAAAATAACATATAGTGATAAAGCCATAGAACAATAATTTCATCATGAAATAGACTACTGACGATAATATTGGCGAAATGTATGATATTCTACTTCAAGCTCTTGGATGATTAAATTCTTCTTTGCTTCCTGTGAAACATTCCATATTTCGAAGAATATTTTGACAATTATTAGCGTAAAAACTAATTTGGTCTTACTTTCACACACACTCACACACCTGCCGTTTGAACAGATATGAAGAACAGTGAACATTTCTGCGTCACTGCACAAACAGAAGTGTGAAATCGTTACCATAATAAGAGAAACCACCCGCGCCACGCGAGTATATCGCAAAATTGCTTCCCATGTAGAACTTACAAGATTAACTTGTGTGCCAGAACCGTTAGTTTTAATTAAATCTTCCACCTAAAACCACCGCCGGCACCAGCACGCGGGCACGCCGATGAACACGCTCCGATTATGTAACGCTCCCATGGATTCCACCTCGTTTGGCCCGAAATGGAAAGCCGACCGAAGACGAACCAGTCGGCGATTCGATTGCCATCGCGCTCCAACCGCTGCGCCCGACCAACTTCCTGACTGATGCCAAGCTCGCAGCCAACCAACGTCCCCACCCGGGCCGGCCGGACGCATTCCGCGATATTGTATGTAAATTGCAAAATATACATATCTGTATCAATAAACATAACACGATACGTCTGTCGATACGATGTTGTCGTCGTCGTTGTCGTCACCGCCGTGTCGGGATCGTGGGCCGTCGCCGTACGTCCGACGCTGGGACACTTTCGACGGCCGCGGAGACGGCCGCGTGCCTGCTGGTGCCGCGCCGGTTTTCGGTGTGGACAGAATCACAAACCCCGATCGACATTCATCGAGTGCATAAATAAACAGATCTTGATTGCACACGTCGAGCATCCGGGCCGCACCGAGCGGACCCGGCTGCCCGGGAAGCCTCACCCGGCTCTCGGACAAATAAGTGCAAACAACAGTTACCGAGACGGCGCAAAAGCCAATTAAATTGTACAAGATTTAATCTTTGTTAATTGAACGGCCAAACGTTCGGTTCCGCTAAGGCCGCTCGCGGCGCTGAGCCCCCGGTGCGGGATAAGGGAGAGCACGTGGGCGAGAAGTGGCGAAGATGGCTTCAAGTGTGGCATTTCTTTCCAAATCACTCCGTATCGCCTTCGGTGTCCATCGGACTGCTCCATCTCGGCGCAGCTGGGGGACGAACACCAAGAACCCAAATATCCGCTTCTCTCCCCTGCAGCCACCTCGTCCAGCGGGCAAACGACAACAATGAGCACGATTGTCGTTTGCTCGGCCGAGCGATCGGACGTGAAAGCGCGTGGCAAAAAGCGCACTTTCAAAGTGCATTCACCCACCCACCCGCTTATGCATCCATGACTGCATTTGCATCGCCCGTCGGGGTCGGCCATCACGGCCAGCTGGCACGGTCTGCTCGGGCTCGGTCTGGTTTGTGTCACAGTCAAACGGGGAATTGATCTTCGGCGCAATCGCGGTCCATTGCACCGGGATCGCAAGATATCGACCGGCGGCTGTAAATTGGTATCAATTAAAGCGGACAAGCGTTTTATTTCTTGCAACCGTTTTTTTTCTTCTTTTGCTCATGCTCTTTCTTTGCAGACTAACAGTGTGTGAGCTAACAGTTGATTTTTATTGAACATTAGAATCTTTAGTTTCCGTTGCTTCAACAAGAAACACATTCAGCCGTAAAAGCCATCGCAGAACGATAGTTTAGAAATGAATCTATCGATTGGTAATGGAAAGAAAATGCAGCCAGATTTATCGATTCTGTAAGATATTGCCATGTCGTTTGAGTAAGGTTGTTTCAAAGATAATGCTGTTGTTAGCAAGGCTTCTTCAAACATTGAGCAGTGTCGGGTCCATACAAAAAAGTTTGAAATGTATATAAAAACATCAAAAAATGTATTTGAAGTGCACACTAGAATCAACCACACTGTAACGATAACAATGATGAGTTAAATTAATCGTAATATGATTGCAGAACTCCATTCTACATTGTATTGATGACACTTTGTGTGTCACGAAACACGCACCAAGAAAGGCTGTATTTCTATAAGTTCACATGTAATGGAATTTTTTCATTCGGACACCTCACAATCTCACGAATTTCTCTCCCATTATCATCTTCTTATACATTCACACCAAAGCAAAGTCAAACACGAATTGTATAGTAAATTTCAGAAATCTATTCTCAAACATACACCTACATACTTACTTATTAGGCGATACAACCGCTTCGCGATTTTGGCCTGCTGCAACAAACTCCGAAACCGCTCACTATCTCAGTCTAGATCTTCGACGCCTCCTCTGTCCATGTGGATATCCTAAAAGGACTTTACGGTCTGGGTCGTCCGATGTCATTCTACATGATCAACCCACCGGAGCCTGGCGAGTCTAATGTGCTGCACAATAGTAGTGTCACCGTACAGCTCATTGAGCTCCTCGATTGTCCTTTCACTTATAAGGAGCATTCCAGCAATCCTCCGGAACATGTTCCTATCGACCGCGTCTGTGAGGGCATAGTCAGATTTGAATAGTGCCCACATCTCAGAGGCGTGTGTGAGTACTGGGACTACGAATGTTTTATATAGTCCCAGCTTCGTCCGTCGCGACAGGTTCGCTGAGTGGAAAAGTTTCTTCAGGCTGTAGTATGACCGGTCGGCTGCCAGCATCCGTGCGCGTAGTTTGGCATCAACGTCATTATCGGAGCTCGCTTTTGACCCAAGATAGGCGAAGTTTGGGACGACTTCGAAGGTGCAATCTCCTATCTGTCTCAAGCATACAAGTTTTATAAAAACAAAAACAAAAAAAATCGGTTAATCGATCGTTAAATTATCGTTCAAAAAGAGAGATATTGTAATAGATCTATTATCATAAGCCATATGCATAACCTGACATCATATCGCATTTCTTGATTGGTGCTGTCCCTCTTTGGATTGTGCTTTAAATTTATTTTTGGATTAACATAGTAAATGAAAAATGAACAAATATGAAGATATGTAAATCAATGCTTTGAACCTCAATTTCAAACAAAAAATATAAATTTAATCAAAACAATTCCAATTCCAATTCTGGCTGATGATATTTAACACGTTTCATGAAATCTGTATAAATATGACAATCAATACTATTTTATTATATTTTTAACCTATTCGATTGAATAGTTATGTTACAGATCCTATAACCGAAAAACACTTCTTGGTCGTAGGAAACTATTAGAGACGATTCAGACAACTGAATATTGAAACCGTTTCTAAAGAAAACAGCGTATTACTCCCTAATGTCGAAATTAAACCTATAGCTGAATCTTCATGACCTTCAATTTATTATAAGGAATAAAATTTTAAAATAAATTACATTCAACCAATGATCAATTTCAATAAAAGCACGCAGCTTGGAGTTGTGTTTTTGTTATGTTTCACCGCTACTTGTCCGAAACCTTCCAATTTCATGTCAGCTTACTGCCAAACCTTTGCATTACACCATCGAGTGCTCGTAATGACGCAAACCGCTGTAAAATTCGCTTCTGGTTTTTCTTTCCTGCAACCGCATGACACTGGTTGAACTTTGGCAACAATTAAATTGTCCTCCGCACTTCACTCCTCCGGCCAGCCACCGTTCCTTTGTGCGTTTGTAATCACGTGCTTGATTAATATTTGATTTTCCATACCGGTTCAGTTCGTTCCGGCTTCCTCTCTCTCTCTCTCTCTCGCTCTATCTCTCTTTCCTGCCAGCCAATTCAAAACCCAGGCGACATCATTTTCTTGTAAGCGGTTTTCACCGCAAAAGGTAAACAAGGCGGTCGGAAAACAAAAACCATGTTGCCCCATTGATTGCATGTTACGGTGCGGCCTTTCATCTCACTTTCCCGGCGACCGCACTTCTACCAATCATCACGCCCCACCCGTGACAGCGGTAGCAGGACACAATCGGCTCTTCTTTCGCTGAACTCAAACAAAACCGAACCGACAGCTTCCGCCGCATCCCGTGGTAGGCATTCAGGTGGAAAGTTTTTAATTTTGCTCTCTACCAAACTACCGATTGCAGAACGCCATCCCGGTAGATGGCTTGGTAAGGTAGAAGGCGAAAAAAAAGCGTACCACCTATGCACGCCAACACGGCCAACACACGGAGGACATTGAAGCTCGGACCCGAGTTTTCCCGGGCGACAAGCTTGTGAAGTAGAAGGTGTGTAAAGCTAATCTCCGGTTGTTTTTCATTTTCATAAAATATGAAAATTATGAACATGGCGTGTTAACCGAGCAAACATCGAGCCTCTACACGAAGCATGCTTTCGAGCGATGCCTCATGCAGAAGTCATACACGTGCACGCTGGCTGAAGAAGTCGATTTCCGGTGACGTAGTCGCTGCGGAGGGCGGTAGACGAGCGGTCGAGTCCCGCTGGCCCTACCCAGTTTACGCCTTCTAGAGAAAAGTTACTAAAAACCCACTGCTCGACTATGCCATGCAAATGTAGCACACGTGGAGCCAAGTGCCCAATGTTTTACCGCTGCGCTCGTGCATTCTTTATCGAGTCCGTGCTGCCGCACGAATCGACCCAAAATCTCATTTCGTCTAAACTTCTCCACCTTCATCCTTGCCACTCGCCACTTATTCGTGGTGTTTGCATGGAATTTTTAACCTGCTGTACTAAATTTCGACATGTCCCGAATGTGTTTGGGATTTCGGTACCCTTACGTTACGAATAGCACAACGGGAGAAAAAAAACGGCCACTCGTACATGCTGTAAACCCATCCATGAAGTGTTCAATTGTGAGGCTTTGTTCCGGTTTTTGTTTTACATTTTCTGGGTCACTTCTAGATCAGCAGTTTTGATTGAGCCGTTACTAGGCACACCGGACAGCTGACAGACGAAATCGGCAAAACTCGAATTTTTCAAACTTTCCGTGCGCGGTAACTGGCAAAACTAACTTTCGGCCGCCTTCAGCTGCCAACTGCCTATACGATTGCTAGCTGCCTGTCAGAGAGTGTGGCACTAAAATAATAAACTTTGCGAATTAGGTCTCTGGCGGGTGTTTTGTAACTGGCCGGTGCCGGCTGGAGCTAGCCAACCAGGGCTGCGGCGGGTTGAAATATCATTTCAACTTTCCTGCCAACCTGAGGTGACTGAGGCTGACAGCTTTCAGGCTCTTTTGGGCGAATTTCGCTTTCCCGCAAGGCGCATGGGAAAGTTTTCGCTTCCGAAAAAGTCGACGGGGTTCGCCATTAGTTTCTGCATCGGTTTTCGTACACTTATGTGGGAGGCAAATCAAATCGAATGACTAGCCCAATACGGCTGCTAGAGTTTGGATGGCGGTCATTGGAGAAATAGAATTTTAAAAGCGCTTCGCTAGCAAGCTTTTATTCGCTTCGCCGTGCCATGGCAACGGAACAAAAGAGCGTGAATAATAGTTATATCTTTGTATTGTATTTGATTGCCAATATAATATTACCAATATCATTGCAACATCTATGGCCTGTAACTGTAGTGGTTTAGAGTGAGCACATGTTCTTCAAAGCCGTTGTTATAAGACTGAGCGTACCTTTTTGAAACACAAGATGGTCTGGCAGGTCTTTCCGTGACTTAACTATTACCATTAGTTGGATAGTACTCCTGTGTACTATCACAGGATGGTGGTTCATTTAAAAATCGGTTGACTACAACCTTTGGTGTGCTAGGACATGCATAACGCAACTTGGCCTTACGACCGCCCTAGCTGCTCTCCATCAATTCCATATATATCGTCTGAATAAATACCTCCTCTCATTCGCTGATACATCGGACTTTCAAACACTGCTGCTGTTGTGCTCCAGCATTGTAAGAGTTTGTAAGAGTCATGATGCTGAAATTCTTCTATAAGCACGTTTATGGCATGCTTGTTGTTGCTGTTGTCGTAGCTGCCTCTGTCCACTGACGATGACCCATCCGATCCATCAGATTTATGTATACTAGATAAATATACTATAAATGGATTGACAATACACTTTTTTCTAAATAATGCATATTTAAAGAGATTTTGAGAAAGATAATTAAACAAAACATGTAGTGTAGATTTGTAGAATGACTCGTTTTGAATGTATCTTCGAACAGCCTTAGAAATCCCTTAGAAAATCATAACCATTTGACGTTAATTGATGCCTCAAATATGTGGTAAAAATAGCGTAGAATTGATTTGGAATACAATTTGGAATATAAGGCACGACCTAACTTTAGGGAACACTTTATATCTCCACATCCACATCAGTTTACTTACGAGTTGATCGCGTAGCAATTTGTAAGCGATGACAATTCTACAATGTTGATCATACAAATCTGAGGTTGGTTGGATTTGGTATTGAAAATGGATACACTTTGTTTCTGATGGCAGGAACTAGTCAGTTTTTTTTCTTATATTTGTTGGCTTTTCACAGACGGAGGATTCTGTGAAAAGAGATCGACGAAAACTAAACAAACTAACGAATAGTTTCTAAGCACTAAAAAATAAAAAATAAACATTAAGAAAATGCAAGAATATTATAATTTAATCAAAATATCCGAAGATGATCCATAAAGAAAGAATTCCAAGTCCTACGCAATCTATTCCCCCTTTTTTGTCCGTCTCTACCAGTCTGTATTTGAATAATACTCCTCCGTGCATGCGAAGAATTTGGTATGGTCAATTAGAAAAAATGTCACTATTAAATGCATATATTGCTTGATTACAGTATTACTTATCTAAGATATTTTAAATGATTAACTGGCTAAGCAGGGAGCTATAGAAAAAGAACAATTAGAGAACAAACTAAGATTATGCAACATAATTAATATGTTTCATATTAAAAAAATCAATAACACTAAAGTATGGTACATAATGCGAAAACAAAGGAAAAAATGAATGATTCCAAAAGGAATTTGAAATCAACAGAATACTAGCTGGACACGATCTATCTAAATACTGACTTTCAAAAATTAGAATAGCGGAGAACGGATCTTGCCCGGTGTGAGGAGCAGGAAACAGGAAGAAATAAGGTTTTCTACTGCAAAAAAATACGAGATCCATAGAGAATTAACCAAAATATCCTTCGAAAGACGGGAAAATAATGGAAAGGAGAAATCGGAAAAGACAATAAAAGAAGTGATAAAGTTCATGATAGAGACAGGAATAGAGATATAGTTTGCTTCGTCTATACCTCTATTCCTGTTTCTTTCATGAACTTTATCACATCTTTTACTGTCTTTGTTGTGGAAAGCATTCAAAATACAGAACACCAATACAAACTCCACCAATTACAAATGACAATATGGCTCACGATAGTCGATGCCGATAGAGAGGGTCATGGCTCTGAATGCGGTTGACTGAACCTCGTGGTCCCCAATAGTAGGAGCCCGAATTCCGTCTCGGCAAAAGCAGAAGAAAAAGAAGAAGAAAAAGAAGAAGAATACTTTTTAAAACTTGAAATATTACTAACTTATTTCATAGCATAAATCAATCCGCCATTTCGAAGAACATAAATTGGTAGCACATATCGATCCCGCATTTCTAACTAATATAACTTGAAAACAATTTAAAAAAAAAACTTTTAATTGCCTACGGTTACCAAAATAGTCTTTTCTAATTCGCATCATCAACGTTTGGCGCAGTCTCCATAACTTTCAACTGCATCCATCAGACGAAAGAACTTCGCGACAGTACTTACAATAATGAGGCCACATCCTTGATGCGTTATTTGAAATCCACGCCCGCGTAAGCACCGATAAACCCACTTACCAGAGCATCGCCGCCAGTTGCGGATTATCATCGTACATTATTTCGCACAAAACTTTGCGCCGTTATCCTTGCGACGACGACGACGACGACGAGAACCGCTACCGTTCGGCCCCCGGAACGTCTATCGCGCTGCGTGTTTTGTCTCTTCCAGCAGTGAAATCCACTTCATTAGTCCCATAGAATCGCGCGGCCGTCCGCCCCGGGAATCGTTTCGCCCCACGCCCCATCCAGCACCCGAAAAGTGTCCCCGTTTTCGGCAAATCCCGCACAGTTGCGATTGATTCACTCAACGATGATAATGATATTAATGTTTTGCTCAAGCAAACAAGCGTGAGCCGGGTGGAAAGGGCCACAACGACAGGCTGGCGTGGCCGTGAGTCGCAAAAACCAAAACGTCACTTCCGCCCGTGCCGACGTTCCGCCGTCATCGATGGATGGAAGTGCGCGCTGGATGGAATTAATTCAAGCATCAAACCATGACAACAGTTGTGGGATCCAAAATTAAATATCTCTCGTGCGGCTCTCCACTGCCCGGTGATCAACTTTGCCTCGTATCATTTGGCGTTAAGCCGTTTGGACGGTCCGCAGTGTTTTCGATCCGGGAACTCACTTCCAGCGGCATACAGACGTGTTGGCTGGGGGTTGCTTCTTTCATCAGGACAGGCTCATCAGTTTGGGGGAAAAAAGACGGACTTGCACACACCCCAGACAAGCGGGCCAATTCCCGAGCAATAAATCCCGTCACGGCCAAGAAGTGTCCTGTTTATAAACTCCCTCCGCCAGGAACCACGAACAGTACTTTGAGCCGTTGCGCCGACTGCAAGAACAGTGGTGCATGACTTTTGTTTCTCGAAAAGTTGCCTGTCTTTTGTCAATTCATTTAATCGGATCGCCATTGCACTGGCGAGGGAGCGAAAACCGACCGCAAGGCCTAAAAAAATGGATGTTTTTCCATCTCCAATACGGAGCGAACATGGTTTCAGTTCCATTGTGCCTGGACAAAAGCAAATGCGGACATGGACCGTTCTGGACGTCAGTTTCTTTCCTTCACTTCACTTCATACCCTATCAAATCTTGCACCCCCCGGTATGGCCGACCGGGCAAGTTCTTGAGCGGGGCTGGGGGATGCTGCATAATATGGAGAAAAAAGTGTATACATAAAACCAATGAGAGTCAAAATGAAGAAGATTAATGTAATCAGATTATCGGACGCGCCCGGAGGAGCGAGCCAGCGTCACACTGCTTCCGTTTAGCTCGTCAGTTTTCGGATGGCAGGCGTCGTCAGTCTGTCATCGGGCGCGCCCGTGATCGAATCGAATCGGTAGCTGCCTCGTCCTAAGCACATTTAATTGATACGGACAGACGCCGGCGGGAGAAAAAGGGGTTCCATCCACTTCGCTTGGGTAATTTCGCTGAAATGAGTCATCAACTTTCCCAAAGTAGGCCGTTCTGCTGTGTACACAACGTAATGGGACGATGCGACATTCTTTCAGCCCACTTAAACTTACCACTGTAACAATTCATTCTGCAGCTTAACATGATGTAAATTTGCGGATCTGCACACTTTAGCACACTTTCAGCTCAAAAACAATGAAGCTATATATCTCTGTACGGAACCTTTTTTTTCTGCGAGCGCTGTTGAAAATAATTACCGTGCCCTCGCCGTCGTGAGTGAGTGTCGCTCTGTCCCCAACCGAAAAGCACGTGAGTTGCCATATTTGCCGCTCCATTCGGACGCTCTCCGCTCCGCGCGACCTTGTTAAATCGATCTACGGTACCGCAATTATGTTCCGTACGCTCATAAATTAAGCTTAGGAAGAAGTCAACCGATAGTCACGATCCGTTGAATCGCTGCCACTAAGATGGGCAAATATAAAAGAACCACATGCGCTGCGCTCAGTACTATCAGGCTGATTCCGCCATTCATTGTGCCCATGTGGATTATGTGATGTTTGCCTGGTTGCATAAGTAGCACATTCCAGAGGACATTTCAATGCGGATTGCAGAAGAGCAGAGGCTTACTGAACGATTTTATCAGTTGGAATGCGTTCCTATTGATTTACTCCTATTGCCTTGTAGAAATTAGATGCGCCTGTAAGTTTGCTCAGATAAATATTGATATGGTAGTAGTTCTTTTAATGATATCTGGAAGGAATTGGCAGCATTCGGCCTTGTATACTTAAACCAATAGTAACAACAGCGCTTCACAGATCTAGTAGCTGAATAAATCAATCAATCTAATTAGTATTTCCAAATCCTTTTTGTGTTATGGTTCTTTGTTGAAACTTTGATGAAATATCACTTTTATTCACAAAATGAAATAAGTTCTTATAATTTGC
Source organism: Anopheles dirus (assembly GCA_000349145.1). Classification (NCBI taxonomy): domain Eukaryota; kingdom Metazoa; phylum Arthropoda; class Insecta; order Diptera; family Culicidae; genus Anopheles; species Anopheles dirus. The sequence continues at coordinate 1,574,102 of KB672802.1, read as the reverse complement.
AAAATATATTGTGTGCTTTAGTCTTCTTTAAGCAAGAGTCGTTTTAATATCTGATACCATTGAAAGGGATTAAATATGTTTTCGAAGGACTTACTTCAGAGTTTCTTGACCTAGCTTTAAACTAAAAATTTCAAAGCATAGGTTTAAGCTAGAAGCTAGATTCTGTGTTTATACTTTGTTTCGTTGTCTGGAAATTGAAGATTTCGATACAAAATTAGTATATTTTTAATTTTTTTGTTTCTTGTTTTATGCCGATGACCTAAAAATCTTCTTTCCCATTTGTTCCTCACAAGACTGTGCTACCCTCCAAAACATCCTCGATCGTTTCTCCTCCTGGTGTAATCAAAACTACCTCACTCTTTGTCCAGATAAGTATAATGTTATCTTGATGTTATCAGATAAGTACTATGTTAAGTATAATGTTGACGGACCGAAAAATCCGTCAAGAATAAAAGTAGAAAACAGATATAGCATCTGGAGAATTTGGATCACATATATATATAAATCTCTTGGTGGTCGTAAAAAATGTTGATTATATCCTTTAGTGAATTCAACAGATGTGATCCAATATTTTCAGGTATGATTTAAGATCGTCCTCTCATCGATTGTAACGTAAGCATTAAACAATACGACTTTTTTCAAACGGATAGTAAAATAAACGGTCAAAAATACTTTATCAAACCAAATTACATTTGTTTCTATATTATGTTTATTATTGTACAAAAATATGTCTACTCCGTTCCGGGCCACCTGGCGGCTTTTGGCCGGGACTTTGGCCATAGGTGTCGAAAAAAAATGTTGGCAATATCTTCAGTTCCTAGGTCGCCATTTTCATCAATTCATCACCGGTTTTGGCCAAGAAATTATTTGAATATATTCTCCCCGTCAAATGTGTCCATAAAATCTCGATCGGACAGAGCTGGGGCACGTTAGGAGGGTTAACATGCGTGAGCGCCAACGGAATGGCCAACTGCTCCATTTCTTCCAACTCTCGCTTCGAGGAGTGGGCCAAGCTAGACGTGGCCAAAACACCAATCGTGATATTTTTTATGAAGTAATTAACTTCTGGGAGGCACTCCGTACTATAAATCTCTCTGGTCAATGCCAGCGACGATGAAAAGAAGAGGGACGTGACATCTCCTTTTCGCTGATTTTGAGTCGCAGGAACACCCTCCTCGGGAACTTATTATGGCCAGTACCAGGTTTCCTTTCGATAGATTTTACCTCCTCTAGAAGTGCCTGAATCTTATGAAAAATTGCCCAATAGTATCCGACCAATACAAAGTGTGTCACAATGGCCAAGATTGTTAGGCACGGATTAAGCAGGCAGGGATTGAACAAATCATAGAATGGAGTTCTTTCACTGTTTTGACCATAGTTAATGTAAATGAAGTGATAGAGTCGCCAAATTTTGACAGTATGTGGTCAACAAGTATACATTGACCACTGAATGAACGACCGACCACTGGGTGGCAGGGTGATCTCATGAAAAATCTAAGCATTTTGTCGCTTTTTTATGCATACGTTAATAACACGAATAATCGAAATATTCTATATTCAAAGTTTGCCAACCTCTACTCTGTGTCAGTAAAATATAAAAAAAACTTAATTTTCCTAATGATATTGTATTCAAAAAAAAATAAATCCTGTAGAAAAAGCTACTTGTACTCTTCAACATTCTCTTTACCAACCAGCTCGCAAATAACTTTATTATTTGTTAGCTTAAATTCGTTTCTTTTTCCCGGATCTCTTCTTGCATTCGTGTGTTCCCATCTGTGCATCTTCCTCGGCGTTCCGAGCTCTCCAACGAAAAGAAAACCCCTGCCCATAATAGCTAATAATAAGTGAAGCTGATCGTGATTAAGCTGAACTGCACGGCGTGCTGGAAACAAGGTGGTCCTTCCTCGACGATCCCGCGGAAAGCTAGCGCATCGGGCGTTCCGATGACAGGGCAGCTACAGTAACATCACCAACAGCAGCAGCAGCAGCAGCAGCATCGTGCTCCTTGCGCGATGATGCCGGATTGCCTCAGTTCACTCACGGCGCCCGCAGCCCAAAGCCGACGGTCGTGCATGCTCGCATAAATGGACAAAATTTCGAATCCAATTCGATAGCGCTCCCAGCCGGCGGAACCAGCGACCGCGGATGGTTTCGCAATCGAATGGATCGAGTACTCGATCGCCTCGCGATGAATCTTCCCGGGAAACGTCCCGGTACCTCGAAAAAAAAAAACGAACAACATAAAAACAGCATCTCGAGGGAATCGAAAACATAATGTCGATGAAAATCGATCGATAATGATAATGCACAAATCTGGCAATGTCTCGCTCACACCGCAGCGTGAGGATTTTTCAGCCCGTCGCTTATCGCTTTGTTTGCGTCGACGTCTCCGTTGTCGTCGACAGCATCGCGGTGGAGCGTTGAGCTCGCCCGACTCCGCAATGGGTCGAGATTAAGATATAAGCCCCTGCACCGAGGGTGAATCTTCTTGCCCCACTGCAGGGGCGGGCGGCATGGCAACGGAGAGCGTAAGACAAAGCAAAAAGTGCAGCAACCACCGGGGCATCTGGTGGCAACGGTGGAAAGCCCTGAGCAAATACACGAAAGCACGAACTGATAAATTTCGAGACCGGGCATAAATTGCCGGAAGATCCGCGCCTCGCGGTGCGCACACGGTGCGCCCGATCGCGTTTTCGTCGTGCACCGGAACGCACGCCTGGAAGCGGGGTTGTGTAGATCGAGGAATTCATTTAAAATTCCGATCGCTACAACCTACGGTGTGGCGGCGCGGTGCGGCTCATCGCACCGGTGGCGAATTATCGGATCGAATATGATCGCTACATCGTGTCGTCTGAATGTGCATGCCGGTAACGATCGGTCGAGGGGTTTTTTTTCGTCGTCTCGATGAATACCGCGAGATCGGTGCCGTTACTCGACCGATCGTGTAGATTGTTAAGAACTACATCGTGGAAACGGTACGGAAGGAAACATAATGAGACCGGTACACAGATCAAGTTGTCGCTGCTGCCAGTGATCAGATTCTAATAACAAGCTGCAAACTGATATTTTAGGTGTGTTTTGCAAGTCCACATACTTTCAAAAATCGAATAGGACCAATTTTTGGATCTCAAAGACATTAAATTTCGCTTAAGTGTACATAAACTGTTTTAGATTGGATAGAGATTTTTTTCGACAACTTTTTCAATTCTCTATCCTTCTCATCATTTTTGGAGCTCTCTATGTCATGTCCAAAAAACAAAAAATGTTATTTATTTGCCTGGTACCTTCCCTACTTTGCTGGTACTTGAGAGTCAAGTTTTCCATGGTAATCAAACATTGCAGAACTCCTCTTACAGGTGAAAGTTTTAGGCAAATTTTAATTAAATTATAGTTTTAACACTTTGTCCATCACTGTACGATGATGTTGAAATTTGAGAAAATATGCATTACGTCTTTTGCAATCTTTTGGTCCAAATATTTTGAATATTACAAACTTCTTACACAGCTCGTTCTGCAAATATACTAAATCGTACAAGCAAAACCCCCCTCCCGCAGTGATCCACACCTCCTACTCACTGGCGAGAGGCTTGATCTTATAAAAATATCGCCCAACGAGTTGGGCTACGATATCCCCCAGATACTCCAAAACAAACTCTCCGGCATCGCGGAATCGTTAAGCATGTGCGGCCCACATGCCCCCGTCGGAAGTGCGGTATACAGTATACGCCCTTCAACAATGTCGACTTTGTCCGCAGGAGGTGCACGTGGACTATGTAATGCAAGGCAAACATACGGTTTGCATGCAGGCCACCACCACCGGCACGATACCGAGCGCTCGCACACCAAACATTCGGCTTGCCGCATAAATATGCATAAGAGAAAAGTTCACCCAACGAAGCCAACCTGCCGTATCCTTCGGGTGGAACGTCATCCAGCGTTTACCGTTGCGTATGCAAACCACCGCACAACCAGGTGCGCAGGCTGGATACACCTTGGGCAGCGCGAGAATACCACGAAACCATAGCAACCGATGGCAAAAATCGCTTCGGTGTAAAACGACGACAGAGCGAGCGAGTTTCGAGCATTCGAGCAAACCAGAAATCTGCGTTTAACTGACATCCGCTGGCACCATGGTGCACAGTTCCAGCCCTGCTGAATGGAGCGCACGCCGGCGATGGATACATTTTGCCGGCGTATAAAACTTTTCTCACTCGCAGCATTCCCGAGGATTCGCTCACCCAGCTCAACCAGCAATATACCCGCATCGCGCGGTTGAAGGCAAACAGTTTTTTGGATACATTTCATCTAACCGCATGCATGCACGTTTGCTAAACTATTTTGATTGTTTTAATTAAAGCAATTTTACGCTTTTATGGAATCAGAGCAAAGGGTCTGGGAGATTTTATTACTGCCAGCAGTCGTGGCTACTCGCGTATTGGTCAAAATTACTTGCGACAGCAAAACGTACATCCGCGAGTGCTCTCAATTACCAAGGTAGTGAAGGTACACCATGCATAGCATTGGATTGGATAAAATATTGAAAAAATCTAAAGTTGGCGACTAACTAGACAAGTTTGGACTTGTTGGACAGAATATGAGTCCGAAGCACTGTTAAAACATTTTTACCATGCAAACAATCGGACGCACGAATTCATTGAATGGTACAGATATTTCAGATTACAACGGGCAGTGCATGACTTTTCGGTGTGGTGATTGAATAACGACCTGTTAATTTCTTTCGATAAGTGCTTGTCAATGTCTCTCTATAGATCTGTTAGGCCTGTACTTTTTCACTACAACATCTCAGGCTCGCAACTGCAGCGCTGTAACTCTGTTAGAGACTTAGATGTCACCCTCGACAACAAACTTACCTTTCAACTGCATTATTGTGATATACCGTATAAGGCCTACATTCGTCTTCATTCGCAGACAGTCAACTCAATTTTCTGATCCTCACTGCCTATTTGCTTTATGTAAGGTTGCAGTTCGGTAGTTTGGAGCCCATCTTCCAGTCTTTGAGCAGATAAATTAGAAACTGTTCAAAATAAATTTACACGTCTTGTGCTGCGATTCACACCATGGCGTAATGTTGCGTATCGTCCTTCGTATCATACTCGTTGCATGTTATTTGGTCTGGAAACTCTTGCTAGGAGACAGTATGACGGCTTAATGTACATTTATAGCTAAGCTACTAGTTAGTGAAATTGACTCGCCTTAACTGCTAGCTAGAGTCAATATTAATGTCCCTCCCAGATTATTTCGTATTATTGACTGGCACCGTGCGTTTTATTTTAGTTAGACTGACTGACACTCTGTGCACTGGGACGTGTTTTGTGTTTGTTGCGTCGTTTTTTATTGTGTTTTAGTCGTATAAGATAGTTTGTTAAGTAGAGGGATAAGGTCTCTCCCATTGGCCAATCACTTATGACAATAAACATATACATAAACATAAACATATTCATTAGCAATTCTTCGCTTGAAAGCAGTTTACCATTTTCCATATAAAATAAAACTCTAAAACGCGGGAGTCTTACATGTAGACTCAATACATGAAGAAATGCACATTTCACATTTATTTAAACAAAAACAACGTCTTTATTGTGACCTTCTCCGCACACATTCCAAAATAAAACCAAATCCTCCAGAATAACTACACTTATAAACCCGTTTGTTCCAATTACTGGAGATATACTAGCCTAGCCACACTACTAACTTCGCTAACCTATTGCTCAGTTGCCTGAAGCGCCTGCACCGGCGCACTGTTTGCACAACAAACATTCCCCCCATTCGCACAAAACACCACCTGCGACGAAAGACACGTCGCACGCAGTTTATTTACAAAACATTTGAATAGTTCTCACACCCGGACGGATAAACGCAGCGAAAGCACCGTTGTAACTCCTGGCCCTGACCGTGGCTGTGCCCCGTGGCTGTTTGACAATTGCCAGCCGCACGCTTTCCGCCCTCATCCACCCAACCCACGATGGGTCGAACGTTTGCGCGCCCCGGACGGTCCATCACGCCCCGAAGCGTACGGACACTTGCAGCTGCATCCGCTCACAAGTCGCGGTTCCGCGTGATCCGGCTTTTTCTCCGGCAGCAGTTGCTCCTCGTCACTGGACGTGTGGTGGGATTCCAGCTTGCGAAGCTTATTTTTCACCGATGCCCTCAAGGACAGTGGCCGCGGGTGTCGCCTCTTCGCACGCTGCGATTTGAGAAAAGCTCGTCTCCGTTTGACAGCTGCCGGCGGTTTGGACAGGTGCGTACCGTCTTTCTCCACCGATTTGTCAGCGATCGTAGTAGCCGGCGGTGGTGGCGCTAGTGTCGTCGGTTCACTTTTCAGCGTTTTCTCCGATCCATCCTCGCCCTTTATGCCGAACACCTTCGCCAGGGCCTTGTTTGCCGCGATGAAAATGGGCTTGAATCGTTCCTTGAGATTGAGGAGCGCGGATTTCAGCGGCTTCTGCTTCAGGATCAGATGGGCGCCCTCGATTTCGGTTTGCATCAGTTTCGCCATCACGAGCGGCCAAGTGTCATCGGATTCTACCATGTTTGCCTGCACCATCGCGTCTGAGTAGAGCTCGTCGGAATCTTGCAGCCAGAGCTTCCGCTTATCCGTAGGTTTGGTTTTATCATCTACCTTTGCACCCATCGGATGCCCCTCGCCAGTGTGCTTTATCGCCTTAGAATCCTTACTATCAACATCTGGATGTTTTTGATTCGTTGTGGTGGTCTCAAACTTTAGCTTATATTTCTGTGCTCGATCCTTTACGCCCTCTTCACTGGCGTGATCCATTTTCTTGAATTCGATCTTGTCCAATCCCTTCTCCTTTGCAAGTTTTTCCAGCAACTTCAACAGAGTGGCATGCTCCGATGATTCAACGCTGCTAGTTTTTACACTATTTTTAGCTTTTGTCGATGGCTCATGCTCTTCCAGTATTTTTTTCCTAGTAGCCTTATCTGTCTTTGCTTGTTTTTCGTCTGACTCCTTCGTTCTAAATCTCCGCTCTTTGGATATATTTTTATAATGTTCGAATGATGCTGAATCTTCCTTCATTACTGCTTTCGATCTAGCGTGCGATCTCTCTTTCGATCTAGTTTTATACCATTCAGAAGATTTGGAATCCTCCTCACTAAATTTAGGAGGCTTTGTTGCTTTCGTCGTTGCTCTAACAGTTGTTTTCTGAGCTTTGTCTTCCACACTGTTAGTTGCATATTTTTCCTTTTCCTCTCGATGTTTACTCTCACTCTTCCGTTTCTCCTCGAGCTCACCAGTCTTTTCCGAGATCTTCGTGTCGTTATCTTTGAATTTCACACTTTTACCAGTCGCCTCCCAAGAGTCTTTAGGCTTTTCGCTTTCGAACCTAGCCTTGTTTCGTTCCTCTTGCAGTTTTTTTCGATATTCTTTTCTTAGCTTGATCCTTTTTCTAACCGGTCCAATGTGCTCGTCTGATTTGGAAGTTTTTGTAGAGTCCTCATCGATGTGCTTAACCGTCTTCACTGCTTTCGTGACCTCTTCGTGATATTTAGGGGTGCTATTGGGTTTTCGGTCCAGTTTTGTGTTCGATTTCCTCGGCAGCTGTTCTTCTGTTTCCCCTGAAACACTGCACGATGCACTGTCGAAGTCGAACTTGGGACCTTTTCGGGCGCCACCTGCGCCACAAAGCTCACATACATCCGCACAATCCGGACCTTCACAAACAACCCGCAGAACGCACTGCTCACACGTTTTCCGGTCATTCTTGCCTGGTTTGCTGGTAGTGAATAGGAATCCTTTCTGTTTTCCATTCGCCACAAACAGCTGAGGGTTGTCGGATATTTTCAAGTACACCTCCGCAGGTTTCCGGTGGTCAGCTTTCTCCTTGTTCCGCAGGCCACCTTCATCACTGTGGTGCCGATCGCCAAAGCAGCAGCAAACTCCCGACAGCAGCAAGGTTAAAGCAACCCACTTCCACATGGTCCCACATTCGACACTGACCTGCGCCCGATGGTTACTTCCGTCAAAACCGTACGCCGCCAAGAGTTTTATCGCTTTCACGCGGCTAACCGCAGACGGCACATTCAAACTGCTCAACCCAAGCTCGCCCAAGTTACGTGATGTTTTACCTACTCGTTTCGAGTAAACCGTTTTGGACCCGTTTTTTACCTGCATCCACGGTAAACAGAGGGAGGTAGATCAAGTGTTTAGGGTTGTTGCCTTGCCTGCAAATGTTCTCCTCTTGTAAGTTGCGTAAATGTTACGCACAACATTGTGCGTACGCCAACTCGAAAAAAAAATCCTGAGCCGATTCCTGGTAGAATACCGATCCCCGCGTGTTTCGCATCATGTTCTTTTTTTTTAAACAAAGCGCGCGCATGTCACCTTTCGGTCCCGGTCTAGGCATCAGCACGCACGCCAGTCTCGCCGGACCGGAAACCACAGTGCCGTGTCGCCCGGCCACTGCGTTCCTCTTCGCATCCGGGAACATCCCTACGTGATGGGTTGCGTAATGGGACAAAGTGTAAGAAAAACTTTACCCATTTCGATGGGAAATGGCTGCAGTTGCAGATGGGACACTCGGGCCTGGAGACGGCAAGTTAGCGAAAAAAAAGTACACCCATCCCTGCTGCACATCGATGCCCGGACCAGCTGATGCGCAAAGTGGCGAACCAAATTTACGCCGAGACCGCTAAAAGCTTCCAGCTATTGCAAAGTTACCGGGGGACTTTGTCCACGGAAAGTGCTACACGCTTCGATTAATGGGTCGAACAGTAAGTAATTGCAGTAAATCAGAGCTCACAATGGCTTCGATTTAGTTACCGTTGTTCTAGCTACTCTGGTGCTATGGGAGGGAGCGCTAGACGCTGTAAACTTCGTCCAGACGTTGTGGAATCGCTGGGCGAGCCATTCTGCAACGAGCGAACCATTCGAGTTTGTTGCGGTATCTATTATGATGTATGAGGACACTGGCGAAATATTGGAAACACATTACACGGTAAGCAGTTTATAGTGTCATACAAAATTCGAACGAAATGTACTATCATAAATTTGTAATATTATTTTCCCTGCAAATTACTTTTGAATTTCTGTCTTTATCAAGCTACCAACATAAATACTTGTAACAAATTATTATGGGCAGCAGTAGCTTTGGGATGTGAACATCAAAGTTAATAAGCTGATATTTACTCGTTGATTTTTTTGTGTAACGCTTAAGACTAATTCGTTTAGTTAATCAGATCGTTTTTGTATTTATTCTTCATCCAACAACACGTTGTAAGGCTCAAACAGACAAGTTTGATAAAAACGATAAAAATTAAATTAGAAAACTAATAGGAAAAGTTCAGTTCTACATATGTAAGATATTTCGACCTTCAGGTCGTTGTAATAGATTGAGTCATTCAATTGGGTACGTTTTAGCATCAACAGGGCCATAAGACGGATTATGTCATTTGTGTCATGATTCTAAGAACATTTGATTTTGATGCTGTATCGGGGATAATCAGGTCTTCTTTAAGGAAATGTCATCCTAATCAGAATACAATACGGGTTTTAATTTTATTTTCAAAATTTTGACTCGTAGGGTAAATAGGATTTTGCTTGAAGTATTTTCATTCTTCAAATTTTGCTGGAAGTATTTTCAAACTTTTGATTTTAGGAATCAATCCATTCTGCAACAAAGTATTGAATTATAAACAGTCGTCAAACAGTCGTCTAAGAAAGGGTACCTATTTGGGGGAGTATGTACTCTGCATAATAACATTTTCATATCGCTTTCATAAAAAGCGGGTCTCTCATACTTCTTGGTCTCGGGAGGTGAAATCTTCTGGACTTTGGAGGTTTGTCGATTTCCCACTAAGCACTACTATTTCGCTGAACAATAACCTCGATAATTTCAAGCCTCCAGATTTTGAAATTATGATACCTTCTTTAAGCTGCTTGATGGCACTAGAAACTAGTGATGGAAGAAGTGTCGAATTTTTTGTAACGGACCGGTATCTGGTTTATTGGAAAAAGTATCGGTAACGTATACCTGACTACTTTTGCCCTGACTGTACTGAGAGAGCCTCTCTCACTCTCCCATTCTAGGCTACTCCCACAATTCAACCTAGCGATTCAGTCTCTTACATATCGGTGCTCTCTGTTTTTCCCCTTAGGTATCTGGTGAATGTACCTGGTGCCTCTCTGTTACTCTCATAAAGTACTAGGCAGTCCTGGACCTGGTTACTTTCTGTATATATTTTACCAGGTCCAGTATCTAGATACTGAACCTAGCCGTCGCGCCTTGTAGTTTTCTGTGGATCTGGTTATTTTTGGACCTGGTTATTTTCCATGCATATTTGACCAGATCCAATATCTAGATACGGTAGCTGCCCGTTAAAATGTAGCTTGTAGCAGTAATTAAAATTGTCAAAAAATCGAGAAGACGATTGATATTGTAACTTGTGTAACCAATTATTTTTAGTTTTTGGACCTGGTCAAGTTCGATACGTTTGTGTAACTGTCCCGAAAAAACAGGTCCATCATTATTTTCCCTTCACTAATAGAAACCTTATCCAATGATATCGTCTTCCTTGTGTTGGCTGTTTCCTCAATTCTACTGCTTATGCGTGTTCCCCATTCTCTAACTTCTGCTCGATGGAGGTGTTCATTCGTATATGATTGCGACAACCTCAGATGCATTCGGTCAGTTTAAAAGCTGAAAGCGGCATTACTCTCTCTCCCTTTCAAAAATGTTCATTAAGCTTAAAGACTAACTATCGTCATCAGTAAAGTCGTCTAAAATCCTCTCTGTAGCAATCCAGCAAGTATGGTTTGCTGTAGCAGTGGAAAACAACTATCTGTGGTACGAATATAATTTACATCAAACAGTAAAAACTGTTATTATCACAAATGGCAGCACATACAAAACCTAGACGTGCCTGATCCAAAATAAGCAAGAGAAGCAAAAAATGACCCACCGTATGAATTCTAATTCAAAACAAGCACGTGAGTAATTAAGACATTTAAACTTAATGCCGTGATTTAAATAAATCCTTGTCTGGAGTAAACATTCCGAGCGCCACAATGCCTTGTAGAGCTCGTACTCTGTAAATCCGTTTAAAATACCAAAAACCACACATGTTTTTTCTACCTCCTCGCTGCTGCTCTGTCTCTGTAACGTCGTTGCGGTATGCAACCTTCCCTCGCATGCACGCGAACCGAGTCGCCGGTGCGGTCGCATTCCATTCATTCGGGCAAAAATTTCGCCAAACTTTCAAATTTATTGTCGCCAACTTCCACGCTTGATGCGCTTCCGTTCCACGCTTGATGCACGTTCCGCCCGGAGAGTCGAGGGTGTGTATGTGTGCGCTCAAAAATAGCACCACATCAGCATCAGGAGTCGCGCGGACCAATTATCAACGGGTGGCATCGTGGTGATGAGTGATCTATGCCGGCCCATTTCGCGCATGCCGTACGCTGCGCCACACCGACGTTGGACACCGTGCCCGCCGGAAAGTGGTGTCTTATGATGTACAACACACCGCGACCAATTAGTTGGAGCGACCCCGAAGTGAGTGAGTCGCCGAAGTCGCCGGCGAGACACTTCTCACACACTGCTGACATCAAAGTGCACGCGCAGTGGCAAACATATTTTCTGCGCTATTTATACAAAGTGCTGCGCATAATTTGCTTCCACCCGGCGGGGGCGCCCGTTCGCTCAACCTCCGACCGTTGGTGCGCGGTTCTGTATGTCATTCTTTTATTGCTTCACTTTGATGACTGTATGTTGGCTCCTGCGGCTCCACCTCGGGCATGAATTCGATCCGAGGATGCGTCTTCTCCGACCCCGCCAGCCCGATCGTGGCAGCAGGCGTACCCGGCAGCAGGTAATTAGCTGCGAAACAAATCATTCTACTCCGTCAAAGTCGAGGTCAAAGTTCGGCTTCCGTGGTAATTAGAAGACGGGTGTTCCGACGGCACTATGCAGTCGCCATGCGTTCTGCCGTTCGGGCTCTAAGTTAAGCGCCAGCCTCACACCGGTAAGTCGGCGTGAACGCAACCGGGGTTGTTTAAATTTAGCCAGCACCGTACGCACACGCACGACACGGGCGTCCCACTCCTTTTTGCCTCCGGTTGGCAGCGGCTGCCGGCAAGCCGGATTTCAGAACCAACACAACCCCGTCTGTAAGGGAGCATCCCACCCGGGACAAAAGAATTAAAAAAGCGCACTAGTGTGTGGTCCATCTGGGCGACGTCTTTGATCTGACGGCAATGTCAAGTCCCATTTCGGCGGTAGTGAAAGACGCACAGTAAGTATCAACCCGGGACGCACCCAGAAGTCTCGTCCCGTCACGGCAAGATACGCACCCGTGATGCACTAACGCGGCCTCACAAACTGACAGCCAGAGGTGCGTTTCTCCGTCTCCTTTCTAATTTCAATGGAACAAATAGACACGATCTGCTCGGTACGTATGATTTATGCTTTCTGGAAGACTCATTTCTCGGCTCCCCGTTTACGTAGAATTCAATCTACCCGTAAACGGCGAGGGGGTAGGTTCCTTTCGTCGAATCGATAAAGCAATCATATTACAGGGTTTTACACAACAAAACTAGATGTCACCAGCATTTTTCTTATCCAAAAAGGAAATTTTCAACAATCGTGCACTATGTTCTTTTCTATCAGGAAGATCTTCATTTTCATCAAGTCATATTTCCCACATATGGTAGTTATTTTTCACTGGAAACAATAAATGACGTCGCCAGTACGTTTATACA
>KB672802.1:1407112-1559600 GCA_000349145.1 Anopheles dirus | reverse complement strand
CGATTGTTGAAAAATTCCTGTTTGGATAAGAAAAATGCTGGTGACATCTAGTTTTGATGTGTAAAACCCTGTATCGTGCGAACGCTTGGGCCATTTCGTTCGATTACGACACTGTAGAAATCGATCGAAGTCGAACGACTCCTCAGGCGGAACATGTCCGCCTGAGTGCTGATGCATTTGGCGGGGGGATTTTTATTATTTTTCACCGAAAACTATTATCCTTTTTATTGCATTCTCCAAATCCTGCTTGAGGAACTAAGGGCGAACGATTACAGTCCAGTTTGGAAAGTGATTCCTCTGCACCAGGGACGTCAAACTCACTAGAGAGTGTTGGAGGAATAGCGGCCACGTGATAGCTGCCAAGAGACGGGATAGTTACTCATTTTTGGTAATCAACAAACTAAAACATCGTGCCATTTGTCAAATATTTGCAACAAACTGCAGTGTGTCCATTGCCAATGCCACCGATTGGCCTGGACATGTCCCGAAACCATTACAAACAGTCTGACTCTGCTGTTCATTTTATTGTCTGTTGATGAAAAACCTTTGATGAAACTGTTGGTAAAACTATTCTATTATCACATTGACTTCTTATCATATCCTATATCCGTACCGGTGTAGACTACCGAATACTGCGTAACACCGTTGTGGGAAACCCGGAGAACAATGAGCAAGCCGAAAGTAACAGTTTGTAACAAAAATTTCAATCATCCATCGAAAGTGTGATATATGCAGGACAATTTATTGAATGGCAATAAATTGTTTTTTTTTTTACAAATCTACCAATATTTCAAAATTACAAAGTGATACAACCAAACTCGAGAGAGGATGTGGCTCAAATCCATCGAAAATGTTTAACATTGAAATGTGCATGAAATTGTTTGGTCTCCAATCTCCCCGCACAAATTGTTGTGCAGATAATTACTCCATATTTATCACTAACGATGTGGAGCGTCGAGCGCCGAAGTCTCATCTGGACCGTTTCCATTTAACTAGGTCCATCCGATAAGGGACTATCCGGTTACGGTTGATTAAGTAAGAGTATAGTAAGCCGGGATTCGACAGGCATGACCAGGCCTGGTTTACCCCAAGAAGAAACAGAACACTACTAACGATAATTTTTTTAATGTTTCATTTTACATTGTTTCAACATTCAATATACACTAAAAGGGTTAGTATGAGGATTTTTTTTAATTGGAAAAAATCGGATTTTGTTTTAAATAATAAAGTTAATTGGATTTGAAACCGTTCAATCCTACCATCAACAATCAATAGACACCTAGAAAGTTATGGACCGATCGAGACGATTTCAGTAGCTGTGTAGTAACTATTCTTATTTTATTGTCAATTTAGTTTGTGACTCTGGTTCTTAAGCCATATTTCAAATATTCCCATCTGAAGATAAGCCATATTTCAAATATTAATGGCTCCTATAAATCAATAGACATCAAAATATACCGTTAGGAGTATTCTTCATGTGCAAGAAGAATGTTTGGAGGGTCGTATGTTTGACACCCCTGCTCAATATTTTTTTATAAACGATTCACATTACGATTCACACGACCCTCCAAGCACACACCACTCGATAATTGAGGTAAATTAGTAATACGTCTATATCTTTCCTGCCTCACGAGCCAACGTATCCTCCCTGCATACGGCGGGTTGGTTGAAAAGCGTTTGCTCGTGACCCAATTCCGTACCAATCATCCCCGCTGCTAATTAGCGCGCCTAGAACGCGACTCACAGCTCCCGTCCTGCCCTTCCGAAACATAAATCGCTCAACCGCAAGCATCCAAACGGCGCGTCATCGCAGCTCGTAACGATGCGCGACGTCTCCAGAAAACTTTCCCAATGATATCCTGCGGTGGCCATAAATTTCGATCGAATTTCCCGTGATTGGAAAAAGCGAACCGGTGGCAAAGTTGGTCGAGTGTGTTTTATTTGGACAGCGCGCTTCGGGTGGACGTCCTGCTGGCGCCAACAGGACACGTGATGTGACCGGCAGTGCTAGAAAGAGTTGGAGGTTCGTACGTAAATTGAAAGTGGTCGCATATGAGTGGGACGTGAAATGTGTCCTTTCAAAAATATGAAAGCAAGTTTGCCACATTACTATACTTTTTTCACTCAAGTTCACCAACATATACTGAAATTACAAAAGAGTAGCATACCTCTGCAAACGAAAGAAAAAACCCTCTGTTCAAACTTTGCAACCTACCCTATGTTCTCACGTATCCACTCATGTCTTCGGTACAAAAACTTTCAAAACTACTACTGAATCTTCTTGTTACAAACTGTTACTTTCGGCTTGCTCGCTGTTCTCCGGTTTTCCCACAACGATGTTACGCAGTATTCGGCACACAGGTACGGCTATCCTTCACAAGGTGGTTTGCAAACCGGTACGCCGAAAAGCAACATGAACCTCCCGCAACATGCGCACACATTCTGTGCGGGAAAATTAGTCTTCTTGCGAGAATTTGACTACGAAACTTCCACCTTCGACGTAACATGATAAGTTTTACCGAGTTAAAATTCAATCATGTAAATGTATCGGATCATGAAGAGCATGTGACCGCCGGCGTTGGGTAGTGTTGCCAGTTGGACAAGCTACCGTAACAATTTCGTTATGTTTCCAACCCAAAATGGAAACGAAAAACAGGTTCGTTCGCATATACCGGAGAAGTCACTAACTTGCAATTCCAAAGTTATATCAGCCCCACACCCGCTAAACAAAAAAAAAGAAATCTCGTTATATTAGCAGCCAGCAGTTCTTCTTCCCCATCGTGCAAGCAATCCGTACAGCACACTGTTCCGTACCGTACGCGGTAAGATTTCATCCGACACTGTAATTAATAAATTATACGGTCGGCTTAGGGTGCCAGCAATAATAGGTTTCCCTTTTGCGAATCCCTTTTTTGCTTTAATTACTGCTCCGGAGTGTAGTAACCCTGCAACCTGACACTACCGATAGATCACGGAGTGGTTTTTCGAAGCATGCAGCACACGCTGCAGAAGAAGCATTCGTTAAGATGTGGTCCATTTGTTTTCATCCGCAGTGCGCTTAAAGGGCGCTTACGTCAAAGTTTTGTTCACAGCCGTCTTGTCAAACGTTGCTGTGTGTACTAAAGCCCGACAGTCGTAGGAAGAGTGGTTTCGTTCCTTAACAAATCCCAAAATAAACTGTATTTACGTTTCACCCTACGACGAAATTGGCAGCGGAAATTTTCTTACGTCTCATTTTCCAGCCATATCCTTTCAAAATGCGCTGTAAAAACTATGATATTATTTGTTGTGGATGGATCCTTGTCCTCTGGGGACTCGACGATTGACAGCGGGGGCTGTCAACGATCGATGTCCCCAGGACAAGTGAGAGGCACGATCGGGCGGCCGACAAGGAAACACGGCGAGAGAGGTAGCGCTCTCTCGCTACAGTGCGCGTATTGTGTTAAATGTCTGTGATAATAAAGTATTGTTTTGTACTAAATACTTCTGTTATGCGTGCATGTTTTATTTGTGAACCATCGTTCATAACATTATTATCGTATCGTTTTACATTACGCCCAACGCTACCCATGCAACGTTTGATGTCCTGTAGCACGTTGTTTCCACCTCCAGTGAATCTAATTTTCCACCCGCTTATAGGCCGCCATCAGCGACCGTTTAGTTTCAAACTTTATGCGTTGCAATTTGGTGTCCATCGAAAAGGAGCCTATCCCTGTGAACCACTGATGGCGTCATTACTAGTGCCGGTGCTACGCTCTGGGGTGTTCCGGGTCGGTTTTCCATCTCGGAAAACTCACCCCGCCCTAGCTGCCGAAATCCTTTGGTAGAATGGAGAGCACAAACCATCGAATTGCCTACATTCAGGCGAAACAAAATGTGCACGCACGGCGACTCTCACACCCCAGCGCATAAGTAAAGATTAGAAAGCATTCGTTCTGATCCGTTCCGGAGCGTATCCTTCGCTCGGGTCAACAACCGAACGGTGCCGGTGTGTGAGTGGGAGGGGGGAGGGATGCTGGATACAACCCACACTCGAGGGAAGCTCACCCGTAGCAACATAATCCCCAAACCGAACGCATGGCAACGCAAAGGCTAGGGTTTATTGTATTCTGCCAGATCCCGCCGGCCAGTATTGGCTTTGTACTTTTGGATCATTTCTTTCGAATGCGTTTTTTCGTTTGTTTGTTTCGCGTGTCAGTCGGTCAAGCGCCAATGCTACTGGGGGGCACTATCGACCGACTACTCCGCATCTCGGGTTTGAGGCCCACCGACGTATCATAAGCCATATTATCGCCCTCGTCAGTATCATTCGGTACACACGGTTATTACCACCGGCGACCGATGGGCAAAGAAACCGTCGAACTTTGTCTGCAACTCTGCTACCGAATGCAATGTCACGACGGTGGTGTTGGTTGGGCAAAGTCTTATCCTTTCCAGTGAATGGGCGAAGAACGGATCTCAAGGGTCCGCTACAACCAAACCCCACAGAACGCCGAAACCGGCCACAGTCGTACGTCTGTGCCGCTAATATGGTCGAGTGTAAGGACGATGCGGGCTCCCTTAACAAGCTGCTTGTATTAAATTATTTATTGGCTTCCTTCGCTACCTCGGAGTGTGGATCTCCCCCAGTTCACCGTGTGGATCTGGTGTTGGTGCGTTGATTCCTTCGCTTTGGGGATGGTGAAATGTTTGCCAAATTTCACTCGAGGCACTCGTTCACCTTCCTGGCTGCCGCCGCCACCACATTACATTACCGTCTTAGCGTACTTTAGCGTTTTTACACCTCGTAAAACGCACGATTCGTCTCGGGGTTTGCTCTCGGTACGCAACAAGACCGCCAGAATAAAAAAAAAACGCTCCAAAAAACGGCGCACGATCGACGCTTAAAACACACATATGCGCTTTCTGCCCCGGTCCTGGCTCCGGGGCCACGTGCCGAACGATGGCGTGAAAGCGATCAAAACAACGGAGCTACGGTGGGGTGAAGAAATTTAGTGTCCCCGCGCAGGGCCAGCCTATGTTAGCAGCCGCTGCAGCAGAACGAGGGTGGCGAAAATGCCGAAAAAATGGGGCTCATTGCGTTCGGGCGTAATGATAATTTATGGAAATGTGATTTCTCTGTTTATGAGACCGGGTTTGGAGCGAGACGTCGGCACGCACGGCCCCGTGGAGCGGGGAACCTTATCAAATCGCATTGAAACAATAAAGGAATTCGATTTTTTTTAAACGAACATATTTATCATACGAGTACGTGCTAGCTATTGGCAACGTGGAAAATTATCTTCTACTTTCATTTTGATGCGCAAGATTCGATTTGCTCTATGTGTGATTTTTTTAAAATTTGAATCAAACCTTGAATAAGATTTTAGTAATTTGGTATACGATTGTGTCCAAAAATATTATATTTAAAAAGTGAACAGATCGGTATAAAACTTTAAGATTTAATTTATTTCATTGTGTAAAATAAGGATGTTGCGTCGCTTTAGTCAAGCAGACAGACCATAAAACGGCGTCTTTTAGGTATAGTTTCCTTACAACTCGCAACATCGTAAACCAACAAAAACTATTATTATATGTCCAATGGATCATTTCAATATTGCAAAACAGCAGGAAAGATGCACATAACTGATGCTAGTGCCGAAAAGTATACAATTCAATTAAACTTTGAATTACCTGACCCGAAACAGTCAATTTACATTTCAATCATTTCAACGAATGTTATATTTGGTTAAGTTCTTGTATACTTTTTAACCTTTATATCGATATCGGAACTCGAACTAGAACTAATAATTTAAACAGACAGACTCTGAATGGTGCAATTTGCCGGAGCACCTATGACTTCGATTCTGTCTTCGTGTTCTGTGTTATCTATTCGTAGTCTTTAGAAAATATTTGAAACATTGTGTATTAGGTTTTATTAGGTTATTTTCTATATTAGGTTGCATTCAAAATTTTATATAAAAAATCATGCATTTAATTAATTTATATTTATTTGTATAATATAATGTATAATGTATTCTATAATGTATTCCATACCAAAATTGATACATCACTGGAAGCCAAGTTCGGCAAATGTAATGAAAATACTTATCATCCATTCAGCAGCAATTAAAAATGGTCTTATGTTATTTTTCCAATTCTGATAAGCTTTTATCGAACTTAAAAAAACATTAATTTTAAATTTGAACTGCTTGGCTGTCAAGCGACTGCTCAAATTCGGTTTCCAGTGATGTATCAATTTTTGTATGGGGGGGATCTATTTGGGTCGCTACCTGAAATTGAAATAACCATATTAGTTAACCACTACAATTTCATCCACTGTAGAAAATGTAAACAAACTCCTGGGTCTTAGATTATCCGGCTTAATGAAATATGTTCGATTATCCGGTCTTCAGGAGCTGTCAAATAGACGTTTGTTTACAAATCGTGCACTGTTTTGGTTGCGAAAGCAGCCCCAAAATTTGTAAGTAAATTCCACGTTGAATAAAATCGTGATTCTACTAGTTACTGATCCCAATATTTCATTACAGATCGAGTACAATATTCCGAAGAATATACAGGAAAGAGCTCATCTGCGTAAAAACGTGCCGAAGATGCTGCATGCCCCAACAACATCGTGGCACAATTTGGTTCGTAGAGGTAGATGAAAAGGCGAAAAATACAAAGGATGCTTTTCGGCGGAACGCAATTACCTTGAGGTGAATTATTGAGTGAATAGTTAATGTAACTTTTCTGTGGCAGAAGTCCAGAAATGATATGAGTATCGTTTTCTGGAGAATGTACAGCAGTTACTGCGTTGGACACATTCACGCATTCATTCCCGAGCGCGTGCTGCGTATGACGTGATCATGTAAGTATAGCGGATTACCCAAGAGAGTGCCAAAGTTTTTGGCAGCTTTTACTTCAGATGCTGCTGCATTTTAATGAGTCTTTTTCGTATGTTTATTTGTACGTTTTGTGCCATTGTCTTTCCCTTTTGTAGACCGCATTATTGGTAGGATCATGTGTACATAACTAAAACGTGCATCGAATTTTTAAAAAATCATCCAATAAAGCATCAAAACGCAATACACATATAGTAATTTGCTCTACAACTCCTATAATCTTCAAATGCAGGTAAAAACAAAGTATTCCTCTTGCACCGATACCAGAGTAGCTGTTCTAAACGCTTGATTTTTCATCTCTTTCACAGTCGCCTAACTCCGAAAACAGTATTCCAGCAATGGAGCTGAACACGCTGTGCCAAACGAAACAGGAAGAAGATGCCAAAGGTAGAAGTGTACAGGAAGGCGAATTAATTTTTCCTACTTTCTCTATCAGCGACGCTGAAAACAAACGGTACGAATTTGTGCGTCATATATATGAAACAGTTCCCATAACATACATCGGCCGTGGCTACCGAGGTAATGCGACGCACTTTCCAATGGGTGTTTACGATAACGAGGTACTTATTGCGCTCCACAATACGATACGTTTTGAGCCGTTTGTAACATCTTTCTGTTCCATCACGCTACCGCCATAGGTGCCGACAAAAAGCCACTGCCACTCATCGTATGGTCGAATGCGCCCATACTTCATCCCACATCGGACGCGTACCAAAAGCGAAAGTTCAGACCCGACGAATCTATCGATATCACGAGATCATCCGGCAGGGCACGGTGGAGCGAGCTCATCGTCGGCTAGTGCCTCGGGCGCAACTGTCTCCACGACGCTGATGGAAACCTGTGAACATGCTGGAGCAATAGTTGACACACCGATGAATGCGGCCGCCAACAGTGGAACTCGCTATAAAAATCCTGTTGTGGTACTGAGAAAATCAAGCTCGCTCGAGAACGTACGCGTGGACAACTCGCTCGAAGGTTCGCAACATTCGCACGAAATGGAATTCGTCTCTAGTCGCATACAGAAGCTTAAGGTACAGGAGGAGATGTAAAAACTACCCAACCAGTTATGTTACCCAGCAAACGTTGAGCGTTACAATTCGCTCTAGTATATTAAAGAGCGTTACTTTACCACCCACGAACTACCTTTAAATAAGACGCTCGAGCCATTCATGTCATTTAAATGCTAGTGAAGGTTTGTTTTTTCCGTTTTTTTTCTAGATAAGATTGTTTTGTAATCTGCCCTAAAAAGGCAGATGTGTGACATTCTGATATTCAAAATACATTTACAGAAAAGAAAAAAAAACATTGTTCGGTGTGCCAGCCGAAAGAAATTGGGATATAAACTAAATCGAACAGGTTGGACTATAAAATGCAAAAATGGGTGTAGAACTCACTAATACAGGCATTTCAAAAGAGGTCAGCTGTGCCATGGAATCTTTTTTTTTGCTGAGAACAACATTCGACCGTCTGGTTCAACGAAACGACATCACGCGACATAACAAAATCACTGACTGATCGATCGTGCACATGCTTATCGCGTCAGGGATCGCGTGCGAAGAAAAACAAACCGGGCGTGTTTTAGGAGCCAGTTGCTGCGAGTTTCCGTCTTGACGTGTTGTGTGTTTGTGATGCTGGTGCAATTCCTAGAACTCGAGTGCTGGTGCAGCTCATTCAAGTGATCTTTCGGCTTTCGCGTTTCGTATTACGGGCATCTTACTTCCTTATTTAGCCATGATCATCTTAACCGCCATTATAGCCATATTCGGAGGTGAGTACGTCGTGTGAATATTACCACAAAATTAGTTGTTGAACCAGACGCTTTCTTTTTCACAGTCACAAGCAGCTTAGCCCGATGTCCTGAACCAACAAAACACTATACCACCCTAGGCTGCGAACCAAGCGACGAACTTAGTGCTCAAGGATGCCCCCGTTGGTAAGATCGACCGTGTTCTTTTTCCGGTTCCATTATTTCGGACAGTAGACAGAGCACCGTCCCAAAATAAACTTCCAATACCCTTTCAGGTTCAACTGTTCAACGCTCGCGCATCGTGCTGGTGATAAGTGTTATCTGTACGGCAAGGCGTACGAACTGCACGAGCATGTGCCGGACGAGAAGGTTAAATCGTCCTGTTTGGCTCTTTGCACATGTCAAATGTTGGTGCACCACAGTTTCACACAAACACACGGAAGCCATGTCCACCCAGACCTGCCCCTTCCGCGGCGATCGATTTTCAACTGATAATGTTACCTCCCCCTCAATCCGACCAGGAACACTCGGCGGGGTGTCGCTGAATTCCACTGCGCCCACATCGACTGTCCGGAATTCCTGACGCCCCATCGGACCGGTTGCGTGCGGCAGTACCGCACGAACGATTGCTGCGCGTCCCGGCAAGCCTGCGGCGAAAAGCGGTCCAGCTTGCCACGGTGCACGGCCGGTGGGGTGGAGTACTACGAGGGCGAGCGGATGCACTTCCCGGACGATCCGTGCCGGACGTGCATATGCACGCAGCACTTCAACGAAAACGACCATCCGTTCGCGAACGCCAAATGCTACACCAACGAGTGTGCGTTCGAGCTTATCGCGCCCTCGGTGCTGGGGAACGGTGCCGCCCCGGTGTACTACGGCGATCGATGCTGCCCGTGGGAGTGGAGACTGCGTAAGTAATGCCTGGGGGTCGTCAATTCTCATGTGTAGTGGGAAATCTTTTTACAGCGGTTTTATACGGCTAAAGATAACATCAATCGTCGTATTAAAGTTCGATTAACATGTTTGTTTAATAATACTGAATATGAAATATTAGGTGGGAAATAATGCACTAATGGATGCATTGACTTTTTCAATAATCTGTCGTATTCAATGCAGTCTTGTTTTGAAAATGTGTCGATTTCTCTGCTAAATGTGCTATCCGTACATACATTTATTGAAACCTTAATTATTTATTCAATGTGTTGTCCCGTGTGTATGAAATCGCTTTGTGTAAGATATTTTGTTTTCCAAATAGAAGCCTCCTATAATCTATGGGGGATGTGTTACATATGTAGCAAACATAGTACATTGTTCTCCAAAACTTAAACAAATTACCGATGTCATTAAAGATTGTTCATCCTATTTGGTATAACGATCTACTCGAACATAACCGACATTTTGCGACTTATTATAGTTATTTATATGAGGTGAAAAACAGATATTTTTCATATAACCTCAAATTCTTTAAAGGTAGATTGCTAGGTCAACTATCTCAATGTTTTTTCGGAAGTTTTTGTCTAAAACGAGGAGAGTTTTTTTAAACACGTAAAAATGCAAAACGATGCATTTCAAAATGCATGAGTAAATGTAAATGAGAAATATTTTCAGAGATTTCTAACAAAATTTGATTTGCTTTGAAGATTTACTTTACTTTGATTAAATCATATGCACGTATAAAGAGCAGGTTTTCCAAATTAATCATAGAATTATTATAATAGTTTTCAAAAATGAGGGAAGAATGTTTAAAAAAATCTCAAAATCAGCTCTGGAAGTTTTTCTAGATCTCTGGACACCCGAGCAAATATCAAGTTGTTCCAAATTTAATCAAAATATGTCGTTTCACGTTTAAAATCTCCCTCAGCAAATTCAAAATTTCCATCGCAGTTTGATTTGTAAATTTAGCCGATCATTTCATAATTTTGTGTATATATTCTAGTTTTATCAGATTCAAATGAAATCATCAAAACCTTTTAAACTGGATATTTTTTATAAGTTCAATGTGGATAGCGTTTGCGATTTTACAATGCTTCAAGACAAACGCTACTAATTACCAAACTCTTCCTATAACCTTGTCATCGTTTTCTTCTGTTGCTTTGGTACAGCGAAACCTGAGGATCGCATTGCGAGTAGAAACGGAAAGCCATCCCGAATTTCGGAACAACCGATTGAGCTCATGTGCACGTACGGCAACCTAACTCTAACCGTAGGAGAATCCCTAACCCCAGACGTCACCCCGGTGGGAATGTACGAATGTGTCTGTGCCATACCTCCAATGGTGCATTGCACGTTGACCGCCACCTAAGCTACACGTTGATCGTGATATTACAATAATGTGTACTGGATAGAAGTAACCTAACTTCTACGCAACTTCTATGCAAATATATGTGATTGTATGCAGATTTATTGATGAATGTAATGTTTTACCGAATCACTTAATCCAACATGCAGTGCATCAACGGTGGAACCTGGCAGCTGCAGGACATTTTCTGACCCTCCGTTTGCTGCTGTATGTCCAACGAGTCGCCGACGTCGAGCGTGAGCTTGCCGTACTTGCACTGAAGCTTGGGATCCGTTGCAGCTTTGCCGCTACCCTTCACGACACCGTCCGTTTCTTTCGCTGCAATAAAATTCGTGAAACGCACTGTTGAAACGCTTGCTCTTCCCATTTCCCATCCGCTCATCCCAGGCCACTTACGCATGCGCCACTCCCACGGGCAGCAGCCATCGCTCTTGTACACGGGGATGCCACCGCCGTAAACCTGCTTCTCACCGAACAGCTCAAACCCGCAGACCGTTTCGAAACAGTTCGGATCCGTATCGGTGGCGTTCGCGTTGAAGCCGGCCGCGCAGATGCACGTCCGGCACTTGTTATCCTTGAAGCGCATACGTTGGCCTTCCTTGTAGATTTCGTTCTCCAGCTCGCAGGTCGCTAGCGTGTCGCGCTCGGCCCCACACACCGACCCGGACGCACAGCAGCTCTTGCGCTTGTACTGCCGCAGACAGTTTTCGTAATCGAACTTGTGGAAAAACTCCGGACAGTCGACGTGGGCGCAGCGGAACTTTGCGATCGGATTCGCCCTACGGACACAAACGGTACCGACAGCGGAGAAGTTAGACCGGGGCAAGGACAGTGGGCTCGCCGCTAGGTTGACGATTACTTACGCACGGCAGTAGCACAGTGCGGAACAGAACTGTGACACCTCCGTATCCGGTACGGATTGGTTGATGTCGTAGGTTTTGCCGTTGAAGTAACACTTGGTGTTGTCGTGCGCCGTTATCGAGGGGCAATCGTACCGTTCCGGGCACCCGTTGGCAACACTCCCAACGGGCGTGCAGCCCATCGTTTTATAGTGCGATATTGGTGCATCGCACCCGAGTACTCCCAGCGCTGGAAAACAACGACACAAATGAAAGAAACACGGAACGGAAATTGCACGAAACTACTAACGATTCGCTCACTCACCTCCCCAGACCGTAGCGGTCAAAATTGTAAACAGCAGGCTCATCTTTCCTTCTCTCCAGGGCACTGTCGCTTGCGAAGATGTCTTCCGAACGACTGATTAGCGGTGCGATCGAACGTCTGACTTGCAGCCTTCGGCGCACGGCTGGCTCGCGAGATGACCCGATGATCTCACCACGCGAGCGTCGAAACCACACAATGGGGTTCGTGGTTCGGGACACCTTTTAGAACGGGAACGAATAGAAGGTAGAAAAAAAACTGCAGCTATGCAAACCTCTCCACTCGAAAAAGGGAAACAACGACATCTTTTGAACCGGTTGTTTTCGTGCTGAAACCCGTTTCTCCTTCCTATGGAGGCCAGAAAACCGATAAACAGATCAATGAATGTGCCACAATTAGGGACGCATTTGTATCTTTTCAAATAACGACACACGCAGCAGGCGGGTTTCGTAGCAGTGCCAAAATGTTTTGTATTGTTGTTTTATGTCGGGAATTTCCCGATGATGCTCCCACAAACGTGTCGCAAACGTGTGTCTAAGAAAAAAAATGTTATTTGTCTATTTAAATAGTTGACTCACGTAGGCCGCATGTAGCGCTTGGTAATGCTGGAGTATCCTTATCTGAAAAAAAAACTGTTTTTCATCATACGCCACATACTGTAACGGAGCATCTAGCCGATGCGCTGTTATGGGAAATCCCTCCAACGCGATGTTTGCAAACTGGTGGCGACACTGACGAAAAACAATACAGCCGCAGTGAAGGCTAAAGGGGAAATGTTTGATGAACGACTTTGTTTGCTAATCGACCGAGCAATACTTATGTCATTCATTCAGAAAATTGTACATCAACTGAGGAAATAATGAAGAAATAATTAATTCTAGAGTGATACCAATTTCTCGATTTAACTTAATTTTTGGACACTTACGGAAGATGTCTTGTGACTTATTATACGTGGAAGGACTCTCGAAGAGTTACTACTTCGACAAGCTCTATGAGTTGTACAATGAAACCACTATTGTGCAACGTATTCGACTAATTAGGCTCCGCGGTGTTGGTCATGTCATAAGTATGACACCAGACGACCCGGCCAGTGAAGGGCTAATCACAGACCGTGAGATATTTTGGGAAATTCTACAGCTTCTACACTGTGAAGCGGTTGCAGTGCCTGGTTAATAAGTAAGCATTTAGATAGCAGCAACTAATTAGTAAGTAAGTAAGAACATTGATTTTGTTTGTTTTTTTTCATGCTAGTTCCCGTTTGAAATAACTTCGGGATGAGTATGATATTTGATTGAACTCGATATAAAGGCTAGTTGGTACGATCGTATGGTCTCAAGTGCGTAGTTAACGCACTTATACACCACAGGTTATGGGTTCAACTATCAACTGCGTGCGTTGATACAAAATACAAAAAATGTTAAATTTTGACCGTAACGAAATTTGCTCCATTCGTGTGTCGGGCATCCCTGGATCACCCATACCAATCCAGGTCCATTTCAGCGCATCCCACATACTTTAGAGTAGAAACATTGATCACCCATACCGTGACCAATTTCAAACGAATACATAGAAAACTAAGAGTAATCTACTGCACACAGATCGTTGAAAGCAACTGCTGCTGTTTACATTTCAATTCTTCCAATTCAAGCATGCATTTACATAACGTGTTTAGATTAGTTTCAACCTTCAAGCCTGAACCCGTCTAATTGAAATCAAATTAATTTATTCACGAAATTGGCTTTTAAAGTTCAAAGATTTTGAAGAACAATGACAAAATACGAACAATTTTCGTATGGCTAGTTCTACTCAACAGGATCAATTTGTATCTTTTTTCTTGCATAATACCTGATCCAGTTATTTGATGATTTCCGATAAAATTTTGTATAAATGACATGTTGGCCATAAAATCCTAAAAAAAGACGAGCAAGAATGGCAGGGAATATCAATACTTTTCACTCATGAATTCTCTATTATTTTGAGTCTCATAAGGTTTTGCAAAGTGTATAATGCTTAGCCGAAACATATTTAATACATACTTTATATTTTATGGAATTTACAACGGAGTTCTCTTATACAAGCCTGGTGCACTGATTGAGCAGGATGGGCAGGATGGGATAGCCGAGGGTGTTAGAGCAAAAAACAAAATGAATATCAAATCTACAATCGACACTAGATTTTCATGCCAAATCTAGTGCCAACTCGTACTACAAATGATAACAAAATAGTGTAATTAGGTCAGAATGGCCCTCCTTGTAACTCAAAGGAGAAAACAGAAACGTTAAGCGTGTATGTTAAAGCTATTCAACATATCCACTGCCGTAGTCGTTAAAAACTTTATTTCTATACAATTTTGCAAATAAAGGTAACATAAAATACTATTTTCTGCATAATGTCAAACGTCACAAAAAGAGTCGTTTATTCGAACACAGCCCCTTAACGTGCGGGCTAGGTACGTGCCGCTCCTTACACGGTATAAATAAAGCACACTAATGGATAAACTTATACGCTAGGCGCAAGTGTTAGCAGTCCTCCCGCTGGATGCAGTGAGCCAACGGCGGTACCGTACACTTGCAGTCGACGCACTTGTCGTCACTGGTGACACCGTCGCCTTTGTTCAGCGTCAGCTTGCCGAACTTGCACTGCATGGTCGGGTCGAGTGGCTGCTCGTCCGTCTCGGTCCGTCCCTCAACGATCACCGCATCACCGTCGGACGCTGCAGGTAAAGCAGAGGGGGAGGAAAACAAAACCGCGTGAGTACGCGTACGCGGTAGAAAATTGCCGCTGTCGGAAAATTGGCATCCAGCACCGGCGTGATGTAAGCGCTACTTACGGCACTTCCACGAGATCGGACAGCAGCGATGGTTGCCGAAGTAGATCGGTATGCAGCCCATCGCGATCCGGTCGCCGGCATGCAGCTCCAGCCCGCACTTCGACTCGTAGCAGTTGGGGTTGCCGTCGATCGTGCTGTTGTCGAAGCCCGGCTTGCAGTGGCAGAACTTGCACGACTCCTCCTTCGGGTACATCCGCTGACCCTCGTAATACTGCTTGCCGTCCAGGTAGCACAGGGCGAGCTTTTCGAGCTTCTCCTTGCCGCAGACGGTCGCCTCCGCACAGCAACCGTGCACCGTGTACTGGTTGACGCAGTCGTCCATTGGCCGTCCGAAAAACTCGGGACAATCGATACTGGCACAGCGGAAGGAAGCTGGCTCGGTGAAGCTGAAGTGAATTAAAAAAAACAGCGTCAACAGAGAGAGAGAGGAGTTAGATTCAGCTCATTCATGCCTGCCTTACTCCCAACATGACTACTTACTTGGCACAGAAGCAGGCTGGCGAGCAGGAGTGCACCTCCTGATCTGCCGGGGCCAACTTAGCGCCGGCTTCGTAGATGTTTCCGTTGAAGTAACATTTGTTGCCATCGCGATCGGTTAGCTCGGGGCACTTGTACCTGTCGGAAACGGTTCGGATCGATCGGATCGCGTTTGTCAGTCACGTCCGCAGAGGTGTTTGCCCCGTCGAACCCCTAGCCGACTTACCTTTTCGGACAGCACTGACCTTCGTTGACGATGGGCTTGCAGCCGAGTTCGGCATAGTGTTTTGGCGGCACCGGGCACGGTTCGTCGCACGCTCCTACAAAGCGGGGCAGATAAAGAAGAAACAAAACATCAAATAGGTACTGCTGGAGGAAGGTTTGCGACAATTACGCGAATTAGTATTCACCAAGAACACTCGTAGGTAGCTAGGCATAGAATAAGTATTCAATCTTTGTAAGCAAATATTCCGGTCTTTCGTCGGTTGTAAAGGGTCGGAATCGTATCGCAGCTAAAAGCCTCGTCTCTAGCCCTGACTAAACGGAAGTTCATCTTGCAAACTGATTTAGCATCCTCCCCGAACTGCAATTTGCATAAGATAATCAATCCGCTTGCTGATTTTTTCAAACTACTGTGACCGTGCGGGTTGCGCATCATGATAAATCCATCACACCGAGGTCATCCCTGGTCCCAACGGTGCGTCAACTTAATGACGTCGCCCTCCCGCGTGTCTGTTTGCGCGAGCGTTTATGTTCTGTTTGCGACCACCCATCCAACGATACGCGACACCGCCGCTGGGAGCAATCAACCGTAGCAAAACCTGTTCCCACCGCCATCCGGAACAGAAATGGTGCTGGAGGAGAAATTCACCCCCAGAAGCATCGCCGCGAGGGTAGCACACGCACACTAGCTGGTCCCACTGAACTTGGGCCGTGGTTTTAAGCATTTGTTTAACCGATCCGTTTCGAAAAGAGCATTACCGTGACACAGAGCCGCAACCAAAAGCACGACCAAACCGCCGAATGCAATACTGTTCCACATCGTTCACGAATCGATCACTTCGCACTCACTTCCTGGTTTTTTTTTGGGTGGGTTATGGGTGATTTTGAAACGTAAGTTGGCGCCCCTGTACACAGGATTACGAAACACGGTACAGATCACCAGCGCTGATTACACACGTCCCGGGAGGCTGACTCTTGCACGAATGGTGCGCTTCGGAGGCCCGCGGAAACTTTTATACACCGGGCACAGAAACAGCGGGTTCCGCCTCGGAATCGCACCTGGTCGGTTCTCTTGAAACGGTGGTACCTGAGAGAAATTGTCCGCGAGATAACCTGAGCGCGGTGTGCTGGCGTGTGTTGTTGTGTGAGCGAGGGCCTGATACTGCGCTCTGCTATAACCGGGAAAGGGAGGCCGAAACCCGCGAGCTACGAGATGAGAGTGAGAGCACATTCGTCATGTGGCGTGGTCTGCGTACACCCGCGCCTGTCGTCTCAAGGTGGTTGGCGCGATCACGATCGTTTTTGTTTTTTTTTGTTTATGTTCACCGGCAGTAATAGCCCATGCTGGCGCGTTGTTTGTTCCGTTTGGAAGTATGCAATGGCCCGCAAACATATGGCGCATCTCCGGGGCGGAATTAGGGTTCGTTTTGGATATTCCCAATCGGATCGCTGACAAGGTGCGATGTGAATGTGACCTTTAACGCGCAATAACTGATTGGTTGTGTATTAAGTAGAGTCCAGATACTGGCCAAACGTTACATCTATCCAATAGAGCGTGCCGGACGTCCAACATTCGAGGATGGAGCGATTTCGGAGTAGCTTTGAATTGATCGCATGCGTCACAGTACTATACCGATGCGAATTGTGCACAATTTGTCGACTGCACAATGGAGTTATGGCGAGCTCGTTAATGGTACTTGGTGGTTCGCATCGCATCGAGCAACCCTGATCGGACGACGCCCTGTGGAACTAATTAGCTTCCCGCTTTTACCGCCAAATGCACCGTGACCATGGGCCCCGCCAGTAGCCAGTAGCAGCGGCAGGGAATAACAACGGAAGAAGCGAAACACTTCACGTCACGAGTATGCAAAAGCATGACCTCGACGCGATCGCGCACACTATTGACCTCTTCTTCGGCGTCGGGGGAACGCGATCGAATCCGACGAGTCAACCCACACACCACGCGTGGTACATATTGCTCAGCATGTGGGGAATTTTTGATCTTGACATTAGAAGGTGCTAACAAAACGAGGAAATAGTTCCGAAGTTTCCGAACAAACGCCGCCTGTTTCAGTCGCCGCTATTGCCTAATTTCTTACGTGCCAACACGGTGCAAGAATTGCATAATACGCGAATTGCTCAAGATCGGCACCGACATTGAGGTGCATTTCGCTGTGTGTTGTGCGATAAAAATTATGCTCTCTAGTAGTTCGCTTTCTTTCGCACCTGCATGAGAATGTTTTCGCACAAGGTAAACGGGTATTCTTTTACGAAATATTTCTCATCCGGAGCCCGTGGGTTCGGTCGCATTTCCGTTTGCCGCCCCGTGAAGGGCATACCGATAAGATTCGTCGATTAGATTACGGATCCGTCACGGAAAAACGGTCCGTACCGAGATAACACGCTGCACGCCGAACAAAACATGTTTTCAAACCGACGCCAAGAGACGTCAACAAGCGTACGATTTGCTCAATATCGGTTTATTATCCTTCGTTCGGTTTTTTCGTGTTTACGCGTGCTCTATCGCTCTTCCGGGGCGGCTTGTCGCCCTGCAAATGGATTAGCATATGCTGCTTGAGGACATTTTTGTAGCTGAACCAGCTCGCACAGTGATCGCACTGAAAGCGACGTTCTTTGGTGTGGGAAAGTTTGTGCAGGTTTAGGTTGTAGGACGTTTTGAAGGACTTTTCACAGACGACGCACTGGTACGGTCTTTCGCCGGTGTGCGTACGCGTGTGTTTTTTCAGTGCCGAGCTGCAAAAGAGGCGAACAGGTTCGAACCACTCATTTAGAATACGCTTAGGTTAGGCCCGTTGCCGGTCGTACCTGGTAACGAACGCGCACTGACATTCGCTGCACGAGAACCGCCTGTCCTGCTGGTGGCACCGTAAATGCACCGCCAGCGAGTTTTTGTACTTGAACGTTTCTTCGCACACGTTGCATTGAAATTTACGTTCGTCCGTATGTATGACCTGTAATAGTTACAATAAATGAAACAGGTATAATTTTTATCATGCTGCCTAAAAGAGAAAAAAAAAACAGTTTTGTCCTACCTTATGCGATCGCAGCGACTGTGGATCTTTGAATGCTTTATCGCACTGATCACACCGGTACGGACAATTGCCCGTGTGGTGGTTCATGTGGTGCGTTAAATTGCCCTTTTGCGAGAATGCCTTCTGGCAGACGGGGCAGACATGCTTTTTCTCACCCGTGTGAACTAGCATGTGCTGTTTTAAATTCTGCTGCAACGTACCGCATATCGTACACTGAGTTTTTGTGACGATTTTTTTACTTCTTTGCTTTTTCCCCTCTGCATCTTCCGTAGCTTTCCCGTCAGCAGCATTCGAGGTAGCGCCGAAACACCCATTCGGGTCGGGTATATTTTCAGAGGCAAGATCGATCTCGTACTCCTGGTTCGTATCTACTACTTCGACCATATACATCTCGTCGCCAGCACTTTTGCCTTCGGTGGTTGTATTCAACCCGGATTCGTCCGGTTTAGGAGGGGTACATTTTACGGCGAATTCGCATAACTTATCTTCATTCTGGTTGTGCTTTGTACGCGGTATAGTAGCATCTTCTTGAACAGTTTGCTTACTGTACGTTTTAATCTGCTCCCGGAAAAGGTTCTGTTGGTTTTTGTCTGCCGCACGGCACAGTTTGATAAATTTTTCACAGATAACGAGTTGAGAAATGCAAACATCACAAATCTTGGGACGCATTCCGGGAAAAACTTTGAGCTGTAGAACGTGACAAAAATATAAGTAAAGAAAAGAGAATAGCACTTAAGCTGGCAGGAACAGAATACTTACCCGCACACCGGAGCATTGGAATATTCGCTCAATAATTACATCTGCTGTAGGGCTAGAAAACACAAGCGTTTGTTCGTCGGTTATGCTGAGACACAATCTACACAACAAATCGCCCAATAACGAACAATTTCCAGTCGTTCGCGTGATTATTTCGCTCATGTTGATACCGTACGTTAAACAAATTCGTGAGCATCGTTGGTAAACAAAACAGCATAAATGTCAAATGCACTTTTCAGACGTAAGACGTTTCGCGAGAGCGAGACACAACGATGTTCGCCTCTCGAGCTAACGTAAACTGTCAGATTTTTTTCAGCTGTGTTTTTTTCATTCTGTAAATTCGGTGTGCGTGTAGCATTGCACGGGTGAAAGTGTGGTTCTTCTTGTGAATTGGAATCTAAAATAAAAAGTATGTTTTCTCCATCATCAAACGGCGGGCTGAATTGTTTCTCAGAAGTGAATTTTGCGACCAATTTTCGGGAATCTCGTGTTTGCTGTTGATAATTGATCACGGTCAGGATGTCACCTTTGTTGATTCCACCATTTTGTCTGCGGGAGGAAGGGAAAACCCCCCATATCAAATGCTTGGCATGGTAAATTCGGGTTAATTTTGTGTTAAAAGTGAATTTCGGCATAGTTTTGTAGCTTGCACTGTCTCATTACAAGCTTACCGGGAACGTTAACCGAATTGCGAAGCGCTTCTGATGGGCATCGTGAGAAAAGATACCTGTGATGTGCTTGTGGACGCTGATGCGAAGGGTGTAATCTTAGTAGGTGTGGGTAGGGACACTGTGACAGTGAAGAAAGTGCTCTGGTCACGTAGGCCACCATATATTTTTTTCGATCGCGTTTTTTTAACGAGTTTCATGTCAGTGAACTATCTTTGAAGCAGCCATGATGCAATTTTAGACGAATCTTAATCATGATAGTGCATTTAATGTCGAGGAGAAACCGGGTTTGCCTGTAGCTGAATTACATTCCATAGAGAAAATGTAATCGTTTTTCCTGCATTGCTTCTCTTCCGCAGATCAAACTCACAAGATAAGCGACCCACCATCACCATAATGTCTGAAGACACACGAGTGAAAATTCAGGTTTTCCGACCAACGTGGGAAGAGTTTAAGAATTTCCCTAAATATATCGAGTACATCGAATCACAAGGTGCTCACAAAGCCGGTCTGGCAAAGGTAAGCATACATGTTTCAAGCGTCTATCGAGTCTAAAAGAATATATGGTAGTTCA
Source organism: Anopheles dirus (assembly GCA_000349145.1). Taxonomy (NCBI): domain Eukaryota; kingdom Metazoa; phylum Arthropoda; class Insecta; order Diptera; family Culicidae; genus Anopheles; species Anopheles dirus. The sequence goes on along the minus strand of KB672802.1, from coordinate 1,538,929 downwards.
GCAGGTCAATCCATGAGAAAAAAGCACAATCATTCAGTCATAAAATCACCTTTTTTCATCAACGATCTCCATAAAAACCACCTAGCACGCTCCAGAAGGGCTCAGTGAAAAAGGTTATAGTTGTATGTTTACAGCTATTCGTTGGGCTCACGAACACAAACTCAGCGTCAATCACACACTGACGCTCTGTTTTATTGAATGACCTGACAACGAAACACATTCCAAGAGAATGTATGAAAATAAAAATTCAACACAGCCACAGCCGAACGGCAGCTTGTTACGAATGAAAGCAAAAAACAGAATCGGTGTAAATAGTATCCAACGATCAGCTGATTTTGACGTTTACTGAGTATTGCACCACTACCATGAAATGGTGCATAGTATGCATATCTGTTTTCATGTTTACAAATGCTATTCTCGTGCTCTTTACCTTATAAAGGATTTCTTTTTACATTTACGCTACTTTTTCTAATGTTTATAACGCTTAAAAAACAGCACAACATTATACAAGCTTTTCGCCATCATGTTCTGCATGTTGTTTACAACAAGAGCACCTGCTCGATGAGTGCAAGTGTAGTTGTGAGAGCGCACGTAACACTTCACGCACACTACTACATCATGGACGTAAACAATTCCACACCACGCGGAGTCCGTAGTACGATAGCGTCTCGTCAAAGAAGATGCGAATGAACTTATAGCGTGTATGTCACTCGGTTATGTTTTGAGTACCTTTGACTGAGTAAGATATGATTAATTAACATGTATTTGTTTTCTTTTTCACGTGTATATATGATTATTTCATTATTGCTCATTCGTTGCTTTGAAAATGGTTATCGAAAACAAATGATTGACATTTGCCAAAATTGGAAAACTCACACGATCTTGGAGCGTACGTTCCGGAGTTAATTTAGGCAAATTTTCACTAGTTTTTAGAACATTTATGGACGAACATCTCGCAGCGTCGTTCGAATTTGCCAATTCGTCCAATTATCGTTTGGCATAGTCACACAAATGTTCGAAGTCATACTAATTGGAGAGACCGGGGCAACACGTCCCATAAAACATATGCTTCACAAAGTAAACGAATACTTTTTTATGTATTAATGACATAATTCATATGATTTTTACACCTTATTTCATATTAATTTAAATCATGGTTTTAAGAGAGAAATTTTAGTTCCAATCTCACAACAAATGAAAATTGTTTGAGCTTGACCAATTTATGTGGCAAATGTGATTGTTGTGCTGTTTTTCCATGCGATAAAATAATTGCTTATCATTAGATCATAAACTGTAAGCTAAGATAATCTAATGCTAAGATCATAAACTGTAAGCAACAATTTTGTGCTTTAGTTTAAATAAAAACAGTAGTTCTGTTCAATTATTCAATAATGTTTCTTATAAAATCAATAAAGATTTTCTAATTTTCGACGGGGTTTTTTTACAAATTTTTTGTGAATATTGTGAACAGGCTTTCAGTAGTGATGAACAATCCTATAAAATAGGGAAATGCTTTATTTCTATGAATATACTAATATTTATTTAAATTCTGGGAATTTCAAAAACAAAAATTTTATAAGCCCTTTACTTCGGCCGTACAAAAAACGACCATAATGTTGGGACAAAACGCCCAGGTTGTATGAATAGTATGAAGTACAGTGCGTCTCATAATTATAGCGCCTAAAGATTGGTATTCGAGTATTACAAAGCAATTTAAATCATACATTACGTGTTTAATTTTGATTATCTGTGATTGTTCTGTTCATCTGCCTATAGAACATCGCTACAAATCGATATGGATCGTTGAACAAATTTTGTTTTTATTTTTTTTTACTTTTTTTATTGCTTGAACAAAATTTGTGGGCTAGGCTTTTCTTACCCATGTATAAGTTTTATTTCTGTAGAAAAAATGTTTTCGATTTGTCCAGGAGAAGAATTTTAGCCCCACTACTCCTATACGCAGGCATAGTTTTTACTCCATAGTTAAAGGTAAGAGTGGGGTCAAGTTCCCATTGCTCCAAAGTTGAGCGTAACAAGCAAAACATGGACTGACATAACGGCGCAATTGACAGTGAAACATGTAGGAAAAATGTTTTTCTTTATAGTTAGATTTTAAAGTAGTTTTGTTTTTACTTTGTTAAACTCAAAGGACTACCATCTTAAGCTATCTGCGTCTGTCGAATTTCACGTGATGCATATCCTAACTTTTTTTTACCTACATTTCAGATTATCCCTCCCCCGGAATGGAAACCGCGTAAAGATGGGTACGATTTAGATAAACTGGATATAACTATTCCAGCCCCAATCTGTCAGGTGGTCGCAGGCAAACAAGGGCTCTATCAACAAATCAACATTCAGAAAAATCCATTAACCGTGAAACAGTTCTCTGAATTGGCCAGTACAGAGCGGTACGTATGATTGCTAATAGTCAAACAATTTCAATTCGGGCTGCATTACCATCTACTATTCTCCTTTTCCGCCAGATATGCAACACCAAAGCACTTTGATTTTGAAGATTTGGAACGGAAATACTGGAAAAATATTACTTATGTAGCTCCCATTTACGGCGCTGATGTGTGTGGAAGCATTACCGATAAAGACTGCAATGTATGTAGACTAAACTGACGACCACGATAAGTTTTCCAACACTTGCACTCATTTACCGATTGTATTCCGCTTATGTTTTAGATCTGGAATATAAACCATCTCGGCACGATCTTGGACTACGTGGACGAGGACTATGGCATATCCATTGACGGTGTCAACACCGCCTACTTGTACTTTGGCATGTGGAAGACGACGTTTGCCTGGCACACGGAGGATATGGACTTGTACTCAATCAACTATCTACACTTTGGTGCACCGAAAACATGGTACGCCGTACCACCGGAACACGGGCGCAAATTGGAAAAGCTGGCAAAGAACAGTTTCCCCGCCAGCTACAAAACCTGCGCCGCGTTCCTGCGCCACAAGATGACGCTCATTAGTCCGCAGATTCTCAAGCAGCACAACATTCCATTCGACAAAATAACGCAGGAAGAGAACGAAATCATGATCACGTTCCCGTTCGGCTACCATGCCGGCTTCAATCACGGCTTCAACTGTGCCGAATCGACCAACTTTGCCATGCCGCGATGGATCGAGTACGGCAAGCGGGCGGCTCAGTGTTACTGCAGTACGGATATGGTTAAAATCCTGATGGACACGTTCGTGAAGCGGTTCCAGCCGGACCGGTACGATGCGTGGATGGATGGTACGGACTTCGGTCCCCATCCGGAGGACCCATCAAGCATCACCGGTCCGCCGCCGCGGATAGCGGAAGCTGGCGACGAAAAGGACGAAGGTATCGAGGAGGGTGAACCGGTGCCGATGAAGAAGGGCTGCAACCTTACGGTCAGCATCCGGAAGATTTCGTTCAAAGAGAAGAATCCCGATCTGGATCTGTCGGACATTCAGCAGAATCCACACCTTCCGGACGATGTTAAGCAGGCGTTAAGTGGTATAGCGGAGGAGGATGAAGAGTGTGATGCTCCGCCGCCTCCGGTCGAGACCGAGCAAACCTTCAAACCGTCCTCGTATGATCCGTTCGACGACGACGAGGAAGAGTACCAGGAGAGCAGATCGAGGTCGGGGAAGAAAAGAAAAAAAGTAGACAGCGACTACGACGACGACTGGTACTCGTCCACGCACAACCGCTCAAAGGGAAACCGTAAAAACGTAACTCCAAAGAAGCGCGACGATTCGGCGGAAGATACGAGCCGGGCCGCGGTGCGAAAGGCCCAGCTGCAGGCGAGGCGGAAAGAAAACGAGCTGAAAAAGCAGCAACAGCGAGAGGCAATGCATGAAAAACGGCTGGCCGATGAGCGGGAGCGCAAGAAGCGTCGCGAAAACGAACGTCTAAAACGGCTCGAAGCAAAACTCAAACAGCCACAACTACTAGGACGCCCGAGCGGAGCAAAGAAACTTCCGCCCGTCATTCCGCCCGACCCGTTACGCATCGAGAAGGCTTCGCACGGGCTGGTGGATAGAATCTGCGTGCTGAAGGCACCCCCGTATCCGCGGGCTGCACCGACCAACGAGGTGGATCCACTGCGGGTGCACTCGCGCCATTCGCTGCCATCGATGAAACCGAAACCGACGAGCAAACCGATCGTGCATGCTCCGACGTCCCGGAAGTCGCTGCCCAACCAGATTCTGATGGATATGATGAAAAACTATCCCGAAGTGGTCATACATCCTTCCGGGTTTCTCAAGCAACATTCGAGCAAAGCGGTTCGCAAGCAGACGACTCAACCGGAGAGTTTCGCGACAGTTAGTTCGGCAATTAGTTCGGCGTCGAAAATGTGCACAAAGAAACCGTCCGCCAACGCATCCGGTTTGATGGCACAAAATTGTAAACCGGTGGACAACGCTCTTGCGGCTGTTTCGTATGTGATTGGTGTAAGAGATGTGCAGGCTTCGACAGGTGTGGTCAAGAAACCAGCCCCGCATCCTGCAGTCGCTCTGGCTGGTGCCGTTAGGAAACCTGCCGCTCTGGCAGGTGGATCATCCGGCGTTAAAACCCCGGTTTCGGATCCTGCTGCCGCTCCGGCTAGTGGAACGTCCGGCGTTAAAATTCCGATCTCGGATGCTGTCGCATCTCCGGCGAATACGGCATCGTGCTTCAAAAAAAGGCTTTCGGATTCTGGCGATTCTGAACAAAAAACGGTTAGCAAACCGGCAGCTGCACCCACCGCGGCACGCCTACCCAGCCCGGTACTATTAGAGGTGCCGCTCGTGAAACCCTCGAAGGATTTTTTCGACAACAGTAAAAACTTTTTCACCGTATTCAATCAATTTGTGGTGGGTGAGCAGATTCCAGCGGCGATGGCAGCGGCCGCTGCGTCCGCGTTGGCGGCCGGAAAACCATCTAAGGATACAGCCACCAAATCCGGCTCCCTTTTGCCGGGATCCTCGTGGCACAATAAAGTTCGTCCGTTGTCGGTAAGCACGTCGCAAATAGTGCGTGCGAAAAGTAGTTTGCTACTACCTGATGTAGCTTCTTGCCCTAAGCCTGTAACGAGCGCAGAGCAATCGTCCACAGCGGCGGCGGACGCTACGATAGAGGTACGAACTCCTACAGTAGAAGCGTCGTCAACGTCCTCCGCAAAAGTAACGACTAGTTCGGACCATACCGTAGAGCGTGCTGATACGGTGACAAGCGGTCAAGTCGTCGCTACGAACGCCACCAATGTAAACTGTACCATAATCAACCCACCGTCTCCCAGCACGGTGAGTCCTGGCGTAGGGTCACTCGCAACAAATGAGTCAAAAGTGAGAAGCAGCCCAACCTCGCCATCAAGCAATATAGTATTCATAATAAATGGTACCGATGGTAGCGCCACGTTGCATCCTCTGATGCCATACGAGGGTACGCACACCTTGAGCAATGAACTTCTGTCGGTCATCTCCAACACCACACCGGTGCTGGAGCCGACATCATGCGTGACGACGGAACCTCCGGTGCAAACGAATGGCGCATGCAGTTAAAGACAACTGCAACGCGTGGATTAGTAGAAATTGTTAAACCACAAATTAATTACTAATATAAGCATAATATAAGTTTGACTGTTTGTTCGTTCGCACTAGAGGTGAAGTAACTAACAAAGACTTCGCTTTGTAGAGTATGGAACAGAGTGTTTAACTATTCTACAAAAAAAAAACTTAACCCTCAATATGCATCATAGCAGAGGGTAAAGGCATAAAGTTTGATATTATTTTATACCATAAACATTAAGTTCTTTGTGTCAGCATCAGTGCAAGCATGTCTGCACTTGTTGTGATTTCGTGCACCAGCCCTTGTTTTGTGATATGTATCAAAACCGTGTTCTTTTAGGAGACTATTTTTAGCACCGTTTAGTATTGCCGTGCAGTTTGTGAACCCAGGTATACGGTGCTGTTCCTGTGTTTTTTTTAAGTTATTCGCTAGTGTCATCATGGTCTCGTCGGTTTTGCAAGTACTGCAACATTCAGTACTTGAGCGGAGCTCTAGCGGAAGTAGTTTTAATAGAGCCGATAACACTCTTTACACTAGGTAGGATACTTCGTATTACAAGCTCTATATTAGATTAAACTGAAAACTATGTATGCTATAAAAATTACACTAGATTAATGATCCAATAAGATAGACTGCAACTTGATAAAAGATTTCAATGAGCAAAATAAAACATGTTGGATTGTTTTTATTCTGATAAAAAAAAAACGCAAAATATCACAGAACCACCATGAATGACTTCAAACCGAGCCAAGATTTTGGCAAACCAATAATTTATATCTGTTTCGAATGCGATTTCGAACTGCTAGCGTTCCCATTTAAATAGGATGCCTGGATTGTGTTTTTGCTTCTTCATTGAAATGGTAGTAATTCTCAATTTATTGGTTAATCATTAATCGTTTATAAGTAAAAATTTTGCTCATGATTTGCTTTTCATGTCTGAACTACAACGGGAATGTAACCCCACAAAATCGTTTATTTAGCAACCGTTTTGTACTGCTTTCTGTACTTTATCATTATTTCAGCTCCAGTTTAGAAGGCATAATACAAATAGAGCTATCAGAGCAGGTGTTCACAATCTACCAGAATGATTTAAGAAGAAATTTAAAGATTTTAGCGGCGGAATCTTCTGGCCAGCTCCCTTACTATTCTCAGATTCTTAGAGCACTTCAACAGCCACTTTTCTGTGTTCATACTGCTTGGCTGATCTATTTTATTGTACGTACCTAACATTAGAGATGTATGTCCTGCCACGGTTCAATTACGATCCGTTCGACTGATGAATACGACAGAGGATTTGTGACATTGAAAATTTTCACATAAGACATCTTGAGTACAGGTTTACAAAGTTTAGTTTACTTTAAATTTAAAGTAGAACTAAAAAATACTAAACGTTGATTTGCGCATCCATTTTTACATCCACTCTGCAAAGATGCAGTGTCAATCGTAACCTTAAAAAAGTATATCGTTTAGAAGCAACACGCCGAGTGGGTGTGTGGGAGTGTGGAAAGTGATATACACATAAAGCTGCGATAATTAATTCTTCACTAAACGCTTTCTAATTTACGACCAAACCACCCAGCAAGCATTATTAATGGGTTCGCTCAAAGGTGTTTTCCATCCTATCCGGTTCCTCCCGAACCTGTGGACTTTATGATGACTATGTCCACTTATGGCGGATGATTTTGGCACCGAAACGAAATCCGATCTGGAATGGTGCACCTCCCGGGCATTCCATCAACAGCGGCCAATGCCAATGCCGCAAGTGTTTACAGTGCTTTCTACCAGAAGCCGCAGTAAATCCGGTGGCCCGGTGGTAGTGGTGGTAGCATGCGTTTGTTTGCTTCGGCAGTTCTTAAATTTCCGCACACGCCGCGCCGCTGGGGACGCCGGCTGTTGATGAAGTTTGGCCATTTGGTGTGCAGTGATAAGCTGGGGGTTGAAGAGGCGAACTAGGAAGAACGAGGTTTTGTGCTACAGTGCGTCGTACATATTAGGATATAATATTGTATAAAAAATATGTACAAAACATACAAAATTTATGAAGAAAACAACAGCTCCCAGTCAAATTCTTCCTATTTCTTCGACACAGTACAAGTTCCGCACACGCCTGTTACAGAAAACGCACAGATCATCCCAAATTAGCCAGCCGTACCCAAAATCCCAACTTCACTGTTTGGCATCCATTCTAACCTATGCGTTTCCCACTGACTAAAAATAGTTCTTGTTTGTTTCCATCTGTTCCCGGACCGGCCGCGGCACTGGACCGGACGTTGTTGGATACGCGAAGGAATTATTTTATCTTGCAACCGCGAAAAAAAACATATCCTCTTTCGCAAAGTAAACGTTCCTGCGGATAACGACGGATGCATCGGGTGGCCGTCTCGCTGGTGGTCGCCAGTTGTGTTTGGCGCGCTACCTGAACCTGACGTTAGTGGCCGACATTCGCGAGTGATAGCCAAATCTAGGTGTACGGTGCGATTGGGCGATTTACGAACTTGTTTCACTTACTTCAAACTACTAGCAAGTTTAATTGCCGTTGGTGGTAAAGCAGTTTTCATAATACTCAAATGTGTGTTAACGTTTACGAGTACGCTTTCTTCTATTTTCTGATCTGTGTTCATGTTATACGCAAAACAACGATCGGTTGATCAGTGTTATTTATAGTGCAAGCACGTCGGATAAGTTATTAATTGCATAAACTGTTTCCCGCACTTGGAAAAGTTATAGTATTTAAAACTAAAAGCAAAACGAATGAGCTTTACAATGGCTTCAAACGTAGTATTCTCCATAGGACCCCTGCACAGTATCTGTTCCCACGCACGTGTGCAATGGAGGCACCTGGTGCCGATCGCGCAATTTTCTTCTCACCTGCAATTAATTGCCGATTCGATTCGTGCTCTCGTTTTCCGAAGTTCCACCCCGGACTTTGATTCCATCGCCAGAAACGGTCTGATTTGAATCGTTTGCACCTTTCCATTTCGGAAGAAAAACATGCCTACTTTGTTCTCAACGCCGTTCGTAAAACACTGCTGAGTCAGCCCACACACACACACGCACCCAAGGACCGGGTGTACGCGAATCCGACCAGTTGTTTGCTTTACCATGATATATTGTGTGCGGAACGACATAATATTTCAAGATCTTTTTTCCTGCCACTCCTGGAAAGAAGACCCGGTGGTATATTCGCGTGTGTGAGTGTATGTGTATGTGATGCCTGACCGTTGATAGCAGATGGCCGGGCGAGACTGGCGATTAATTTTATGATCATGTTCCGAAGAAATTGTGAAGATATTTCGGCTGTTCGATGTTCTGTTTTCGATATTCAAAAAGTATCGCGGACAAGGTTGAATGGTTGTGTTTATTTTGCGCTGTCGAGACAGACAAGTACTTAAGTGAAACTGTTGGAAAAATATCAAAATGTTATGTTTGAAATAATTGTTATAATTTCCTACTCCGAACACTAGCTTCCCATGAGCGTTCTGTACAATTAATCAAACAAAATGAGAACTGGATTTCAATTCATTCCCGAGAGTCGCCCCCTACTCTATATACCTTCGTCAAGATTCTTCTGGGCAACGCCTGCTGCGGTAACTATGCAACTGAGATGATCTACACGTACGCACGCGAAGTAGTGTCTGGTACACATGTTGTTTCTGTTTTCCCCCCTTGCAAAGCCTAACACATCGCTGTACGACTACCCGCTGGAGCTGTGGAGCACCATACCCGAGTCGGAGCTGATCGCGAAGCTGTGCGTCTTCATTCCCATTATCGTGTTCGGTCTGCTCGGCAATGGCATCCTGCTGGAGGTCATATTTTCCAACCGCACCCTGCGCACGCCGAGCCACCTGCTGATAGCGAATCTGGTGGTGACCGACTTCCTTACGCTGCTCGTGTGTCCCATCTTCTTCATGACACATGACTTCTTCCAGAACTATCTGCTCGGACCGGTCGGGTGTAAGCTGGAGGGGCTGATCGAAGGTAGGCCCAGCACACTGTTCGATTGTGGTGAGATGGCTGCTTAATGCGGTGGTTCGCTTGTACTCTTCCCGGGTTAGGCGGACTTTTGGTCACCTCCGTGCTGGGGATGTGCGTCATCAGCTACGATCGGCTGTCGGCCGTTGTTCTCTCGTCGAGCACGCGACTCAAGGGACGCGGGACCGTCGCAGCGATCGTGTTCTGCTGGGTGGTTGGATTCAGCATAGCCATGCCGCTGTCGCTGTATCGGCACTTCAAGATACGCCACTGGAAGAATCTCGTCGAGATGTACTGCTACGAGGACCGCACCGTGCTGGCGACGTACTGGGAGTTTCTGCTGATCATGCTCGTGTGGGTGCCGCTCGGCGTGATGGTGGTGGCCTACACGCTCATCATCGTGAAGTTGGATCGCTACGAACGGAACGCGCTGCGCCGGCAGCATCCGATGGTGGTGCGCTACAAGAGCCGGGTGGCCAAGACACTGTACATCGTGCTGCTGGCGTTTGTCGTCGTGCGTGTCCCCTTCACCATCATGGTGTTCGTGTATTACAATATCGAACCTTTTGAGCATTTTCAGGTGAGTAAAACACATCTAACAACTTTCCCATTTGGGCTTCGATTGGTCAGGAACGGTTAGCATATTTTCCAGTTCGGAAATCTAATCCGATTTTGAAGACCTGATTATGTGTATAAAAAATTGTATTGTTGTAAAGTAAAACAGTACAAATCAAAATAATGCAGCTTATTCAGCACTTTTCAGTATCCATTCTTCCTAAAACCTAACCCTAAACAGTTCCTAAAGATGTGTTTTTTTCTGTAAATTATGTAAAGTTGTGTTGTGTTAGTTGTGTTTTTAAATAGAACACTACCAATTTTTAACCGTTTCCAACTTGCTTCAAATGCCATTTTACAAACAAGATTAAGCATTAAGAATGTTTCATTAACCTTCACCTGGTATGTGGCGTTAGCCATTGTCATTATTACAAGTCTGTTCATTAGATACTTTACTATGTTACTAGGAATGTATCTTGGGAAACTTTTATCCTGGTTATGCTGTCGTTTGTGGTTTTGAATTGAATGAAAATATAAAAACTATGAAGTATGTACTACGGCATACACTATGCCACATAGTGAAGATCTGGGCACTTATCGATGGTCGATGGCGTATGGTTGAAAAAGTTCTGATAAAAATTAGACAAATCAAATCCCTGACCAAAAATGAGTGCTAGTTAAAATTGCCTTTATATTTTTAGGATTTATTTTTTCCCCAAAAGTATTCATAGAAACATGAGGTTTGCTAAGGAAATGAGAATGAAAAATCATTTTTCCATTATTTTTGGTTCTTTAGAGCCTCTACTCTGAGCTGTAAATTAGTGGAACAAAGTACTTGTTTGATAATTCTAACCATTCTGTAAGTGTTGAGTGCAATATTTCAAACATTCCAACCAAACAACTCACCGGTTGGAGTATTAGGGAGTTCACATAACTCCTACTATTGATTTAACTATTGATATTTCGAATTAGGTTGGCTGATTCGATTAAAAAAAAAACATGTTTTTAGGGTGCAAAAGGGATAAAAACTAGCAAAGTTACAATATTAGATGCCAAAATGTTGGTTGGAAGAAGAAAAAGCTTTGATTGTAGATAGATCGAATATAACAACCGCTTTCATTAAATTGCTATTGAACCATATCTAATTCTCCCCTTACAGTTCAACGAAAGCTTCATCTTCGTATGGTGGTTGGCGAAGGTTGCCTTCATCTTCCTGAACGCCGCAGTAAATCCACTCATTTACGGGCTCACCAACAAAACGTTCAAAAAGGCTTTGCGTGGATCGAAAATTTTACAATGCCTGTGCCGATTACCACCGGAAGAGGTAAGTTGAGCCAGTTGCATATATTAGATAAGTTACGTTTGTTATCATCTCAGCACATTTTGGTGTATACTTCCACAGCAAGAACCTACCGAACCTCCTGCAGTGTCCAAGGGACGAATCTGCTGTTGTTTCGCGGGAACAAACTCGGATGGTGCGGAGCAATCGTCACAGGACGAAAAAATACTCTACAGATCTCGCTTTTCACGAGTCAGGTGAGACAACTGCAACATTGTGCATGTAGTCTAGAAGCAGCGCATCACTTCTAAGCGGAATTCTTTTTCAAACTTGCAGCAAACGTTTCCGCGCAACATGGTTAAATTCGACATTCAGAAGCAAACGTCCGAAAATTGAAACAACCGAGGAAGACAAATCGTAGCTTTACGTTTTAGGTACGGCAAAAGCCGCTGTAAAATTGGAATGTCTAATAACAGTGCGCACAGAATATACTGCTAATATGGATACAATCCCATTGCAGAAAGTATTTCTTAAATAATAAAATTTGCTTTATTTAATAATTTGTTATCTTTTATATCAACGGATTGTGTGAACGATCTAAAATTATGAATACCACAAAGCCCATTGAAAAATTAAAATAATATATTACTCTTGTTACTCCCAATTCCTCATAAATTTCAACATTATATGTTCATAAGTGTCTTCAGTGTCTGCCATTTTTTGTAATTTTAATTAGAAAATTCAGTTTTTTTAAACCTTTTTTGAAACTTAGTATATGGAATTCGGGTTCCAAAAACTATTCTTCAAATTGTTGATGTTTATATAAGTTTTGTAACAAAGGATTTTTACTTTACTTACAAAGGATACCACAGGTTGTGGGTTCGAATCTCAACTGAACCGTGCGCAGGGCCGACTATTCAGGGTGCGTGTCATAACTAAGTCAAAGAAACTAACTTGGATTTGCTGTGTCCAGGAATAAGAAGAAGCATAAGATAAAATGATAAGAGGTGCAAGCTATGAAACTTATAATGAATTCGTTATAAAACTAGAATAGCTCGCTAGAAACTAGAAACAATGCCACAAATAGTCTCCCAGGTGTCAAATGACACCAAATACGACCGTTATGAGTGTTCGATGCAGTTGCCCGCTAGTGTTAAAGACACTAACACAAACGATCATGGATACCTCTGTCCGGAAATTTGGCACAACAAATCCCTGATCACAACCGCACAACAACACAGCATTGCTCCATAATCTCGGCACGCACGAATCGCGCCCCTACGGAGTTTCCCGATCAAAAACAGACACACACACACACACACACACACACACACGCGCGACAAAAGGGAGCTGGCGTCAAGTGATACGATCTGCGTGTACTCCGCCCGTCGTGCACGTACGAGCGATCTGTATCACGCTAGTCATTCATCGCCGTCCATCACCAGCCCAAGGGGTAGATAATTCTATAATCTATATTAATTCCACGCAGCACAACACCGGCGACTATTCGCTTTCTTCATCTCCACCAGGGAAGACACACCATCCGGTAGGTGGCGATTGTCTCGCAGCAGAGCGCCAGTTCGTTTATCCTCGCCAGAGCAGCCACCTGCGCGGCGGTTCGATCGTGGCAGCATCCGATCGCTGTTACGCACGGACCAGCGCATCGCTCGATTACCTTCAAGCTCCAGGCCGGACCGGACACGGTCGCTCCGGTGTGAGGAGTTCGATAAGCTACGATACGGTTGCAGCTGCCTCCGACGAAGTAGGCCGTCGCAGGTGTATTGGCGACGCGATCTGGAGCGGTAACACGCAGATAACACTCTTCCCCAAAAGCGGGCGCGCACGAGCGACAGAGAGATCAGGCTAGAGAAATCACGAAAGAGACCGTCGTATCGCACCTAGACACACCACAACCAGGCGCAGCAGAGTGAGACGGGGTAAGAGAGAGAGCGAGAGAGCTTAAAATTGATGCGATAACGTACACGACAGAATAAGATCTAAGAGGGGCGACCTGTGCACTCACCTGTTTGCGTTGGGGACACTGAGCGGTAGTAGATTCGCACCGGACCCATTCAGTACCGTCGCGGTTCGTTGCAGGATAGGGCGCACCAGTTGCCGGACGATCCCGATGAGATCGACGTGTCAGTGCATTTTGCGATCGGGACGAGTGGTGGTGCGTACGGCGCGCCGGTGACGATAGGGCAAGGTGACAGACATTAAAGGTGCTAACGGTGTCTGATCGGTCGGGCAGCGGGGACGTGTAAAATTCGATCGGCTCGGTGCCGGAGCTCGACAGGTAGCGCGCGAACAGTGAGAGTGATATAGGGAGGTAGGAACGAAAGAAAAACACAGAGTCACACGAGGTGCCGACCAGCAGACAGGGGTGTGTGTTAACAGCAAAGATCAATAAAACATAGCTACGCAGCGCACGGTGTGGCGTCGACGCACCCAAGGGCACCAACGTCTGCCGGAGTAATCGGAACTGGTCCTCCTGCAGCAGAATGCAAATTCTACCCACGACGGCGCTCGGTCTCGCCGGGGAGCTGGTGGCCGGCGTGAACGGGACGCTTCCGATCGGCCCCTTCCAAGATGGCGCCGACCATGACGACCACGAGGACGACTCGCCGACGGTGGCCAAAGTGACCTCGATGGTGGTGCTGTTCAGCGTGAGCATGGTGTGCGGCCTGGTGCCGTTCAAGCTGGTGCGCTGGTTCAACCTCAACCCGGCCTCACCGTCGGGCGGCACGCACCTGTTCCTGATCCGGCTGCTGCTGTCGTTCGGTGGCGGCGCTCTGCTCAGCACCACCTTCCTGCATCTGCTGCCCGAGATCAACCACTCGATCGAGGCGCTGGTCGCGACCGGCGCCCTGCCCGAGCCGGAAGATCTGCCATTCCCGCTCGGCGAGTTCTTGCTGACCAGCGGGTTCTTCATGATCTACCTCACGGAGGAGCTGGTCCACTGGTGGATGCACCGACGGTCGGCGAACGCGCGGGCCGCCCGCGCCGAGAAGGCCCGCCTCGGCGACAGCACCGTCCCGGTGGAGGGTGCCGCGTCCAAACACGACCACGCGCACGGCCACTCGCACCTACCGATCGGGAACGTCACCGCCGTGTATCCCGTGACCGACGTCGACGGGACGCCGGCCGTGCCGAGTGCGGCACCTCCGTCGCCTCCCGCGTCCAGCGCGAACGGTCCGCTCCGGGGGCTGCTGATCGTGCTCGCCCTGTCCATCCACGAGCTGTTCGAGGGACTGGCGGTGGGGTTGGAACGGTCGCCGTCGGCCGTCTGGCTGCTGTTCGGCGCGGTCGCGTCCCACAAGTTCGTGATTGCGTTCTGCGTCGCGTTCGAGCTGCTGGTGGCCTCGGTGCGGTTCCGCATCGCCGTCGCCTACATCTTCGTCTACTCGGTGGTCAGCCCGGTCGGCATCGGCATCGGGATCGCGCTCAGCTCCGTCAGCTCGGACACGAACCAAACGATCGAGGTCGTGTCGGTGGTGCTGCAGGGCATGGCCAGCGGGACGCTCATCTACGTGATCTTCTTCGAGATACTGGCCAAGGACGCCGGCCACAGCCATGGCGGTGGCGGTGGTGATGACAAACATCACGCCGACGACCACCAGCATGCCGTGTCGCCGACGAGCGGCCTGTGGCAGTTCCTGGCCGTACTAGCCGGCTTTGCCCTGCTGTTGGGCATCAAAGTCGCAAGTGAGTAGATAGGAGCCTGTGTGTGTTTGTGTGTGTTTGTGTGTATGTGTGTTACAGTAGGAACCGGATGAAGCTACACTAAGTAAGGGGCATGCATATCATCAACCGTCTGGCTAGTCAACGGTCCATACTCAATTAAATCCAATGTAAAGCCTACGCAGTGCGCCGTTTGTTTTAGTTGAGTGGCGGTGCCATTTGGATGGGTGTGAAATGCAACCTAATTGCTCGTAATGAGCGTGCATTGTCAACACCCGTTGACGGTTGCACTTTGGAAAGAAAGAACGGATTTAGGCCCAGCAATGGCGCTACAGATCAGATAACGCGACGGATAACTTCTTTGATAACGCTTTGGGTTAAGCTCCGGCACAGCTTCCGCAGAATCGTAGATGGTGGGTGTCGTTGCCTATAATGTTTTCAGAAGCTTGAACTCGTCACGAGTGTTCGCTTTTGTGGACCTAGGGAATGATAAGTTCACTCGTTTCCGCTAAAGAGTATGTCTGTTTGTCATCTTATTATGCGCATAATTAGATAACATTTTCACGTTAACGTATTATCCGCATTCAATTGGACGGGTTCGTATGACGTGGTAAGGGTGCAGAAGATACGCTCCGTACACCACCAGAAAAGGCTTGGAAAACAGCCAACTCAAACACAACACGCTGCTTTTAGAATGGACTTTCACGAATATGGAACAAACGTCAAGAAACACTTGCGCAAACATGGTAGGCAACCGAAACCGAAATGAGACAGTCAGTGCCATCTAGACCCGAATGATGATACACCTAAACCGGGAGGAGCACACATTCGAATAAACATTCGTTCTGGAAATATGCATTTTGAAGTTCATATTAAACGGCAATTTATTTTAATCGGTGCAAGTGCGTTCTTAACTGGGTATTAGCATACTGACACATTTGAAAAGCGTATACTAATCTACATTCCTGCCATCTTTCAAATACAAAATATACCCGAGTAGATTGAGTAATCGCAGTATGCACTGCTCAGAGATATTCAAGCGCTCGAGAGACAAGTTTTCTTCTAAAATCAATCAAGCACTCACAAACCGCCCGTGAGCGGATGGATCGTGAATAATTAACCGATCCGGTCACTTGTCCGGAGGGATGATAATGTGCTTTAATTGTACGATCCGCCATTAGCGCACCTCTAGAACGATAAATTGTCCGGCATAACTCGTCCGTTTGGTTACACAAAACGTAACACCTTGATACAGTCATTAAAGGCGTTTGAAAGACTGCGACAGGATGGACCCCGGTGAGGAGGAGTCGCCGTCGTGACTAAATGTTACCACTTGGAATCGAGTGCTCTGCGCATGAGTGGTGCAATTAGATGAGCGCATGAAGTGGCTCCTTCGCTCGAGTGTAAACAATCGAAACTTCAATTGTCATTCTTATTTAATTAATCGCGCCCATTGCATCGGTACTTCCTCATATGCCCAAGCAACAGATTTTCGCAGCTGTCTAGTCTGCTTTGTGCTATTGGACCCTTCACCAGACCTTCAATTTAACCCCGCAACATTGTAAACCGGGTTGGATTGGAATTGAATTAGTCTGGATTTTTGGAACGCTCATTCAACTGATCCCACCATTATCGCCCCGTTATACGACACCCGACGGCTCTGTACAGAGTTGGTTATCGTGATAACGGCTGGAAACAGTTTATCAACCACCAATCATTTACGGATGAGATGTCGCCGCTTCATCGGGATATTGATACGAAACCTAGCTCAAGTGCAACCGAGCGGGTGAACATTCTCTGCCGTGGTATCGGCTTGACAACAGTTTTGAGCCGTTTAGCGACCGACGCTAACGAACAGGTCATCCTATCGCACGATCTTTAGTTTCCGTTATCGGTCCGCCGTTAAAACAATGTAACGACATTCCATCAGTCATCATCGCGTGATTGCTATCATCATCATCGCAAACGTCACCGGGGGCATTGTGTTTCCGTTGGTCCGTTAAGTCTGTAAACGATCACAAGGAATGGCTTCGAGTGCGGCTAATACCGCGGAAAGATAACTTCGCCGGTGGGTTATCAAACCATTCCAATAATCGGCATGTACAATGGTTTCCGTTAAGATATCGATGCGACTAAGAATTTATGATGCAGCGTACATCGATACCGTGGGTTTTTACGCTATCTTGCTACATAAATACCTTGCATCTCCGATTATCCCGCAGTAAATAAGTGAGCTATCAATCAAAGACACTATTATATTGTTCCATCAAACCAATCGTGCATAGTTATGATAGGAAATGATATAGTTATGAAATAATAGGAGAACATAAAAATGATGCTATATCTTTTCTTGTTTTCTTCTTGCAGCCGGACACAGCCATGATCACGGGCACGGTGGAGGTGATGATCACGATCATGATCACTAGGCGTGGAGGAGGACGAGAATATATTTTGTGATTGTCTGTTTTTATGGCACAATAATTTTATCGAGCACGACATCGGGAGTGTGGACGTAATGCGGTTGGAAAGCATTGTATTATATGTAATACTGTTTATAGTTTGTAAATGTATAGAACAGACATCGTAAGCTCGATATCGTTTACCAATAACTCTATGCATCAGTGCGTGTGTGGATGCGTGTAATAATCGACAATGTGATACATTTAATTAGACAGAAATACACATTAAACGAAACATATAAATGACGCGTACATAACTAACGAAAAAATAGATGACAAAGGAACGTGACATTCGAATTCGAATTGGCATTAAAACATCGAAAGTAAATGAAAGAAAATGTCTTTGTAAACATTAGGAATACATATCAGCGTTGCACAATTGACTAGCAATCTTGGTTTTATTGATATACTCAAAGATCATGTTCATAAAGTTAGCCATAGAGCCGCCCCGCCTCACCATCGTTGTCAAATGCACTAGGAACCGTCATGCTTAGCTGTGTGAACGTTCAGTTTTGCATTTGGAGCATTGAAAAGCCTTAAATTAATGTCCTAAAGCCATTCACTTTGTATAGTGTTTATAGCAGTTCATAACTAATGTAAATAAAAATTGACTAGGCAGATCCGTTGACCACTACTGACAGAATTACTACTAAATATAAGAAATAGTCTCTGCTCGGTGGCATATAATCATCGAAAGCCTCATTTTGCTGCATTGTATATAGTTATTATCTTTAGTCTTAACTTAGTTTAAGTGTGGTGTAAATACGACAACTAACAGAAAAATGAGATCAGTTAAAAGCATATTTTTACTCGTGGACGTTTGGGGAAGATAGTGTAGCAAGCTTTATATACCCAATAAGTGCAGAAATTAGAAGAAAATGCTTGAGCATTGCTTCCACTACTACTCCCGGAATGGTTTTTACTTCACAGACAGTGAATGATAGATTAATGGTGGACTAGTATTTTACGATCAGTAATAATATCAATTCATAAATTACTATTATGTACTATAATAATGACAAATAATAATAGTAACTGTCCTCATATCGTTTAGAAATGTTCAAAACCATTATTCGATCATTTGCAACCCCTTGCTCTCTCCTTATCCTATCTATACCATTCAGTTCCTTTATGTTTTTGATATAAGTTAAGCTTATTCGACAGACTTCAATCGAACGTTCAGTACGATGCGCAGTGTAGTAGCATAGAACATATGGTTCTGATAGATTCTGATAAGATCCACACTTCCTTGTATGTCACCAAACTTAAGGCTTACGTACACCTCCCTACAATCACCCATCGGTTTGCCCTGCACTGTGTTGCGTTCAGAAAGTCTGCGCATTGCGGCATATACCACAGCCTAGTGCGAACTCCTCGCCAGTTGGAGGGTGTACGACGTGGAGCGGACATTCCTCGCCGGTTAGCTGGGTCGCCTTCGGCCCGGCTGGACAGCGCGGTAGCTTTCCCTTCGGCAAGTTGGTCAAACGCTGGAAATCGTCATGACACGTGTCGCAGAAGTGCGTCGTGCCGAAGCAGAAAAACACCGCTACCGAGCAGCAGTAGCGACACTTGTACTCGAGAAAATCCATTCCGTGTTTCGGGCACATCTTCGCCTTGGAAACGTCGCTACAGCCACCGCACACCAGTTCCTGAGGGTTAAAGTTTTCGCCCAGTTCCGCATCGCACCGAGCTTCTCCACCGTAGTATGCCTTTGAATTTGATAAAGAATTGGATGGACATTGTTATGCATGCGAACAATGTATCGCTTTGTTTAAGATAGCAAACGCAAGTATGCACTGTATCTACCTTTCCACACTGGCTGCACACGTAATACGCATATCGTTCCATGGCGTATCGCGTTGGATCTGTTCCATCTGCCGTAACAGCTTTAGCCAATCCTTCGTATTCAAGTCTAAAACCAAGATAAAAAATGAGCATATAAACATGTGAATAAAACCAAACCAAGCACACTAAACTTGCCTCATGAGTGCCTTTCGCTTCACGTCCTGCCGCAGGGCGACAATGGGCGCCAGGAACGGTTCCAGCGACGGATGCTCAATGTCCACCTTGCAGATGGGACATTGGGCGAAACCGAAGCTGATGCGCGGCCCATTCCAGCGGCGCATCAGGACGGTTTTGCAGCAGTGGTAGTGAAACACGTGGCCGCAGCGCAGCTGAGTCGACGGTGCCGTACCGAGCGTTTCCGTGAAGCAGATCATGCACATGTCCTCACCGTCCTGCGTCAGACGGGGCTGCCCACCGCCGGCCCCGTACTGACCCGGATCGTTCTCGGACTGGCAGTTCGGCACCAGGCACGGTAGGCATTGGCTTTCGTTGATAATGCCACCGCACGCATGCCCACAGCGTGGATGCACCCTGGTGCACGACACCGCACCGTACTCCTGGCACTGCGCATCGGGACAGATGTTGCCCAGTGCCAGCAGACCGCTGCTACCCGTAGCGCCACAGAAACGGCACACGCCGACACCGGTCGCCGTGACCGGAACGGTGCTGCAGCCAGCGCTCGGATCATGCCCGCGGAACTCGAGCATGCCCTTGAGCGTACGCGAATCGACCACCGCCCACAGCCAGTAGAGCTTGGCGCGTCCGCAGCTCTCGTGCAGCTCGACACGAATCGCGTCCTGCTCCTCCTTGCATACCTAAAAGTGTGATCTCAAATTATTGCCCTGCCAGAGCCATGGTTTAACACGTTCAATCTGTGCTTACCGCACGGTGATGGTTCCTAGTACGTCGGTTCAGATGCAACACCCGATCACAATCGGCGCACAGCGATCCGCAGAGAGCGCAATTCAGCACGGCGTACGTTACCTCATCGTCGTGATTGCTGCAAAGCGGCCTATTCGATTCCGACTGACGATGCCATTGGTTGGAAGACAATCTGCAAGAAGAGCAAACAGAGAGCAATAATCCGCTTACCGAGAAAGTAACGCCCGTCTCGGTTGCACTCGGTTTTCGACTTACCGATCTATCTGCTCGCGATCGATAACGCAGAGCGCCGCCATGGCCAGCCATAGCGTAGCGGTACGAATGCAAGCATCGGCGCTGCGTCGGAACTCCTCTTCAAGCTGTGTTACGTTCAGCAGACAGCTAGCCACAGCCGCCCGGCATGCCGTTGCCCAGCGGTCGGAGAGCTTACCGCTAGCCATGTCCCGCACCAACGCGATAATGCTCTCGGCCTGTTTGGCCGCTATCGAACCGCGGAGATACCAGCGATGACGCTGGAGCCTGCTCACACTTCCGGTGCCGGTAGTAAGTATCTGGGAAGAGGATGGAGTCACGCTGGCCAAACTAACGACGGTAGTGGCGAGCGATGACGGCGCCATATGTGATGAGACTTGTTGCTGCTGCTGCTGCTGCTGCTGGGTTTGATGTCCGTTCGTGCCATTCTTAACCTTCACCTGCACCTGTAGCGATTTAGCGATTAACGCTAGCAACACATCTAGGAGAGCTTCGGAATCGGTATCGACGGATGGATGATGCACAGCAGCGTTGTCTGCGTGCGTATGAGGGACGGTATCGGATGGAAGCTCTGGTAGTATACGGCGAATGAGGGCCGTCACCTGACGCTGGACGCGATCGCTACCCGTATGGGCAAGCGACAGCAAGTCCTTAAGTAAATGATGCTGTTGGGACAAATACGTACGTCCAACAGAACTGCCGGAAAGGGCTAAAACCTATAATAGAAGCGAAGAAATTGGTTATGTAATGGTGCATGCTTCTTCACCAACATGAAACTCACCATACTAAGCATCTCGAAGCAATACGCATCGTTGTAAATGGTAGCCGTGCTCACTTCTCCATTGAGCAACGATTCCCACGCATCCCGTGCCTTCACCGTTTCGCGTTCAATTGCCTGGACCACATGTACGATGATTTGCTTCTGCAGGTGGCTCAGCTTGCGCCGGCTAAACAGAATCCCTACCGCGTGTTCCCGCAGGTCGTGTATGGATTCCGAAAGCGACGGTAGCGGCGAAAGCTCCGCATTGCAGCCATCACCGGCACTGCCGTTCACATTTCCCCCCGTACCGTTACTACCAGCGCCAGCTCCATTTGCGTTATTGGCCGCATTGCCAAGGAGTGCGGACGTTTCCTCCAACAGCTTGCCAAACACCTGGCCCGTTAGTAAGCGAAATACGCGCAGTGTTTCCTGTTCGCACATGCGCGATTGAACTTGCCGGGGCGTCGGAAGGGTGGGCAAGTTCGGTGCCATGACCGAGGTGGCGGGATTTCCGGACCGACTTCCGTACAGCTTCACCTGCCGAATGCGCAATGTCGCATCGGGACCTCGGATTTCAAGTCTGTAGTGTCCGCTGCCGGTGCTGTTGGTATTGGTGCTGGTTGATATCGGTACCGTTTGCCAGGCACAAGCGGCAGGATCAATCTCGATCGTGCGCAGCAGCGACAGTTCTCCCGCTCCAGTTAAATTGTTTATTTGCGCACCGCCGTACAGTAGCAGCGATGTGACTTTGCACTACAAGTAATGAAATTATGCATTATTTTACAACTGAATGTGAACTTTCAAACCCATTGGGAAAGGTTTCTAAACTGACTGTGATACGTACCGCAACATCTCGGCTGTTGTCCACGTGGACAGCTATCAGTGCCAACTGGCATCCGGCGCCCGGTGCCGCTGATCCTGCCCGTCCACCCGGCATCAACTCGATCGTTTTCGGCTTACCGCGATCCTCTTCATCACTCTCCCAAAATGTTTCTGTCGAGTTGTCTAACAGTGCCTGGGCTAGTGCTGGACGCGAAGAGACAGTGAGCTGAAACGAAATCGAATTAAACAAATGTTGATTTCAATTCCAGAACGCGTTCTGCCTTCTTGTTGTTCTGCTCCTACCTCATACATATCGGTGATATCTTGGAAGAGCGTCACCTCGATCGGTGCCTCGTCAGTAACTCCCAGCAGGTGGTCCCGGACCGATTGTGCCTCCAGCGCGCGTTCTTCTTCTTCCTCCGACTTGGACAGTATTCGCGAAATGTTGCCGAAAACGTTCACCCGGTGCAAGAACTGATGATCGGAGGGAACAAAGCGCAACCCAAAGCACTGTACAGCGATCCGTTGCAGCGGCGATCCTAGCGGGAAGTGCAGCGTCAGCTCAGACACGGTCGACAGAAAGGCGTGCAGGGCCCGGGAAATGCCACGACCCAGATGGCCTTCGCAGCTGCTAGCCGGATGTTCCAGCCCAAGCTCAGAGTCCGCATCGGTAGGGTCGACATCCGTATCGCTGGCAGTGAGCGCAGACACGAACCACCACATCACGTCGTGCAACCCGATCGGTTCGGTCAGTTGTCGCAGAAGCCAATTGAACCCTTGCAAACTGTACCGATGGCACAGGGAGCGCCGCAGCTGTCTTATAAGCAGACGGCGCAGCCGTTCCAGATTGTGTCGCTCCAAAATGAAGACCATAGCCGGACGTCCAAGCAAGCCGGCGGTGCTGCCGCTTCCATTCGCTTCCACCACAACACCCCCATTGAGCGTGCCAACCTCCAACGGAACCAACCGCCGTAGGTTCTCCGACGGATGGTTCAGTAGATTTGCGTCGGAACGCTCGTCCTCGCGGCGCTGCCTTCGGCGTAGCACCACCGAAGGTCCCGCGCCCTGTCCCATCGAGACGCTGCGATGAAACTTACCGCCCGACAGTGGCAGGAAGCTTCCCGTGCCACTGTCGCTCGGAAATCGTGCCGCACTCGGTTGCACCGGCTCGGAGTCAACGAACGTTCCCAGACAAGCGGGCCGATCGGGAGGCGCTGGCCATTCCGATGCATCCGTCACCTCGGTAAGAGACGCTTCATTGGTGCCAGTGGCAGTGCTACTGCATGCGGACGACTCCACCGGCGCCAGATCGAGCAAGAAAAAGGCGTTCTCCTTCATCATGGCAAACAGCTCGGAGGGCAGTGTCGACCGGGGCGGTTCATTTCTTCGCTCCGCCGCTGCCGATAGCGTCGCCTGAGATCCGACGGGTACCGGCACTGGAGTGGTTCCTTCGTAACGCTTGCGACACGCTTCACACAGCAGATACCAGCTCGAGACGCCGTGTCCCCCATCGCCGCAGTCACCCGCCCAACCCTCGCAGTAAACTCCGTTCGAGTTGTAGCCTTGCCCACCGGCAGGACGTCCACAGCCCGGATGGGCCAGACGCATGTGATACGTGACCGGTATGGAGTGGAGCACAGTGCGGCACAGCTCACAGTAACTACCATCCGCCGCTGCAGCACCGTTCGTAGCCGCCGTAGTCGAAGCGCCCGTCACCGTGCCGGTCGACGCTGCCAGCGTCAATCCACTCTTGCTGGCCGCCAGTGATGCCCCACCGGATGGTGGTATTGCAGCGCCAGTTCCGGATCCAGGTCCCGGCACGGGAGGACTCTCCTTCGCGCCATGCCCATCGTCGTTTCGTTTGTCGTTCGAGTTCGTCTCAACGAGCTGCACGAAATTCGAACCCAGTTGGTCCCACAGATGCACCAGACAGCGCAACGCAACCGGTGGCACCGCATTCGAGCCGACCGACGATGTCGCGCCATTACCCTCGAGCACACCGCCGAAGCCGCCACCTATGCCGCGATGCCGGCGGTTCATGATGCACCGGTTGCCGCTGCGTTCCAGCGCGTCCAACGTCGCGTTAGAGAACTCCACCGAGTGGCGCTGCAGTACCTTCTGTTCGCGGGTCAACGCCGCTGGCATCGGCAGTTCCGCGGACGGATTGCCCAGTCCCATCGGACCCGTCCCGACACCAATGCCTGCCGTCTTCGAGATCGTTGGATGAAACTTGAGGAACGACGCACACGCCATCGCATCGTGGACGAGCCCCTCGTGCCATAAGAACGCCGCAAAGACAGCGCGTAGCGTTTCCGCTACCGACGGCGACAGGGCACGCTTCGGAAGGTGTTGCTGAAAGGATTGCTGTTGCAGATCTTGTTGCTGTTGCGTCTGTCCTTGCTGTGCCGTTGGCTGCTGCTGCTGCTGCTGTTGCTGATTCAACAGCGCCGAAGTTTGCAGGTGCGATGATTTGATTTGGGTTGGGTCGTCCATCAGCGATCCCTCGGTTCCGGAACGGTGGAACCATTTTTGTAGCGCCTTAGCTCCACCACCGACAACTTCGGACAGGGCGGCGGTGGCAGCTTTCCGGAAGTCGCCATAGTTGATGGTATTTTCGTTCTCCTCGCCATCGCCCTCACAATCGTCAGCCTCAATATCTTCGACCGTATCGGCCACTGAAGGTTCCTCCTTGGCGGTTGTGTGCTCCAGCAGCACTTTCGTCGAGCATGTGTCCACGATCGGGTGCAGGAGCGTTTTGCCTAGATGCTGGTTGTACTGCAAGCACCACGCCTCGACGGGGAACCAAGACGCAGGGCAGTGCTCACGGATGGATTCCGCCGTTAACCGCACCCAAACACCATCATCATTTTCAAGCTGAAAATATTGGAAGTCACCGTATGACAGGTATTACACATGAGACTAAACTGAGACCGTACGAATCTTAAAGTCCTTACTTTGTCTATAACTTGAAACAAATGTTGTTTCAAAAAACCATGCAGATATTAACGTTTAAACACCAACCGAGAAAAATGTAATAAAGTTTCACAACGTCAAAGTTTACAACAAACTTACTTACTCATAGCTTCAGAACTAAAAGCAAGATGGTAGAAAAAAATCAAATGAAAACAAAGCCTAAACTTCCATTGAAATTATCATGCTCGTAGTAAGAATTTGAGAAAGTAATGTTTGATATCAAATACCATAGACAATGAAAGAATCCACGAACATCTTAAGATTCAATACAATAAGCGAAAAAAAACAGATGCAATGACTTACCTCATCACCGTAGGCCACTATACCATTCGGTCGCACCACACCAATCTGCTCCGATTGCAGCGTCGGATGCAAACGCACGCGTAATCCAGCCGAGTTCTTTGCGAGAAACTTGCGCAGCTTCGTCGGTGGATGCACCTTCTTCAGGCCTTGCCCACCGCCCGGCATTCCCTTCTCGCCGCCGAGCGTCTTAGGCAGCCCGCCGGATGCACCGCTTCCGCCCGCACACGTGCCGCCCCCAGCGCCGCCGGCGTCAATCACTTCGAGCCGGTAGATCTCCTCCTCGTCCTCCACCACGACCGGCACGCCGTCGATCTGCAGCGTGAGCTCGTACGCGCCGGCCACCATCGGCGTCCAGACGAAACCGTACTTATTTTTACCGAGATCATTCGCCGTCAAGATTTCCGTGGTCGCGGTCGTCGATGTGCTGGTGCTGCTCATGTTGGCCGCGTATAGGCGCAGCTCTTCGAACGAGTAGCCGTGATACGGGCGCATGGCGCTGATTGCCTGCAGGCAGCTCTTCTCCTTCTCTTTGTACGTCGGCTCGTACGGGACGGACGGTGGCGCGGCGGTCGGTGTTCCGGGCGATACTTTTGGCGTGATTGCGTTAACTGATGTGTCACGCCGAAGGGACGCCTTTACTTCAATCTGAAAATTGAAACGAATTTAGCCTCAAGCATATGCTGGGTATCTCCGCCCAATGGGTACATGGAACAAGTAGCGTTTCGAATTTGTGATCGTTTTTTCGTCACCTATAAGTTTCCATTTTAATTCAAAACGAACCCATTCTTACCTTTATGCCAGGCACAAAAATTTCTTCACCGTACTGATCGCGCGTCTCCAGCCGGAAGTGCGATGGCCAACCTGCCCGCAGCGGCGGTGTTTGGGGCGAAATAATCTTTATTTCACATCGGCTAGGATCGAGCCGCGATTCCGGCTGCAGCCAGGCCGCCAAACGTGCTCCAGGCGAACCTGCCGCTACGTAAATGAAGTCACGCAAAAACTGTTTTTCGTAGTTCTTTTCCCTGTAAATATATTCATTTTTTATCGTTATTTAGTATTCATTTGTCAGATACAAACTTCTTATAATGTTCGTTTTTAAATTTTTGAATTTTACGTAATATGGTGTAATGTTGGGCTGGTCAGATTTACTTGCGCATGGCTTAACATATCATAGGCCGAAGATTCAAAATTCGAATTGACTGGAACCCTGTTTAAAGGATTTCCAACTACGCGTACGACCAATAACTAAATTATTACTTAGCCATTACTTAGTCAGATTAAACATTTTTACTAAAACTCTTCCGAAATCAAAGAATCTTTGCACTTTGCATATGATTCTACTTATGAAACAATTTAAAAAATATAACGATTTAGAGCATTGGTTGCTCTGAGGAAACAGCGGAAACAGCGAGTGGACAAGGGTTTATTTTGTATATCACTATATTATAAAACATTGTAAATTATTACAACACAAACATCGGTGGCAGTGGTTAATTTTATTATGCTCTGAAAGGTACCAATGGGCTTCAACAGCTTTATTCAACTTCAATCAATTGGCATATCCTTTCTAAAACAAGCATTTTTTTTTATTTTAAGACTCTACTTTAACACTTATATATTAAAAATAGCCAAAAACTATAAAAAATATAGAACTTTATTACTAAAATTAGTACTGAAGCGTAAGA
The DNA here is from genome assembly GCA_000349145.1 of Anopheles dirus. NCBI lineage: Eukaryota > Metazoa > Arthropoda > Insecta > Diptera > Culicidae > Anopheles > Anopheles dirus. The sequence continues at coordinate 1,511,925 of KB672802.1, read as the reverse complement.
AGTCCAATAAGTAAAAAATAATAAGCAAAGCTGTGTTCGAGTCGAAATCGAACCAGTTCAGAATCGAATCAGTTCAGTTCTTTCGAACGCACACATCCCTAGCTCTTACCTTCGCGCAGAGAACGGTCTGCGCACGCAGCTCTCTGTCTCTTTGTTTCGCACTTGACAAGCAGAGCGTGCGTCGGTGTGCGTGAGAGGCGTTTTAAAGCCCCGTGCAAGCAACGCACACACAGTCCGGCAGCGCACATACTGCAGCGCGGAGTGGGTGCGGCCTTCGTCTGGCCCATTTCGTTCGTTTCCCAGCCCTCGGCCCGATAGCACGCAAGTGCACCTGACAAAGTGACCTGCCTAGTTGATAAAGTGACGATTGTGCGTGCGTCTCGCAGCGAACAGGAGATAGATCCAGCCAGCCAAGCTTCCCGAAGAAACCACACAGGAACACCCTTCCGTCGCCGTCGTCGTCGTCGTCGCCATCGTCGCCGTCGACCGTGATTGCAACACTTTGACATTCATCATCGTTTTTATGTTTTGTTTTTCTTGTGGCCATTCGTTTTGTTTTGGTGCTCGCGGGTGAGAAAATGCCAGCGGCACGATACACACTACGTGCACGAGAGAAAAAGATCGGACGCTGGCCGTACAGCAACAGGGACTAGTTTTGTGACGCTTTTTTTCCCACACATGATTAGACGCACCGCAAACAGTGATTACTCGTTAATTGGCTGTAAAGTGATAGGTGGTTTACAAACAAGTAGCGCAACTAAATCCCAGCATGTCACAATCGTGCACGCAATGTAGGAATCCCAGAATCGTGTCCGTTGCGCGGTGTGAAATGAAACAGTGCAAATGAGAATGAAATGTAAGGCATGCTTGCAGCAGTAAATGCAAAGCATGGAAAATGTGCAATAGTTGTAACGAAATCCCTGCATCACATCCGTCCAAAAGATCGTACTACAGCGTGTGTTAATAGTGGTGTTCGAACAAAAGTGTCACTGCTTACTCATACGAACCAACAGCGTACGGATATCCTATGATTCATTCTACCTTGCTGCTAGTGATTAGCTAATCCGCTCAACTCGCAGCAGCCCTGGAGAAGAACGTGTTTAAACCTGCTCCTACGGCCATCACAACGCCTCCTGACCAGTCAGCCACTCTGCTACCCCGCAGCACTAAGATGTGACACGCGAATCAATGCAAATCGATCGGTCAAAAGGTGCCATCAGTGAACGTCAGTACAAACGAGCGATGGAATCTTGTCAATGGAGCACTGCCGTTGCCTGGATACTGATCCTAACAACAGCAACCATCCGCCAATGCACCGCCAGCGGGGGGGTCGTGTCCGTCTGTGCCGAGCTGTGCACTTGTACCAATCAAAACTTCGCCACGGTGAACTGTGCGTTTGATAGCAGCACAACCAACCAGACCGATGCTGGGCGGCCACAGGGTGTCACCACCAGGTTCGTGCTCGACGGGAAATTATTCATTCCCAGCAGCGCGACGGCCCTCAACATTAAGCTAATTGCCGGAGGCCAGCTTGCCATCTACAAGGACTTTTTCAAGCAGACCAACATCAACCACCTGTTCATCGATGGCAGCAAGTCGCGGACGGGTGTATCCGACACTGCCGTCGAGTTTCACGAGGGAGCGCTGTGCAATAACAATGGCGCATTTCCGGAGATCCTGATCAAGAATGTGGGCCGGCTGGTGATGCACAGAAATGTATCATGCGGTAAGACGACGCTGCCGACGACGGGGGCCAGCATACCAGCTGATCGCGAATGGAATTATTTGTTTCTTCACTGCAGGAGCGCATCTGCTGAACATCACGGACGTGAAAGATGTGGTGCTTAAGACTGGGTTTCTATCGGTGGACGGAGCGGAAATTTGCATAAACAACGTCAACAATTTGCAGATCGATAGCAACGCGTTCGGTAGCTTCGCCACCTCCAAGGTAGGTCAAATATGCGTGCAACGTTTACGGCCAACTAATGCATTCACGGAACCATCCTTAGGTTCAAATATATCGTACTACCATCGAGAGTCTTCCAAAGCTTGGGGTATCGTTTCGGCTGCTTAGCTTTAGAGAATGCAACATCAGCGTAATCATGTCAGATGCCTTCCAAGCGAACGAGATCGGGCACATCGAGTTCATCAACTGCCGGTTGACGAGCCTACGCCAGAAAGCCTTTAGCTACATGTTGTTGAGCGATACAGTAATCTTCCGCGGATGCTACATCCACCGCATCGAGAGTCAGTTCATGGACGGTACCGGAATAAACGAGCTGCTACTACAAAGTAACACGTAAGTAAAACAAGAGTGTTGTATATTCAGCGCGCCTCTCGGAGAAGCTTCAATTAAAAAAAAAAATTAACGAGTTAACTCGGGTTTTCGGCCCATTTACAGAATCGTCGAAATTGCGTCGGGTGCCTTCACCGTCACAAGTATTAACACGACCGTCATCGATAATCACGTGATACGCACCGGCAAAGAGTGGCTACACGCCATAACATGGGAAAATGTCACCATCTCCGGCAATTCATTCGGTGAATTCAACAGTATCGTGCTGGAGAAGGAAAACAAACGAGATGGCAAGACAGTGCATTGCTACTTCGGCAACAACACCATCACCAAAGCACTATCCAACTGTTTTACCTTCGGACAGTTTTGCCAGATCGACGCCGTCCACTTTGGCGAGGTGTGCGAATGTTCGTTCGACGACTGGTTGCAGAAGCTGTTCGGGAATGCGCGGTCGGAATCGTCAACGAAGGCGATCCTCTCGAGCGCCTCCTGCAAGGTCGAGGAGAGTCTGCGCTACTGTTTCAATCGCAGCGAGGCACCACCAAACGACACCATCGCGTCCACCGCCAGTCAGGTGAACGTGCAGTACTTCTTGTCTGAGTTCTGCAAGAAGGGCGGCTCAAAGAAGTGTTCCTCGTACGCGAGTGCCGAAGAGGCGCATCGTAAACCACCGCCATTGATACCGGTCGAGAAGATTGATTCGCTGGACGAAAGCAATGAAGGTGGATTTTTGATGGACAATATCCTGTGGATCTCAATCGCGGCTGTCTGCGTCATAGCCATTCTGCTACTTTCGTTCACCGCGTGCATTTATCGACGCAGAATGCACTCCACACGGGAAACGATCACAAACCAATCGGCATCACGCCAGGGTACCGTCATGCTGTACCAACACCAGGCCCACGCGCGGCATCCTTTCTCGACGGCCGACAGGCGTGTCATTGGCAGCGCGTTGGCGTGGATCCGGGAGTCGTACGATCAGAAGGTGTGGAGTGAAATAGACAGTCCAATGCAGCAGCTGCTCGCACCGTCGCAGAGCGCTGGCTTCGTGGAGGAACAGGTTAGGGTGAGGCTGATCGGAAGCATTCTCGAGAGTCTGAAGCGCCACGAAATCTGCGGCGAACGCATCGTTGCACTGAACGATATTCTCTTCCGGCAGCTTGGTCCACCGGCACCGGAGCTGGTGGAGGCTGTACAGCCCGGTGCTGATCCATACGACGAGCTGGGACACATCTACGATGAGCTACAGCTCAATCGAATGCGAACGTTGGGCGGGACCGTTGCTGCTACTGCTGCTACCCAGCACGTCGGTTTGCTCGGTGAGTACGCTGCCCCGCTCGATCATGGCGCTGTAACCGTAGTCCCCGAGGGTATCTATTCCGAACCCGTCCTGCACGATCAGCGGAACGCAGGTAAGCAGAGAAGCGTGCCAAAAAATGGGCCAACAAAATTCTAATCTCAACTATTTCCGCCCACAGGCAATCGCAATCTCATCAGTCCCTACGCCATCGGAGATGCAACGGTGCCACGAAATTCCGCCGGGCTCGCAACCGGCAACCTGCCGGACGTGATACTTCTACGGCCCGGGACAAACACGTGGAAGCCGGGCAACAATGACGAAGATATAGACGATGACGACGAGGACGATGGCGGCGACGGTGAAGCGGAGCGTAAAACGATGCTTCGCCCAGCGGATTGTGTCGATGGTAGCGACACCGGTCCGACGTACGCTATATCGATGAAACAACTGAAGCGACCCCATAGGGGCAACACCACACCGCCACCGACGCCTGCCGACGCTGGTGGCGACGAACAGCCGGACGGAACCGATGGTAACCGATCGGAACATTCCGGAAGTAGCATGCAGACGGTTCGCATCGAGGATATGACCGTGGCGGACGGTAGCAGTGACCAACGGCTTGATATTGACCGTACTAAGCAATAAAAATTTTCTCATGTTTCCAAGTCACTTCAACAAAGCAATTTTGCAATTTGGATCGATTTAGACTTAGTTGTGATTGAATTAAACTAGAATCAAATCAAAAGGGATGGTAGAAACCAGAACTTTTCTACTCGGTGAACCTGTCGCGACGAGTTCCAGTATTCCCATATCCCTTTGAGACATAGACCCTGTCGAAACCTGGCGAAGCCCTCATAGCCGCATAAGATAGTGCAGACGGTAGTGAAGTCATGTCAGTAGAATGATACCGGACGGCCCTGCCTATTTTCTGTGCGGCATCCTCTTCTGCATATACACAGAAGAGGCGTGGTAGACCCAGACTGAGAGATGACCGTAAATTTTCTGCCAAAACGATCGTGATAAACGATTGGTTGACGATAGTGCGCGATTGTGAGCGATTTCGGGTTCTTCAGCAACGGGCATTGCGCCTCAAAAGGAAAGTAGTAAAGTGGTAGACAGAGGGTCGACGTCCTGCAAGTTATTAGCAGTCGCACTTTATATCTGTCTGGGCTTACCGCGACACCTCACCCTGTGTGGACGAATCAACGGAAATTCAATAGGTTTGTCCAACCTCATTATAGTGGCACACACGATGACATTCTTCCACCGATACTTGCAATGCTGTTCGATAGTGAGGTCCTCACACTAGCACTAGAACTCCTTCCTATGACGTCGTCTTAATTATCCTTCCGCATAAACGTTGTCAATATCGCTGGATTTCAAAAACGTTCATGTCTTAGAGCTGGGTCCCTTACGCCATTTGTAAGTGCTCATAGCAAAGTCGAAGCATTGAAATCTCGTCTAGGCGGGCAGGTTGACAACAAACCAGTGCATCACCCGGCGATAATGGTGATAAAACAGATCAAACTTATAATGGCAGTTCCTGGCTGAGCCGCAAAACTTCAACCAAAAAAATTGCAGCAATTGACTTTAAACTTAAGATAGTGAAAAACCATTTGTACCCTAGTTATCATCACACGAATGTAGTTTCTTGGTAAAATGAAGAATGAGTCACACCGCTGGTATCTTCCCCGCCAGGTTATAGTACTGATTCCACACGATAACGTACCGACCGTACCGTGGATGTTTGCTTATCATCTTATCGCAAAACCTCGTTGCGACCGATAACGCGAACGATATACACCGCACCGTCGCTGTTTGCGTACCGTCGGCAAAGTGCTGCAGTTTGCACCAATATTCGTGCGGGTTTAGATACACTCTCGGTTGATGTTATCTCAGCACATATCCGATAGCTTTCGACAGAAAACCTTCACATATTTTCACAACTCCTCATCTGCGTTTGCGAATGGTTTCGAGAACCGTCTGAACGCTGCTGCTCTGCCCCGAACCTGTAATGGCTCGCTTCGGGCGTCGGTTGTGCATGGTGCTTGCAGTGCTACTCGTGTGTACATTTGTCGCGGTGAGCTGCGAACAGGAACAGCTTGAAGAACTCATCCAAGAACCACTGCAATGTGAGCGAATCGATAATTCCCAGTGGAGCGGAGTGCAGGGAAATGAATGGGGTTTCTTCCACGGTAGAACAGGCGATCGGGTGCTTCGCTGCGATTGTCAAAACAGCATCCGCCTGCGACGAAGTGTCGAGTACACCGAACAACAGGTAGGCTTTGCTTAACCTTGCGCAACTCGCGCCGGAAGAAGTCAACCTTACATGTCTTGTGACATCTCCGGCTGAACAATTTTAAAGCCAATGACACGTTTCATCAACAGCGAAAACCGGCATTTGTTCTACCAGCATTCGGGGCAACTACTGTGGCGACTGATATTTTGATAGTCAACTGTGCACAGCTGCTGGTGCCGGCGGGCACGTTCCGTGCCATCCGCTCGGGATTTCTGCCCCGAACGGTACGGTTCGTCGATATCGAGCAGCTGACACTGGAATCATTTGCCTTCGAAAGTGGCAGTCAGACAATGGGTCAGATAACGAATCCACACGATCCTCATCCGATCCTCGGGCCGATCACGCTCAGTTTCGAACGCTGCCAGCTGGAGGAAATTCCAGCCAACGTATTCCACGGTGCGGCACTACGTTCGGTGCTATTCAGCGCGACCACTATAGGAGCCGTCCGGTCGCTAGCAATCGGTTCTCGGTTCCAGGAGTTCCTGCTGTCGGACACGGTGATCGGTCACTTCGCAAGGCACTCGTTCAAACGAGCACAAATGGAGCTGCTACAGTTGCACAATGTGACAATGACTGGGGCTTGGGCGTCGCAGGCCTGGCAAGGTCTGATCGTTAGTAATTCGATTCAGATTAGAAACTCCACTTTCCTACAAACGGTGCATCCTGCAGCTATCACCGAAAGCAGTACGTATGCAGCAAATTGTATATATATACGATAAGCTAATATACAATCTAATATCTACAGGTTCTGACGAATTGCTTCTACAAGGCAATGTTTTCACCGAATCCATAGCCGATGAGGGTTTCCAGATAGCGATAAAAAATCGCATACGGGTGATCGACAACACCTTCGGACAAGTCTCCTCGAATCTATTCAGAGGTTTGCATCCATATAATTGCGATAGTGCCTTGAAACAATGCAACGTGTTATATCAACACCTTTTTGCAGGAATCAGAATATCCAATGAAACGGCCTGGAACGTGCAACCGGATATTCTCCTGGAGCGTAACCTCATCGACACGTTTGTGGTAACTAGCACCGCGAGCAGTTTCCTAGTGTTTCCGAGAAATTTCTCCGTCCACCTGCAAGCCTTCCGCATCGCGCAGCTCGCAACTTGCGATAGCACCAACGTCACGTTCGCGGCATGGCAGGAAATATTCTTCTTGCAACCGTTTGCCACCACATCGCGCGACGACCCCGACTCATACATCTCGGTGGAACGGTTCCGCTACCAGGAGGGTTGCGATGCGGGGGGCCCCGATATGGCGCTGGTTATCGCGCTAGCCACACTGCTGGGAGTTACCATACTGGCGGCCATTATCGGAGGGCTGCTGTGTTGGCGGCATTACCGCAAGCGGCAGCGCATGCTAGTTTTAGAGCAGAAACTTGTGCAGCCCGTACCGCGAACGTATCGCGAAACGCAGATACTGCTAAAGCTGGAAACTGTCGGTACTTTGAAGACCGACTTTTAGCGGGCGATCCTCTTAACCGTAAGACAAAAGTGATAGAAACCTCTGCAACAGCGTGTATGTTTAAGAGTGCTACATGTAAGAATCTAGGTAACGGTGCGTATAATCTAATATACTCACAGTACAGGAAGGTGACAGTCGAGTGCGTTTCGAATCGTCAACATAGCGTCCGGTACCATCAGCCCCTTGGCTAGCAGCGATGTTCCGTATCGCTCCAGCGTCGCAGCCTCAGGTTCCGTGAGTCTATCGTCTGGATCATCGTCAAATCGGAGCTCCTTCCGTAACAGATTCCGTGCACAGCGTCCACCGAGATGGGCAAGTTCGTGCTCCAGTGCAATAAGGGTGCCTCCTGCCGTCGCGGCACCTTCCACGATGGGATACTGCGTGTCAACATGCTCGGCCGGTGGCAGCTGATCGGCGTTTTCGTAGCCAATCACCAGACACTTGAAGCCGTACGACTGTTGCTTCGGTTCGTTGACGTACGTCGAGCAGGACTCGAGAGAAATTTCTAACTCTCGCCCGGGAAGAACCATCGCTCGGCCCGGACCACCGTACGCCCACCGGGCGGGTGTGTTATACATGCGCACCGTGCACCAATCATCCATCGGGTCCTTCTCGCTGCCGCCTGGCCCACCACCACGGTCGCTGCGACGGTTCGGAATCTTTACCTTTACCCGATCCTCTTCCTGCACCGTGCCACACTGCGCGTCGAAGGTAAGACACATCCAGCGCACGGTTGTCGGAAAGCGCACACGGTACGCGGTCAAGCTGGCAGTTTTGTAGGGATGATCGCTCTCCAGGATGCAGTAGTGTTGACTCGTCGTGTTCATGCACGTTGTGGCCGACGTGGTGATCGTGGTGGCACCGTTCGGACCGCTGTTGCCCATGTGAGCGAAACACTTGCCCACGTGCCGCTGACGCCGCAGTTCGTTCAGTGCCGTTATGGGCGGCAGGATCTCTTGCACCATCGCAAGCACCTCTACGGACACTTTCAAATCCATCCGTATGCAACGTTCCAGCTGGGCAAGAGTAAGTGGCAGCAGGTATCGGAACAGACAGTTCACTACGGATGGTGAGCGAGTCGTGCGCGACCGGAACAGATCCCAGACGGTGCGTTTCCGGATTGGAACGGCCAGCACCATGCCCCCGCCCGCCGGTAACTCCATTTCATTCCCATTTGCCGCCGACATTCCAACGCCGCCGCTGCCGCCGCCACTGCCAGTTCCACCACCTGCACCGCCACTGCCACCAGCTCCACCTCCCGAGCCAATCATTCCTCCAACCGTAGCCTCCGATGCCGAATCGATTTCGTACGGGTCGTACGATGATCCGGGGGGAATTCCTGCCCCAGGCGAGCCACTACTACCACGCAGCGTCTCCAGTAGACCCTTCGGGAGTACCTTGCCGATCGTTCGTCGTGTACGTTCAATCGTTGTGGCTGCTGCATGCGAGGAGATCACACCGACCAGCCCTGTCGAGCCAACGTCCAGATGCTCTTCGATCGGTGTGATGTTGTGCTCCGAATCGATGGCCACTCCACCACCACCGCCTACAACACCTCCAGCGCCTACACTCCCGATGATGCCGTTTGCGCCTCCGATACCCACGACACCGGACGACGCAGACGAAGAGGGAGTCGAGGACGTCTCCGACGAGGAGGGCGCACGCATGCCCGACGAGGCGGAAGTCCAGAGGGCAAGCTCGTGTGCCACCGTCAGCAGCTCCCGGCAGCGCCCTACGATTGCCCTAGCCACTTCCAGCGCCAAGTCACGCGCCTGCGTGCGACAGTTGCCCAACTCCCGGACACCGGCAACGTTCGTGCTGCCGTGCGCGAATCCTCCGGCTCCGCCGGCCGCCGTGCAGTAGTACAGGATGGCCGGTATTTGGCCCCGCGACGGGGTGGTACCGTTGAAGCTTAGATCACACGGATAGAACCTGAACGTGACCGTACCGCAGGGACCACGCAGCGACGATTGGCCACAGTCGCCCGAGAGCGTTCGCGCCCCCTGGCTGCACAGGCGCAGCGCGTAACGATGGTTTTCCTTCAGCAGCACCGCCCGGTTGAAGCGCAGCTCGGCCATATGCTGCCGCACGGCCGTTTGGTCATACGAACCGACGATCGATTCCAGCACCTCCCAGCGGTGCGAATGTGCGTAGGTGTGCGAATGGCTGGAGTGGTGGCTGTCGTACAGCAACTCCAGCTGATACTCGTAGCTACCGGAGCCGGAGTAAACGCACGCGCCCACAATCGAGATGCCCGACCGGTCGACGGTGAATGCGATCGCGTCCGGACCGAAGTTGCCCGTGTTCCACGTCTTGCCGAGGTCGACCTTACCGAAACGGCTGCCCGTACTGAACAGGCGATTGCTACCTCCCATCGGTGCCATCGGCTGGACCATCAGATCCGTCGCCGGCTGCTGAATCGTGTCCTCCTGCTCCCCACGCTCGTTACGCTCCCGATCCACGGGATCGCAGCCGTGATGTATGATTTCAGACAGCAGCTTCGCCAGCAGCCGGCAACCGTTTCGTATCAGCAGCCGCTCCTGGTTCTGCTCATCGTCCTGACATTCGCCCTGGTCGCTATCGTCGTCCTCTACGTCGCTGTCCCCATCGGTTAGTGACTCGTTCCGGTAGCCCCTTGCCATCGGCCATATCTTGCCGCCGTCCGGTGGCTCGTGGTCGTACTCTTCGCGTGACATGGGACCCGCTTCTTGCGGTCCTGTGTTTTCGGCCACATCCGTTACCTCGTCGTCGTCTAGCTCGTAATCGTAGTCAATGCCTTCACTGCTCCGGCAACTACTAGCGGTGCTGGTGTTGCTATTGCTGCTTCCGCTGCTGCTGCTACCACGTCGCCGGTGGCGACCGATACGATCCAGCTTTCTGCGCACCGGATCCGACACGAGCTCCAACAGCAGCTCCAACACATCCCGGAAGTGCCAATCCGGCAGGTGCGTACTGGCAACACCTGGCTGATTCACCGTGTCGGTGCTGTTGGACGTTCCTCCACCAACAGCGCTTGTCATCTGCTCAATCAAACTGGCGAGCAAGTCGCGATTTCGTGAGATCAAAAGCGCCCCGGAACCCGTCGAATGCGGTCTGCTCGACGTTGAGCCCACACCAGCCGGTGCTAACTGCGAAGGTGACAGCAGAATCGAGAAGGTAACCCGCAGATTGACGGACGGTTGACAGAGACCGGCCAGGATAGCACTCAGCAGCAGGCGACCGCTGTATCGTTGTTCCGTACCACTGCTGGACGATGCGTAACTGTAGCGATAGCGTTCTGCGTGTCCCTTGCCACCAGCGTGCATTGCACTGGGATCGGACTCACGCAGCAGCAGCAAACGTCGGCAGAGCACTTCCCACTTCAGCGGTGGCGTAGGGTAGAATATGTCGAAGCAGCGCACGAACGTACGGTGACACTCGGCCAGCACTTCACGTTTCGCTTTACACACGCGCCGCCGCATGGCACGCTCCATCACGGGCAGCGTGACCCGGTCAGCCAAAATGTCGATCAGCAGCGTGCGTATTTCGACCACCGCCATCGCCAACGACTGATGGTTCCCGGTGGCTGACGCACCCATCAGATGCGCCGTGGACGAGGACATTGGCGAGCAGGACGTTTGATGGGGCGTTCCGAACGGGTTCGCAAAGTCCGAACGCAGATGGTCTTCGATGTGGACATCGGTTTCATCTTCAGTCGAGCGTGAACCAGTCGGGTGGTAGATTGCGTTTAGATACCGCCGCAGTAAGCGCAAGCACGCTCTACAGATGAACGATAGCCGTATGATAAGCTGCGAGATTACGTGAAACGGAAAATGAGAACTTATTGTTAAATGCACAGCGTTGTACGGTATTTAATTCCGAATGAAACGATAGGATGTACATATACTCTATTAGGGACTATTAACGCAAAACTTTAAATATAATAAAACGCAAATAAATATAGCAGATAAAGCATGCAATAGCGAAGTTTAATGAATAAAGCAATAGTATAAATCAAAATTAGTGCACCTATTACATAACAATGAGCATAATAGCTGGGAATAAAATAATTTAAAATATCCAAATGTCCTCTAAATTCTACCAAATAATAGTAATACCATTACAACCACTATCACAGCTACTGATAATAATACTCACATCAATGTTACTCTCGGAAACTACTAAACTCTCTACTACTACTGCTACTAATCTTAACTCCAACTAAAACAACTAAACTAAACTCACGGAAACAAACTACTCGGAGTTTAAAAAGTAAATACAAAGAAACATGATTAATTTCCCGTACCTTCGCCTCGCCTATAAGTCCCGCATTGTTCGACGTCATCGGATTTGTGGAAAAAGTTTTCATTCCGCCACTGGAGCCCTTCTTTTGTTCGCCGGACAGATTACGGAAGGCATTCCATGCCCAGCTTAGCAGTGCAGTTAACGACTCGAATGTCTCACGGTTGATACCGGTGGCAAACCGACGAGAGATTGGACACAACGCTGCCACATTTTCCTCGTTGCAGGAGCTGCTGCTTAATGCATGACCACTGCCTCCCATGCTGCTTCCACCTGTTCCACCACCAGCGCTTCCTGATCCACCAGGTTTCTTTCGGCGATACTGAACATTAGCAGCAGCTGCACCTCCTGCGTTTGCCGGAGGTTTTGGACGTCCCGTCCGGAAAGGAAAACGTCCCTCGTTGACGATATTAGCGGCAGAAAACCCATTCCCAGCAGGTTCCACATTGGCTAGATTCCAACGGTTCAGCACGGGTATCGCTGGCACCTCCTCATCGATACTGCCCGATCCGAAGGTGGGTGTCAGCAGCACTGACCGATGCTCGGGAATGTCCTCCTCTTGTGGATCGTCTTCTGGGGCGAGGTCGCTCAGCTTCACCTGCCGGCCGCTGCCACTACCGAATGCTACGGCGATAATGCACATGAGTTATGTTGCGAGTGGAAATTGGCCCATAAAGTTACTTACCACCAGCACCTCCACTACGCGATCCGGTGAACCAATCCGATGCGTTTACGTTCACATTCCCATCGAGCGGGGAAGAGGAAGCGCCACCGGACGACAAACCGATCGGCGTCGGCTCAAAGGGCGGCCACTGGCCGGTGGTTCCCAGTCGTTCCGTCGCTTCCGTCAGCACATCTAAGCAGGCGAGCAAATTCAGTGCCAGCTGAAATCGGGGCACCTCACATCCATTCCATCGCTGCGGTAGAGCAATTTCCGGGCTCAACACGGAGAGCGATTCATTGGTTCCGTAGCGAGTCGGGTCGAACTTATCCGACGCATCCGTCGCTTCGGACTGCTCGTGCGCACGTTGGCTGGACGGGAAATGTTTGCGCTTCTGCTTGCGGCGGTACAGCTCCGCTGCGATTGGGTTGAAGATAAGCATCCGTTTACGTATGGCATCGTAGCCCCAGAGCACGTTGAACAACGGATCGAGCGTGAACGAGAAATGCCACCGATTTCTTCGGTACGCATCCTTCAGACCTGCGTTCGAGGCGGTTAACTCAATGCGCGCATCGAACTGATTTGTTCTGTGCGCTCGGCAGTGTCCCGTACGACGATCGATCGTTATGGATCCGGTCAGATGAGGTTGATTGTTCGGAATAAGCACTGTAAAATTCCGTAATCATTAGTCTTCGCATGGTGAGAAATCAGTTTCAAGCATCAAAACTTACAAATCGTGGAACGATCGGCCGTTACGCTGTACTTTGCTAATGCCGCCCCATTGATGAGCGATTCCTCCACCTTGATGTACGTCTGATCGCCACTGGCCGCGATGAAAGAAGCTCGGCGACCCGTACCCGGACCGAACGTCTCGATAGCAACTGGACCACAATGCCAGAAAAAGTTACCGTCAGCGGCACCGTCCAGATGACCCCCGGGAGACTCCCGTCCCAGCTGTCCTTTGTGGTAGTTTCCAAACGTATACACAGCGCCACGGCTGGTCAGCACGACCGAATGGTTGCTACCGGCAGCAACGGACACGATCGTACCGGCACCGGCAGGAAAGCGAATCAAATAAGGACGTCCACCGGCTGGCGCCTGAAGATCACCGGTTCCCAGCTGTCCGTACTGGTTGCTGCCGAAGCTGTACACTTCTCCGGCGGATGTAAGGACCAGCGAATGGTGTTGACCGCAGGCGATCTGCGTTACGATCGGTGGACGCCTGGCATCATTCCCGGTGTGGGGAAGTTCCACACGCTGCGGTGGAACGGGCACGATTCGGGGCGTGTCGGGATCGTTGGAAGCGATGGGATTCGCCGTACCGGCAGTGTTGTTGCCTCCCGTGCCCGATCCTCCGCAGTGGCAACAGCACCCGCAACCGCAACCACATTTCGCACCCACCGTTACCGACTCGGTATGCGTTGCTGAGGGTGCGGAATGACACGCGTTGCAGGTGGAATTGGTTGGATTGGAGGGATTTGCCACAATAGCCGTGGAGCCGTTCGTGAGCGTTCCAACGTTTGTTTGATTGTTCGTATTGGTTGGGATCAGTTCATCCACTGGGAAGTAAGTCACAAAACATTCGAATGTTATGTCTAGCGTATTACATATAAAGTAAGGATATTTTTTCTAATGTGTTACCAAGTGGACTCGCTCTTCTAATCTTCAACCTCTTCCATAAATCAAACCAAATATTGGCTTACGATGATGCCATAAATATCCTTGGTTTAAGGTTTTCCTATGTGGCGGATTTATAGCAAAGTCTCGAGCAAGTGGCAAAAAATCGGTTAACAGTGGAACGATTTGAAAACCAAGCTAATCATATCACCATCAGCGGGTCAAATAATAAACTTGGAGAAGGTTTGTAGCCAGGTGATCCTATCTAAGAAAACTTCACCTATCTTAGGTCTTAAGCCAGCTCCAACAACAACATTGATATTGAACTATGCTTAAGGACACTGGGTGCAGACCGAGCATACTATAGTCGTAGGAACCTGCATGGAGACATCTCATGCTCTGCCACAATTCTTCCACCGCATTTTTCCATCAAAACAACCCAGATCAGCGATTTTCATAGAACGGGGCACGACCGCTAATCTTCTGGCAAGTTTGCGAATTGCTAGTAGCACCTGGTGAGTGGGTAAGTAAGTAACCGAAGCATTCTACTCACCATTTCGTTCTCGCTGAAACTTTCGACCACATTGACCCTTGTTGTTAAGCCCGAACGTGTAAAGCTGTCCGAGTGCATCGACGGCCACACAATGCGCCTTTCCGAGTGCCACCTTCCGTATGACAACGTCCGTCAAGCCACCAACGACACCGTTCGGTTCGCAGTAGTTAGTGTCCTTGCCGTACATGATGAGCTTACCATCCTTTGTCACAAATGCCGATGTGCCTGGTCGGAAGAGACAAACGCAATGAGTTGATTTTTTGCGTTAAAAAAAACAGAAGTACAATGAAAAAACACACACCATTATTGCACGCCACGAACGTGACCGTTTGTCCGTCCAGCTTGTTCAATCGTTTCGGCTTTATGGCCTTCGGCTGTCGTCGGTTGGTCTTTGCCAGCTCTCCGTCTTCACCGCGCTTAGCCGTGCCGGTGAAGTAGACGGTGCCGTCGCTGGTCAGCAACAGACCATGGTTTGCCTCATGGCCAACTGCCACCTGTCGAAAGCAGCTCACCCCCTTGGGTAGTGCCGTCAAGTCGGTCAACTTCATCGACACGGATGCCTTCGGGGAGCTCATGACGCACCCGATCGCTCCAGCGACGTTGGCTGAAGATTTTAGCCCGAGGGCAGTACCACGCCCCCAGTACAGCACCTTGCCGTCCTCGACCAACACCAAACCAAACTCCTTTCCACAAGAAATCGATTGGATGCCTGCTCCGGAAGGATTGCTGTCCAGTACGGGGGGAGCAGCCGTCCCGGCAGCTGCTGGTTGTTGGAATCCTGCATTATCGACCAGATCTTCTTCGAATGCGGCCCATCCGTAGGTATGATAACGATTTTTAGCTAGCTTCAAGCGCAACTCCGGCCGCGGCTCGTTCGGTGTGGAACCAATGGAGGTAGTGGAGTTAGCGAGCGGAGGATACAGTTGCTTCACGACTAGAATGTCCTCCTCCTGGTCGTCCACGTCGTTTGAATCGCGTATAGAATCGGACACCGCGCCCAGCCAGCAGATAGCATCGCCGTCGGAGAAGAGTTGACCGTAGCGGCGCTGAAAAGCGGGAATCGGTGCCATCTGGACGGTGCCCAAAGCGTTCAGCGTCGTTGGGTCGTAAATTTGAAACGTCCAACCGTTGTTCGCCGCCATCTTGTTGATTCGCCCATAGTATAGTTTACCCTGCAACGCGAAAGAGTTACTAATGCCGCCGGATAGTGTGAGCCGCTGTGATCCTTACCCCAGAATAGCCGATCCACCCGGGCAACTCATTCTTAGCATTCGTTATCGTCGCTGCACCGTAAATGAGTCCTTCCTGCGTGCCATTGAAACCGGACCCTATTTTCAGCAATCCCTTCGCGGTGACCAGATACAGATATTTGCCATCCGATGCGACCGAATGGACGGCGGACGACTCCAGCGGTAGACGGAACTCTCCGATCAGACATCCGCGCGGTACACCGCACCGGAAGTAGTCCGCAATCGTTGCACGGCCGGTGGCCATCGAGAAAACTGTGCGCTGCAACTTTGCGATACTTTGCGGCATCTGCACGGAACTGCCGGCAGTGCTGGTATTAGCGGAACCGTACGCCGAACTCATCAGTATGGCCGACACGGCCCGAACGATGCGTCCCGTGTCGCCCTTGGCGATGGCAAGTGAGAGTAGCGTGGAGCACGCAAGTGACGACCACGCGCCATTCGTCGTTGCCGGCGGGCTGTTCACCGTGGACAACTCCAACAGAAGATCGAACAGTGGCCCAAACACGGCATCCGGCTCGAAGCGCATTCCCTCGGGATCTTGACCTGGAGAAGTTAAGGTGGAAATTAGAAATAAATAAACAAAAAGCACACGACCACTGCAACCCTCTTACCCTGCAGTATGTCGTACAGCGACCGCAGGGCCTTGGTCGCGATCCGCGGTTGACTCTGGCGCGTTTCTGCGATGATCCCGTACAGACTGTCCAGACCTGCCAGCACTATCTGCGGCACACGCTGCGACGCCACACCCGGCTGTCCACACCCACCACCACCACCGACCGATTTGGGTTCGTCCAGCGCCGTATCGATTATACGCATCGAGGCAACCGTAGCCCGTGCCGTCGTCTCCCGTTCCAACACAATGGACCGTACCGCGTGGTAGACGGCAAAGCGGGACGCATTCGTGGCGATTTCGTACCGATCCAGGTTGGGCTCGAGCAGCAGCTTGGACTTTGCGTCCTTTTTCGAGCCAGCAACGCCAGCCGCCGAGCCCGTGTCGCTCGAATCGGACGTCTCGGTGGACAGGAAAATGCTGTTAAACACCGACCCGTAACGGGCCGAATCGTACAACTCCATCGTACACCGCGTAGAAAAGTCCTCCGCCAGATCACGAAACCACACAACCTGAACAGTCGGCCACCGCAGCAATATCAAACACTTTACACAAAGGCGTCCCTCTGCCGTGTGTGTGCAGCGCCGAGTACGAGATTTCCTGTTTCCAAAATGAAGTCTGAACGTGAAAAATCGATATTTTCACCCTTCGCCCTGCGTCCTGCGCACCGCCGATCCTGCGTTGTTCGCCCTCGGGAACGACTTCCCCTTCCCGCGTCGTCCGTCGTCAGGGCTTCCTTCGTCGTCGGAGGCAGCGGCGGCAGCGGCGGCGCTGGCGGACGGACGTTTGTTTACGAAACGCGATGACGAAAACTCGTGTGCGCCGTGTTCGTCCTTTTTCCCCTCTCGCACAGCTGATGATGACAGTTTGGCCGAGGCCGGGGGTTTGTTTTTGTGGCTCGTACACTTTCAACCCTCATCTTCCGTGCGGCGAATGAACGGGGAAACACAACAGAAAGGATAACCGGTAAACGCTCGTTTCCGACAGAGCGCGTGCTTACAGTGTGTGTTGAGAATGTAAGTCTGTTCGAAAGCGAGAGCAGATTTTTTTGTATTGAACTTTTAAAAAAGGTAAATAAATTTAAAAAATCCTTTGCAAGTACAAAAAACAATGGAAATATTTATACTGTTCTTTCGTTAGACATGCTCCTTCCCAACCAGGCACAGCAAAACCAACAACACAAACCAGCAGAACTCGGTTAATTAATTATTTTAATAGTTTACAAATCTTAGGCAATCTATTTTGTCACATTTTCTATTTTCTTACAGGAAAATCTTCCTCCAGTTACCTACGCGTAAGGTTGCATGTATTAGCTTGGACCGTTTTCCATTCGCTATCGATTTCTTCATAACGATACAATACAAAAAAAAATGAAAAAAGCAAAGAAAGAAGAGAGAACCCTAAATGAAACATAACTCGGTGCTATCACCTTCCACGTACCATCTCGTGCATGGTATATGAGCGCGTGAATAAATAACGAATGGAGAAATCTGTGCACGATTAGTTTATGCCTATATGAGCGCATCACGCGCATGTTGTACGACAGAATTGACACTAGTTAATAAGTAACCAAACGTTCAAATGAGTTTCGATTATCGGCGAGAGTATTTTATCGCGTGTCAGTATCGCGCCATCATCCTTTTTTATGTTGTTGTTCCCCCGGGACAAATGACGCGAAAAATCGACACGCATAAAACAAGAATTAACTAAACAGCCGCATTGTACATAGTATATCATTTTCACGATCGTTCCCTCCTTGTGGGCCGAAATTCATCACTATATTCGTCACCTGTTTCGCCTCTACTCTCAAACTCAGAAAACGAAAGCAACGAAAGTACCACAAACATTCATATCGCCGCCAGGATCGCAACGCCCCGATACCAGGGCAACCTGAACGAGGCTCGGGTCGTGTGAATTGTGTGATGTTACGATGCCGTATGATAATTAACAATATTTAACGGAAACCTACTAACAGTTGCTGCACATGCACAGTCACTTTTATGTACAAATCAGTACCAGAGTGTTTGTTGTAGTGCTTCCTCTTCGCACCGCTAGGAACAACAACAAAGTTTGCACTGTTTCGTTGTGAAATGTAGGTTGTCGGGTGATGGGGTGATGTACTAGAGGGAGGTGGCGAAGTGCTTTCATTATGATGAGAACAAATTCAACAAACACACACACACACACGCGCGCGTACATGTACATTTCCCACACCACTATCTCAGATCTACCAAATAAAGACATAGAAAACGTGGCACAAACATACACACAGAATATCTAGGCCGAAGACGGAAGGTCTTGCTTTGTTTCGGCCATGAGTAATCCGGTGGCGTTGCCACCGTTGTTGCCACTTCCCCCACTAACACCGATCGCCCCCGGTAAGGGTGGTGGCGTCGGTGGTGGCAGGGGCGTCTCCATGATATCGCCGACGTCTAGATCCTCCAAGCAGATGGACGAAAGCAGCACGTGATGATGATGCAGGTGATGGTTGTGAAGCAGATGGTGATCGTCGAGACCCGATGCCGGTGCGATGAGGCGTGCCGGTGAGAAAGTGTAGGTGAGTTTTTCTAGCTCACCAACACCGGCCGCACCGCTCGCCGTGGGAGCAGTGGTGCGCGGCGAGGCCGTACTACTCGCGGGGGGGAATGTATCGTCCTGCGGAGGCGTCAGGCACCGGTCCTCTAGTACGTCCTCCAGGTTGAACAATGTGTCGTTCGACGCGGTAAGAGAGCTTTTCCGCGCTAGGGCAGGCACGGATTCGGTCGCTTCACAAACCACCGGACCCTCGGTGCTGCAAGGTGAACCACCGGGTGAAAAACAGAGACCTCACATTTCAAACTTCCCACCCACCCTACCTTAGTACGGTGCTCTCGACAAAATTGGAACAGTGTGCAACGCTCGTCGACGGTGGCAGGCTACAGTCATCTTCGTTTTCCTCCAGAATCGGCGATAACGATCGGTTATAGTTGATAATGATTTCGTTCTCTTCCGTCTCTCTTTCGGGTCGCTCGAAGTCCGCCCCATTATCGAATGCTTTCGGGCTGCCACTGAGGGCTCTGTGAAGCGAAAGGGTTTCGATTAAGCAATATGTCTCAAACATGACAGGGGTTTTGATTACATACTGGTCATGCTCACTGTGCGTGCGGACTGTGCCACCAGCTCCACCACAATCCTGGAAATAAGAACAAGGGTACGTGTAATCTTCTTCCAACTTTTCCCGTCCACCTGCAACCGTCACCTACATTGGCCAGCGGTAACAGTTGGCTCAGCTGTTGACGCAGCAGATCGAACGCTTGATCGTCCTGGAATGGATCGTTACCGGCACGACTCCATCCATCGTCCTGTTCCTCTTCCCCGTCGAACGGCTCCAGCGAACCCTTCCACCAATCGTCGCCGCCATCTGCACCGACGACCTCCGCAAACATCACATTCGCATCCAGCTCCAGATTACCCCAGCCATCGAACACGCTGCTCCCCCGGGGCGAATTGGTGGGCGAAAAATCGTCCGCCTCCAACGGCGACAGGTTGCTCCCGTTGGCGTCCATCATCTGCAGCACGTACTGGCACTGGTACAGTACGTCGTCCACCAGTTCCGCGGCCTGCTGCTCCACGTCCTCCCGGTGTAGCAGTTGCGGTGCGTTCTCTGCCGCCGGCGGCTCAGAGTAGATCGAGGGTGACAGCGAACCGTCGTCACTTTCGTTCAACGGTGTCGCCTGCCCCTCGTCTTCGTCCTCGTCCTCTTCGCCCTCGATCGCGATGTCCAGGGCGCGCAGCGCTTCTTCGATGCTGATCGCGTCGTCAGCGGACGGGGCCGCCGTTGCCGTGACCGTGATGGTTGTGGCGGTCGTAGCGGCCGCTTCGTCGATGCTTTCGTCGCTGACCAGCGGGCGCCGCTCGTCCTCGTCTTCCGCATCGGACCGGGTCGCCGGAAGGCCTTCGTCGTCTTCCTCGCCCGAGGACGTTGGCGGCGCGACCGAAATCGCCGTCAGGTTACACTTTTCACTTCGCTCCAGCGACTCGTCGAACACGTCGGAAAAGAGCAGCGGCTCATCGCCGACCATTACCGGCTCCACCGTCGCGGTGGTAGCCGTCCGCTCCGTCCGCTCATCGGACTCATCGTTCGGATCGAACTCGTCGTAAGTGCAGGTGAGCGGATCGCTGCGCCGAGTGCAGTACGAATCGTGCCGATGGTCTACATCGATCTGATAGGTTTCGATCTTATCAAGCAGGTTGTCTGTGGAAAGCTGGAAGACAGAAAAAACGGACACAGTTAAGGCTCGAGCACTTGGGGACGAAGGAACGAAACAACACACGTTATTCGGACTCGACGGGATGACCGCACACGGCACGGAAGAATCCAGCACATTCAGCGCCTTCAGGATGGGGTATTCCGTCGCTATAACCTCCTGTATGATATCGCCATCCTTGAATTTCTGTAACGATAATAGCGTGATGCCATTTATCCATATCCCGTGGGCCTGCCGTGCGATGTGTGTCTCACTGCCCCGTTACGTTACCTTAAACTTTCCACTTTTCTTTTTGCAGAAAATACAAAATCCCATGATGAAAGAGCCCAGGCCAAGGCATGCCAGCACCCCAATTAGCACGGCATCATGTTGTCCTCCTGTGCGGGATGTGAGGGAGAAAATTTGCACACTCTTGAAAGGGTTCATTCTGTTCGCACTTTATATAATGTAAGGGCTGCAACAGCCGCTAATGAGCAGATCGTGCGAGTGTGTGTCTCTGCGAGCCGAATGCACAAACATTGACATTTAATTGATGCATGCAAGATGCACCACCACGCGCGTTCCCTACCTGTGTGCACGTACGGGATCGGAATGGCATGGCAGGCCTGCAGGATGCCCGTGGAAAAGTAAACACTCGATAGAACGTTTCTC
This sequence comes from Anopheles dirus, assembly GCA_000349145.1. Lineage (NCBI taxonomy): Eukaryota > Metazoa > Arthropoda > Insecta > Diptera > Culicidae > Anopheles > Anopheles dirus. The sequence continues at coordinate 1,490,687 of KB672802.1, read as the reverse complement.
ATTTTGTCCGTCGTTTTCTTGGCACATCACACGGAACTCCATCCAAACGGTCCAGCGTTTTACGTCGATGCTTTTCTACGGCGTCGTTCTTCTGCCACATTCGACTCATGGAAGAACCATACCCTACGCCTCCGTCGCCACCGTCGTCGCGTGTAACTGTTCTTCCGTGTGCGAGGTATGATGTGCGTGCCTGTTAGATTCCTTCCTTTAAGGAAACGTGGAAAACTACGCTTCCTGTCACGCGGCTGCACAGGATCAGGATCATGTAGCACACGGCTATTCGACGCTAGCACTCCGAACGATCATCTGTTCGATGGGCAACAGCTCTAGCAGCGTTGGCTACTTGCGAGGACGGAGAAGAGAACGCGGAGGAAACGCGAAGGGTTGCATTTACATTACGAGTACCACCACTGCTGCCTGTGCTCGAACGTGTCTCGTATCGCGTCCCGAGCCAACCATCGCGCACCGGATGTTACACAGAATGCCTCATCGGATCGGGCCACGGACAGTCGGCTTTAAAACGTAAATTTTAGCTCCTTTTCGGAACGGTCGCGATTGTTTGATCGTAGTTGCTAAGAGAGGTAGTAGACGAGAAAAACGAGTTTTGTGCTTTTGTCTCCTTGGCCGTGGATGTCAAAATCGATACAGTAAAAAAAAAGCAAAAAACGTCATCCAGTTGACAGTTGACGTTTGTTTTCTCACGGGGTTGTTATAGAAAAGTTAGACCAAGTATAGCGTACAGAAATATATTTTTTGAAACTAATGCGATCGTTATTTGTGTACAGCTGTATGGTAAAAGTGTTTCATATTATTTAATCATCCTGTTAATCATAATTGAACATATAAACGAACGATCTCCATTATGTGTTTGTTGCAGCAACCTTGGCGGCGCCGAGCTTGTCATCAAATGCTGTTGGCGTTTCACTTCGATTTGCTTGTCATTGTGCCGAGCGAGAAATTTGGCGAATTCATTCTCCGTCAGCAAACAAGTTTACTACCGCAGCCCGTAGCCAGATTATCAACATTTTATACACTCCAGTTTGTAAAATCATAGCGTTTGCAAGATGCCGGACCATCTGGGAGACGATATGCGCAAGGTGAAAGGCGACAACAAAGAGGTCGAACCCGAAATAGAGGGTAAGGTCCAGCGCATCTCATATACACCAATGGCGATATCCCAATACCGATATGTTTTTGTTCCTTTGCAGCGCTTGATGAGGTGGATATCGAGCTGCTCAAGACCTACGTAAGTAGTTAGGGGACGAAGAGACGAATAAAATGTGGTTGGAGTTAAGAAAATTTCGTATAAATCTTCCGACAGGGCCAAGGCCAATACCATAAGTCGATTAAGCAGATCGACGAAGACATCCAGAAGGCGATGAAGCAAGTGAACGAGCTGACGGGCATCAAGGAAAGTGATACCGGTCTCGCACCGCCCGCGCTGTGGGATTTGGCGTCTGATAAACAAATCCTGCAGAACGAACAACCCCTCCAGGTAAGTTGCACCGGGGACAGAAGCGTCCAGCATAATTTATGCTTGTCTGTTCTTCCGCTCAATATAGGTGGCTCGTTGCACAAAGATCATCAATGCCGATTCGGACGATCCGAAGTATATTATCAACGTGAAACAGTTCGCCAAGTTTGTCGTCGATTTGGCCGACTCCGTTGCGCCGACTGATATTGAGGAAGGAATGCGCGTCGGGTAAGTGTCTGAATGGTACGAGTATTCCTCACGGTCCCGTCTAATCGGATTGTCGCCTCCCCTCTTCCGGCAGTGTCGACCGCAACAAGTATCAAATTCACATCCCTCTACCTCCGAAAATCGATCCCACCGTAACGATGATGCAGGTAGAGGAAAAACCGGACGTGACGTACAGCGACGTTGGCGGGTGCAAGGAGCAGATCGAGAAGCTGCGCGAGGTGGTTGAAACGCCGCTGCTGCATCCGGAAAAGTTCGTCAACCTTGGCATCGAACCGCCGAAGGGTGTGCTGCTGTTTGGTCCGCCCGGTACCGGCAAGACGCTGTGTGCCCGGGCCGTCGCTAACCGTACCGATGCCTGCTTCATCCGTGTTATCGGTTCCGAGCTAGTGCAGAAGTACGTCGGCGAGGGTGCGCGTATGGTGCGTGAGCTGTTCGAGATGGCCCGCTCGAAAAAGGCTTGCCTGATCTTCTTCGACGAGATCGACGCCATCGGTGGGGCTCGGTTCGATGACGGGGCGGGCGGTGATAACGAGGTGCAGCGTACAATGCTGGAACTGATCAATCAGCTCGATGGGTTCGATCCACGCGGAAACATCAAGGTGCTGATGGCCACCAACCGACCGGATACGCTTGACCCGGCCCTGATGCGCCCGGGCCGGTTGGATCGTAAGGTGGAGTTTGGGCTGCCGGATCTGGAGGGACGAACGCACATCTTCAAGATTCACGCCCGCTCGATGTCCGTGGAGCGGGATATTCGGTTCGAGCTGCTGGCACGCCTGTGTCCCAACTCTACCGGTGCCGAAATCCGGTCGGTGTGCACCGAGGCGGGCATGTTCGCTATTCGGGCGCGGCGTAAGGTCGCCACGGAGAAGGATTTCCTGGAGGCGGTGAACAAGGTGATCAAGAGCTACGCCAAGTTCAGCGCTACGCCTAGATATATGACTTACAATTAGAGAACGTTGCAGCCGGGCAATACGTACACCATTCGTCTAATTTCGTAATTTTTGAGAATAAATCAACCCCTGCGCGTGTGGGGGAAACAATTGTGTTTATCGAAATTGCTACTGGTTGTGGACGTTTCAATCATTGTAGAAAGAAATTTGCGTAGTTGGTGAACCACCACCGTAGGAGAACTAGATTGAGTCCCATCTGTTCAAAACAGTTGATTAGTTTTATGTTTTGCACTGCCTTTTTCAATAAATATTTACGTTTTAAAAAATGAATATACAGGCTCTTTTAGAGGTGGTTAGGACATTTGGGTCCTGTATAAAGATTTCCCAAGAATCAGTTGTTTTCATCATGCTAGTCCCCTCAAATTACAACGGCTTTTTACAAATAAGCGCATAGAAATTGTAACAATGTAAAACTAGAACATAAACTCGTTATGTTTTTAATGTGCTGAAACGGATTTTACGGATGAAAAACGGATTTTACGAATCGTCAACAGCTTTTTTCGGAACGTGTGGAAATCATCTAGCACGAAAACGATGCCTGTAGGCTTTGTACACCATATTTTCACCCAAACCCGGTGCTGGATTCGATGAAAATGTTTATTTTTTTTTCTCAACGCATCTTCCACCTCCTCCCCTCGTCACGGCATCACTTTTTACGCAGAGACTGTGGTACACGATGTTCTTCCACCTTGCGCCGCATCCGAAGCGCGCGTGTTATAGCATGCTTATCAACAAAAAGGCTTACTTCGCCTTGCTGTTCAGGATGATACCGTCGTACTTCTGCTGGAACCACTTCATCGCGTCTTCCTTGGTCAGACGGTGGATGAAACCGATCTTGCCGGTCTTGCGTCGTCGCTGGGCCACGTTGTATCCTGCAATGGAGCACAGCAAATAAAAATAAAAACGATTAATCGAACGAACGACGAAGATGTTACGACGAGAGTTCCGAACTGCAGAATCATATGTTTGGCACACCCACGACACAATGGAAGATTGCTCGATAAGGCCTATCAAAAGTAGAGGCTCGAATCGATTCTTCAGGGGGGACAAGAGGTTTACTTTCTGCACAGGACTGAACGCAGCTCCTGGGGTAGGATAGAGCCACGTTTAATTAATGTGCAATCTCTGACACTTGTTTGGTTGGTCACTGATGTAAACAATGAATCGGAGAAGTGATGAAGTGATTCTGTGAGCGATATGACTGATTTGTGTTCTTAGTAACGTTTCACATCCACAAACGGCACACCGGAATTATCTCGCTATTGAGCTTTCGAATATTCTGCGTCGTTTCACTCATCACAACAATCGCACTTTGCCCGCATTTTGATCACTCACCTGGGCGACCGAGCACAACGTAGAAGTCCAGACCGTAGATACCGATCGTCGGATCGTACTTGATGCCCAGATCGATGTGTTCCTGGATACCGAAACCGAAGTTGCCGGTCTGGGAGAAGTTATCACGACGCAGCTCGTATTCTCGCACCTTCAGACCACGCTCCAGGATCTCTTCCGCCTTCGCGCCACGAACGGTGCAGTGGACGGCGATCTTTTCGTTACGACGGATGCCGAACGAACGCACGGTGTACCGGGCCTTCGAGTAGACGGGCGTCTGGTTCGTCAGCTGCTCCAGCACCTTGGCGGCACGGGTCAGCCTATCGCCGGACTCACCGACACAAATGTTCAGGCAGAGCTTGCGGATACGCAGGTCACGCATGATGTTTTTCGACTTGTCCTTGCCCGATGCGGGCTTGACGGCGTTCTCATCCTTCGCTGGCTGTCATCGTCGCGGCAAATGGGAGCGTACGAGAAAGGAAACAAAAGATTGACCATTTTTGAATGATTGCGATGCCCCTAGTCGAATGACGGGTTTTGGGCTCCGAGGGACTGTATGATTTGCCCAGCCTGCCCTTCCCCCTGTCACGACGATTGGACCGTTCCATCATCGCATAGCCGCACCACGATTGCACGGAACTTACCATCTTTGCTACCTAAAACGAGACAAAAGAACAGCACATTTAACATCGTAATACTTCACACTACCTTTCGGCAACCTTATCGGTTGTTGTAGGTTCGTTTTACTACCTAAAATTACGAGGAATTCGTAGCAGACCGTGGAAAAACGCGTCCACTAAACAACAAATGTCACCGGAAAAAGAACTGTCAGAAGGCCGATGGACAAAACCTCATTTCCGTTTGCGATGACAGGTTGCATAGCGCGTTGACATATGGTGAGTTCGTTTACAAGCGACATGGGTTCATTTCTCCAATGAAGCCGTACAGCGGACGACGTGTTCGTTGATTTTTCGCAGATATTTTTTTAAATTAACGAATTATATGAAAGTTAACGTAAAAGAACACGAACTACAAATAATTTTGGATAGTTGAATTGTATATTTTTAAGTAAAGTACTTTATAACAGGAATTGAGAATGAACTAAATGCTATATGCATGAGCCACCCTGTGAAATTGACTACAAATGTTTATGTTTTTAATTCAATATTTTTCTTTATTAAGCTTGTTTGTAAATAGACACCTTCTTGTTCATCCCACGGCTGTTTCTGCCCAATCCGTTGTGTGTGCTGGTCAGTATAATTCTGTGTTAATATCTAATTTCACACTGCTCCGCAATATCGTAGTCCAACATGTGCATATCGCTGTCGTCCGTTTATTTACATTCGCTGGTGCATATGTAGACGCGTTTATTTAGTGCGTGTACAAATCAGTGCCAATTTTCATACGCGTGAGTGTGATTACAATTCTACAACTCTAGTTCGGTATTTTTTCGATACCGGTGATCATAGGAGTTATTATAATCAAAGCCGAAAGAGATGCTAAGGCGCAGAAAGGTAATGTTTCAAGAATATTACAAACAGAATTGTTTTTTTTTTGTAGAACAAATTGCCTTCGGGAATGGAGGAACTACTAGTACTACTCTCGATCATGCGCCAATATGAGCTGCACGTTGATTCCAATCAGTTTATCTGCAGATCGAGACTTCTAGCTTAAAACTATAGCAAAGCAGAAGAGAGGTGGACAGACGATTCAGGCGAGCCTAATTAGTGTTTTTTTTTGTCCAGAATGCCAAATGTGCGCTTGATGCACTATAGTTTTACTTATGTTGTCGAATGCTGCAACGATGCTGCTTGATGTCGATGAAAGATGGGAAACTATGAAACAGATGCTCCGCCATCTTCAGTAGGAATGAGGCCGCATGATGCAGATCTCGTCAATGGCTCATTTCTTTTTGGAAAGCTTCTCTGTAAGATACTAATAAACTTCTAACCGTATGGGTCAAGACGATCGTGGACTATAAGGAAGCGCCATACCAAGTTTTAAACAGCGTAATTATCCTGCAGTTCAATCTATCTCCCTTCTTGTACATGGCATAGTACCCTTCTTCCCTTCTAGATTAGGCTATAATTATATCGGTTCTCAGAGTCCGACGGATGTTTTTTTTTTTAGAATTTGTTCAATTACTTCGGCCTGCTCGAAATCGTTTTGTGTCACGGTGGATCTAGATTACACGAGAGTTTCATTCGCAACATTATTTTCTGAGACAATGTGAACAATTGTTTGTGTTACGCACTGTATAGCTCTTGTCAGCACGAATCGCTCATGAAAACGGTCTTCGGATTTTACAAACTCGTGTAAACATTCCAGAGTAGCCAGAGCAGCAAACGTGTGATCGTAGGCCCTCCGGTTGGGGCATTTAGTTCTCTATCGTAGAAGGCGGTGGAGCGAAGGTCCCTTGTCGATCCCACGGGTGTTTCTCTACAGATCCCTTCGGTGTTGTGCCCTGTCCAACTTTGTGTTCATATTGCGATAATCTTGCATCACTCAGCGATGGCCCAGTCTAACAGGTACGTATCTTTTATTAACGCTTAATAATAGTGCGTAGGGCGTGCGCCAAAAACGCGTGTGCAAATTATCGTCATTTCGCGAGTTCGCAATATAGACCCTTTAAATGAATACGCAAACATTAGGTGTAAAATACTGTGTAACTTATCACCTGCAACTGAACCGGCGAGCGCGTGTTCGCGTCAAAATTTGCACTATTCCTGCCGGTACTCGTTAGGGTGTTATTTTTATCAGTTTTGTTTACCGCTCGCGATTCCCATGATTGATGTGTGGGAGCTGTAAAGCTTAAGAAAAAAATTAATAAAATGCGTACGACCTGCTTGCGATCGCGCAAAGTTGCGGTAAAGGGCCTCCACGACGGCGAGGTTGGATTTTCCATCCGTGCTTTCCTTGCCGGTATTCCACCTGTTTGAAATGTGGTTTTTTATTGCAAAATAAAAACGTGTTAACCCCAGCCCAGCTAGGTCAAGGTGGGAATTATAGCCGAAGTGGTCGCTCGCTGTTTGCCGTCGTGCATTACAAATTGTCGGATTTAATTGCATTCAAATCAAAGCAGCGGACAACTGCCCGTTATGACGATGAATGAAAATGATGAAAATTATACCGACGTTACGGGGTTTTCCCCCCTGTTTGCACAACCATCTGTGTGACGATGCACTTTTACCGTACGTGGCGTAGTATTGATCGACAGGGAAAGGACAGAAGAAAAAAAACTGATCGTCCCAGACAGACGTTGGTTTCGATTTCTGTAATTCAAAACCCCCAACGGAGGGTGCTTGTGCATCTAATTACGTTTATGCTTGGAATATTGCTTTACATGGCTTCTCCTGTTAGGAAAGATCATCGTTGTTGTCCTATCATCAAAGAGATTTTGTTTAAATGGAAATTAGTTTTCGTTTTATTTGAATTTCTTTTGTTGAACTGAGTGATAAGTCCGTGGGTAGGTCGTAAATTGGTCTTCCACCTCACCGCACCGACCCGCCCTGGATAACTGTGATAACATGATAGCATTCTATTAACAACGATTTATCAGCGAATAGATAGTGATAAGCGCACGGTATTGAATAGATCCGTTGGATTACGTACAAGGCTCCCCGCCCCACAAGGCTCCCCGTCGCCTCTCGATTGCCGTAAAGTTCACTGTCAATGCCGTCCAATGAACCTTCTGCCGGCAGCTTCTTTCGCAACCGCCAATTGCCACTCTACCGACTGACTGATGCTTTAATATGTACGTATTATGATTGTCATTCATGCTCTTCGCGTCTATCACCAGCGGCTGATAAGCGCACTCACGGCGTACATTGTACGTTCAGACGCCATTTAAATCGGCACATACAAAAAAAGAACTTAAACTCAACCGCTCAGCATTCGCTTTGCGGATATAAATCGCTACCGCTTGGTGAGCACCGAAGCGAGCGACACGTCTGATATCTCCTATCTTCCGCTGCATTTGCAAATTGATATGATATGAAATCACCCATTTTCGCGCATCGTCCGACGTCAGCATCCCGAGCGCGCCATCCCGTGTTCCAATCGAAAAGCGATGAGCGACACAATAACGTACTTTAAATACGAATTCGGGGCCCGAAAAAGAAAAACGAAACGCCACTCTGATAAGAACCGCAACCGCAAATGGCCTGAACGCAACACAAACACCTTATCAGCGTGGTAACGCGAACGCGAGTAATGAGTTTAAAAGCTCGAAACGAAAACGGATGCGTTATTCCGTTTTCGGTTTTGCGTCAGGTAGGAATCAGCTGTTCGTGTCTTTTTTTTTCGTAAGGTATTTTGCTTTCAATTTCCAAACGCATTTAAAATTAATTTGTAAAATTATCTCTTTCTCTCTCACCGTTAGCAGCGATGGTTTCCTCAGCCAACCGAAGGGATTTTCCACCAAGGCGATACACGTGGGACAGGATGCGGATCAGTGGAACAGCATGGCCGTTGTGCCACCGATCAGCATGAGCACAACGTTCAAGCAGTTCGGCCCTGGTCAGCATTCGGTAGGGAATGGAACGGCACGCATACAAACTGATCACTACAAACGAACTGCCTTACGATCCTTCGAAATTCGTTTCATCCGCAGGGCTTCGAGTATGGCCGGAGCGGTAACCCTACGCGCGATGTGCTGGAGCGCTGCCTTGCCTCCCTCGACAACGGGCGTTTCGGGTTAACGTTCTCGTCCGGGCTCGGTGCGACGACGACGATCATTACGATGCTGCAGAGCGGCGATCATATCGTCGCCGGAGACGATCTGTACGGTGGCACGAACCGGCTGCTGCGCAACGTTGCGATCAAGATGGGCATCCAGATCGATTTCGTCGATCTCACCAACCTGCCGCTGGTGGAGCAGGCGATCAAGCCGAACACGAAGCTGTTCTGGATGGAAACGCCAACCAATCCGCTGCTGAAGGTGGTGGACATTCGTGCGGTTTCGGAGATCGCCCACAAGCAACCGGGTGTAAGTAAAAACCGGGGAGGGGGGTTGTTGGAGACAGGAGTCAAATTCGCACTCACCAGAATGTCTTCTATGTAAGGTATGAATTAGTGTTGCGTGCAACTGGATCAGATTCGCGCATCGAAATGAAACATGAATATGTATGAAGCAGAAGTTTCGAGCTTTTGAAGATTATTTGACTCCCTAAGGAGTATGGATCTTTGAAAATGCTTCGAATGCTTTGTAATTCAGACGCTCACATGAGTTTGATGATACACTCCTATTCATGAATCTGAATCTGACACACACAACACCAAGATAACCTCTCCAATGGGGACAAGGCAGGCAAGAAACCGAAAATCCCTACCAGCTTATAACACGAGAATGAAGAAGTGCATTCATGAATGAAGAAAGTGAACATTTGAATATTCTTGCATCTCTCAAAAAAATGAATCTTGAAAAATACTTGAATCTTTAAATTATAATAATTTTGCACAAATTCTGATATTCCTTCCTTCTGTGTTACGATCTTCGCGGTATTGACAACCTCACAGATTAATGAATTTCGATAGATTTTAGAATTTATGAAAATTATATGTCTAATCTCTAAAGATTCATTTACCCCTTTACGTTATTTTAATTGCGAGCCAAATTCTCATTTGTTTACAGATTATCGTGGTTGTAGATAATACATTCCTCTCCTCGTATTTGCAACGTCCTCTGGATCTGGGTGCGGACGTTGTAATGTACTCGCTAACCAAGTACATGAACGGTCACTCGGACGTTATTATGGGTGCGATGGTTGTTAACGATGAGCAGATCCACGAACGATTGAAGTTCCTGCAAAACGGTAACATTTATTGATTCACTCGGCGCGATGAAACGTTCCTCTGATAATAACGAGCCGAAATATCGTTCCAGCTGCCGGTATTGTGCCATCGCCGTTCGATTGCTACCTGGTCAACCGCAGTCTGAAGACGCTAGCGCTGCGCATGGAACGGCACAAGAGCAACTCGTTGGCGATTGCCACGTTCCTGGAGACGCACCCGAAGGTCGAACGGGTGCTGCACCCGGGCTTGAAGAGCCACCCGCAGCACGAGCTGGCCAAGCGCCAAACGTACGGCCACAGTGGCATCATGTCGTTCTACATCCGCGGTGGGCTCGAGGAGTCCAGCAACTTCCTGAAGGCGGTAGAGGTGTTCACGCTCGCCGAAAGTCTGGGCGGCTACGAGAGCTTGGCGGAACTGCCGTCCGTGATGACGCACGCGTCCGTCCCGCTTGAGCAGCGTAAGGCGCTCGGCATTACCGACGGGCTGGTACGTTTATCGGTCGGGTTGGAGGATGTGGACGACCTGATCGCCGATCTGAAACAGGCACTGGACAAGGCATAAGCTGCAGAAGCCAGCTCCGAACCAAGCGTAATGCGTCCCTCATACGAGAAAGAGAAGTAACGTACAAATGAAAAAAAGGAATAAAAAATGAAATCATGGCCATTTAAAAGTGTTTAAACTTTTCCGCACTTCAGTCAGTTCCGAAGGTTTTCGCCCACGAAACAGCTTAATGCATTTGTATTTCTTTTTCATTTGCTACCTAAAAGGGAGGGATGTTTTTTTGTTGCTGCAGTATTTTTGTACAATATCGAGTTGATAACAGTAAACAATTTCAACTAACGAAAGGGAAGACGCGCTCTTCCGCTCATTTTTTGCTATTTTTTACGGCTAAGGCTAGACACACCGGGCACATGTTGTCCCGCTGCAGATCCGGTCGAGTGTCATTTTCATTTTCGCCGCCAACTTCGTCAGCGGCCTCACAAGCTGTCTTTTCCTTGGCTTTGCGGTCGTCAACCTCGGTTGTGTGGCAACTTAGGTGGTAGATATTGCAACATTCCATACAAGCGCTTAACGTTTCGGTGGTTCCTGCAAAGGTAGATGCAAATTAAAGGCATTAATAATTGAGCGCAGTTTTTGTTAAATAAACTTTTTTCTGCTGACTTTACATTATTACATCATTGCTACACATGCTTTAGTTCACAAGACATTGGCAAGTGTCAGAAAGAAATGTTATTTGAGTTTGTGTGGGTCATTTTCTGCAAATGCTTCTGTGTCGAAGCGAATATTGATTAATTCGTGCATGGGACAGACCTCAATACGAAAAGAGAAGAAACATTGCTCAAAGTAGGTCAATGTGTAATTCAATCAACCGGCTCAGGAAAAGGTTCATTTTCAAGTTATACAAATCGGAATTATTACTGTTTTGTAACAACAAGAAAAAGAAGCGATTTGGATGATTTGTTTAATCAAATGATTCCTTTCAAAATTATGGCATTCAACTGGAATTCCGATCCTGATAGAGGCCCACGTTTATTTCAAGAGTCTGAAGAGAATTGAAAGTAAAAGTTATACTTTTATACATTTTTTAATTGTTTCTGAACGTTTACCATCCACAGAGTTTGTTATCGGTAACATATTTTCACGGAATAATTCTAAATGGAAAGATGTAGGTTTCGATCAAAAATAAACCACAAGGAGCTATGTTTCGGTATGGAAAATTTCTTTTGCATAATTGGAATGGTTTTTTGTCCTACCGTATAAACATACGGGAAGACAGCATGGGTTTGTTAATCGTGTTAGTTTAACAGTACAAGTTTGCTAGTTGCAAATAGTTTCTTGGAGTCTTCCTTTATGTCAGAGGTTATTTTTGATTTTTAATAATTACGTTCTAAATCCCATTTTATCGACAAAATGTGGTTAAGAATAATGGTTTACCCAACCCTACGAAAGAGACTAGAACATAAAAAAATCAGATGTATTATCCCCAGCTATAATTATTCGGAGGCTTACTTTCTTTATAATTTAATCTTCGCCTATCGAGATTCATCTGTAGTACGATTTCAGATCAAAATTGTCGGTAATTAGAATAGGGAATAACATTCCATGCTCCCAATGGCCATTTTGATGGTCAAACTATAGTTGTTAAATATTAATTTTTTTTGTAAAATTATTCATTAGTATATGATTATGTTATGTTTTATATTAGTATAAATACATGCATGTATACAGATAGATCTGTTAATTTATGTCTCTTTAAACAAATATATAATACATGATATGTACCCGTTTAACAAATTACAAAAGATTTTGTTTTTAATTTGGGAGATGACATAGTGAAAACATTTTTTTTTGCAAACCTTTTTTTTATATTTTAGAATCTTAAACTGGAAGGCTATAAAATTAAGACTGAATTGGATTAAGAAACTAATATTGGATAGAATTCGGAGAATAACAATATGTCAGGAAGATAAACTAACAAACAAACTTCATAACGGTATTGATAGGACTTTCAATAAAAAAAAATCATCAATGTATCACACACTGTTTGTTTTACTCCACTTGACGCTTGAAGGAGAACCCTATAGGAGCTCTTCAATCTTCATAGCGATTATTGCACCCACTACTCAATGTAAGATTTATAAAACCTTACCGATAAATATGGAGTTTATGTATGTATTTTATGGAATTCCTATCATTGAGAGCTAAGCAATCCAGATGATATCCTTCTTAGCAAGAAGAAATTAACGAGAATATGTGTAAAAGCATCGACTCCCAAAATAGTCGGAAATCAAAAGTTACAAAACTCGACGCTTTGAACCGATTTTTATTAAATTGAACAATGAAGTGCACAAAATCGCTCCCAAGTTTTTCCAACACAGGTTCTATAAAAATAGTCATAGAAAGAAAAAGTGTAAAACGGAGTGTTTCAAGAACAAAATGTTGAATCGGTAAACTATTCTGTCATATCGTACATGATATCATTGCAAACGTATTTACTACATTGTGGCAAAATTTCCTACGAAGAATGCTACATAAGAGTATTTACAAGACATCTCGAGCCACTCGCTGGAACCAAAGTATGGCTACATGCTTCCATGAATAAAATAAAAACTATTTTCTTAAAAACCAAAACAATCCGCACTTACCGACTTTATTGCAAACGAAACACACTTTGTTCTCGGGCTCCAGTAGTGCGCTGGGATCCTCCTTTTCAATCACAGGACTCGTCGAGGCAGGTTCGTGGGACGGTTTCGTGTCTGGTTCCACGACGGCATCCGGCGCAGGCAACGAACTCGGTGGCGGTAGTGCCTCATTGGACCAGGGTTTGCGTTTTTTGATTGACTTTTCCACCGGCTTGGCGGTGTACAGTAGCCGTTTGCTCACATTATACCGGCGTTTCTGTACAATGTAAAATTGCTGCTCGTAGTAATCGAACCGACCGTAGTGGAAATCTTTGCGCTCCGTGCTGCAACAGCTGCGCCGCTTTCGTTCGTTCTTGCGTCCCTTGAGCAGATTGCTGTCCGCGATCGTGTACAATCCGAACAGCTTCAGGAAGCCGTACTGTTCCCATTCGTCAATATTCGTTGGCCACGAGGGAAGCGCTTCTTCCAGAGGTAGTAGGCGTTCGTTGGCAAGTTCATCAGTGCCACCGTTCTCCGCAGGCTTGCGGACATTCCCAGCGGAGTTTGATGATCCCGGCGTCGATGCCCGGGAGTTTGACGAGTCCGACGAAACCGATGCGCTGCGGTGTTCGCCGGCGTTTACGGAACTGGCACGGTTGCTGCGCGCGCTTTTCACAGCCGAGGCGGGAGGGCTCGTCTGCGACTGTTTGGTAGTCGTTTTCTGAGTGGTCTTCACCTTATTCAGTGCCTGCAGCAAGTTGTTGCGTCCTCGTTTCACGGCGGCTGACTCGCGTATCGCTCTCGATGGAAGCTGATCTTCCGAATCGACACCACCCGTTTCCTGTTCCATCGGTTCTTGCTTTACTGTTGGTTCCTGTTTCACCGTAACCACAGGAGCGGTCGATCGCGAACGAAGCATTTTCGGTGGTGTTACTGGCTGTTCGGGAGGTACCTTGCGCCTATTGCCCGCCACGCTGATGATCGTTCGAGTGACGGTAGGAGCTGAAAGTGGCGGGGGTGTAGGTGGTGTTGGCGGTGTGCTCGGAGGCGTAAGAGAAGGCTTTTTTTCTTTCGAGGCAGTGTCGGGCAGGTCACGTTCATCTTTCGGTTTCAGTAGCGATGTCTGCAAAACCGGCCTTTTACGCAGCCGGCTGTCACGCAGACTGGTCATGTCCGGCAGCGAAGTGTCGACATTGCAGCTCACCAGCGGCTCTAGACGATATTTCTGGTACAGCTGGGTTTCGTTCAATCTTTCCGATACGGCATGCGGGACGTACACGGAATTGTAAGGCATCTCAAAGTGGTTCGATAAAACCCATGCTACGTAGCCATTGGCAAAGTCATCGCCAAGCTCGACGTGCTTTTCACTGGCGGTCTTGCGCTGGAAGTGCTTTAGACGTTTCGCCAGATCCTGCACCAACCCACTCTGATCCTTGCCGATCGCCCTCATTTCGTCCTCCAGCTCGAGCAGGTACTTCTTCGCCTGCTCTTGCTAGGGAAAGATCGCACAGTTAGTCACCAATTAAAGGACCTATGATAATTTGATAGCAACCCACCTGCACGATCGATAAGTTTTTACATCTCTGCACGAAATACTGTGGAACGGACGGGAAGGACGATCGAAAAATGATAATTTAGCATTCTGTAGCTGAAACCATGCAGGGGTGTCTTCTCGCATAGGACCCGAACATGTTTTTCCTTGAGCGCACACGCACACTGCCACGAGAAACAAACCCACCTGATGCACTTTCACGCAGTCCCGCAAAGATCGTTGGCAGTAGGCGATGTCGTCCTTCAGCGTATCCGGTATGTGGAAATCCTTGATGATCTTTTCCTTCTGGCTATCGCTAACCATTTTAGGCTTCCTTTATTGCACGGCACAACGCTGGAAAGGACGGAATTACAACACTCATCTGGTTTTGGGGTAAAAAGAATGTTATCCCACCTGCGAGCGAAGTTATCAAAACCACACATGCACATCGAACGACTGGCCCGACCATACGGGTTGACAGCTTGTTCAATTGCCTGTCATGCCGTGTGAAGTCAAAATGCAGTTTGCTGAAACAATGCGATATTATTCTTTGTTTTATAATACAAAACACTCTAATTTCAAGAGAAAAATAGTTTTAATATGATGGCTAATAGCTCGCACCGTTTATAGCAGTCGTAATAGTCGTATACATAAAAATAACGTTTGTTGAGAATTTTATTTTTTTGCAGATACGATGGCAATCGCAACTTATTGTATCTTTTCACAATTTCCTAATTAAGTTATTTTACATAACCTTCATAAATAACTAGGAAATTACGAAAAATACGTTATTAACCACTGTGCGAATCAATCAGCTGACATTACGAAAATCGTAAACAAACGGAATTCCGTTGCAAGGAGTGGAAAAGTATTGTGAAAAACAGAGCTTTCAACGTGTTAAAATGATTATGCATTAAAATGTATAATCAAATATTAGAATAGGAAATTGTGCCTAGTTGTATGTGAAATGTTGTCTCGAGTCACAAAATATCGAAATTCTTGAAAACATAAAGCGGTTATGATCATCGTGGCGAATATGTGTTTTTATCTTTCTGGCAGGTAAGTATATCAACTATATTGTATCTCTTAGCTTAGCTTATTTTATCGTCCATATTATATGTTCTATCTGTTTTGTTCGTTGTCTTTGTGTAATGTTAATGACATACCTACGGTCATCCCGAGAGGCTCAAAAGGCACTGTTAGTCAGCTATTCTACATACCATTTTACAAATTATCTTTACGTTGAAATGGTGAATCGTAAGTGGACGAGGCTAGCCCACATACTACGAAAGGGTTAAAAAAATTACAAACAGGCGCTAGAATTTTTATTCTGGAAGCCAAGGCTGGCTGGAACGGAAGTAAGGACAAACCCAGATGATCATGGCGGCAGGAGTCTGTACAAGGATATGTAGAATGTCGATCGGAATCTATACTGGGCCTAGGTAAAGAGTTTAGCTACCCAGGATGGTAATCTTTCCAGATGACTCTTTGCATCACTAGGGGTGCACAAGATTGATTAGTGTGTGACTAATGAAATTTAGATGCAATGTCCTAGAAGATCAGTACTCTCTTATTAATGCAATGTGTTGCTTGTCTTCTTGTTTCTATTGTAAAATGGTATTATATTTCAACTAGCAGATTCAAGAAACTATTATTTCTTATTAGTTTTTCTTATATTATAAACAATTATCTGGCTCCATTGCAGTGCTTTAGTGGTTGATAAATTCAGCTTCTTTCACGAAGAATGATAGTTCTGGCTCCATCAAACTGTGCCTCTTTCAAAATGTCCTCCGAATGCTGCGCATCGAAAAACAGTATCTGTTGACCGTGGTGGAATCGGGGTTTCGCGAACACATCGCCATCACCCTTCTCTAGTTCGGCTACCTTAAGCGTTATAGCCCCACCGTCGGCACGTCCTTCACCGGTCCCGTTGGGATTTCCGTACCGCTTAGACTCATCGTGCACGATGCTTTGAATTGTGCAGGATTTGTTGGTGCAAACGCTCAGCATCAGATTCGGATGGTCGTCGTATTTGCGATGGCGGTTCCGTGTTCGGGCTCCTCCGTCAGGATCGGCGCAAAGTTTCAGCACACGTACCGTCTTATTCGAATACAGCACAAACAAGGTGTCGTTTGCGTGCGCCATTCGCTTCAGATTGATTATCGAGTGAGCTGGAAATGAACGTAACATGGTGGAGAATCCTGATTGCTAACTACCCCAAACTTTACTACTTACCAGAGTCTGGTTGAATTAGTAAGACAGGATCGAAGCCTGATTGAACGAAATGACTCAACCGTACAACCGTATTGTTGCTGGACAGTACCATCTGATGGTGGTCGTGCAGGAGAAGATTTTGGAAGGAACGCAACGCGTCATACGGTAATCGGCCACCAATACGACAGCACAGGTCGATCACTTTCGATTGGACCAACGAAATTTCTTGCTGTCCCAGAGTCGCACTGAGCGCACCATCCACTGTACGACGCACGTCTACCTGCACGTGCCAGTTTAGGATGATTCCGGAGGAAAACAGTGCGAAAACCTTGTGCGATGGAACCAGAATTACTCACTGCTTTACGATAAACCACTGGAGGGAAAAACATACCTGAGAGAACGCATTTTCGTTACCGGCCTCAAAATTACTGTCCCGAATCACTGGCACCGGCAACACCTTCACTGCCACCATTTCCCAGCAGCTAAGGCTGTGTTTTTGCTTCACATTGGGAGCTACGATTTGATGTGGTGCTTGAACTTCACTTCGACATCGCCCTGCGTCTCCAAGCCACATGTGTAGGGTTCTTTAGGATTAGAGAAAACTAATATAGAAATCGTCTCCGCATGATCACGTTCACATTTGCCTTACCCGTCGCTAGTGCCTGCAAACACCATAATGTGCTTGCGGAACTCGTAGTCCACGCAGACAACCGAAGACCACGAGGCGAACCGATACATGGGCCGCGAGTAGGTTCCACGGGCCCAAAACTCCAACACGAATCTATCCACCTGCTGCTCCGTTCTGTCTGTGTGCTTATCATGTACCAGCTTAACCTCAAACTCCGGACACATTTTGCCGGCGTCGAACGATCGTATCACACGGTCGTCTGAGGATGATGATTTACGCACGCCGCTCAACTGATCCGCTGTTACTTTTCCATCTCTTTTCCCATTGATTGTGTTTTGAGCGCGATATCGCTTAGATTCCAGCAATGCTTCCATGACCGGCGCAGCTTTGCGTACCAGCTGCAAAATGCTGCGCTGTTGGTTAGCGCCATTTCGCTTGCCGAGTGCGGCGCCAATACTTGGCGACACCGGACCCTGTCTCAGAAACGAAGCATTGGAGAAACTTCGCTCCAAAGAGACGCTCAGTGTGGAAAACATTCGTTCGATGTTCTGTAAACTGCTGTAATTTTGCACTCCAGAATCTTCGTCATCTTCGGCACGGTCATTGCAGTCGGTTGGTTCTTCCATTTTGTAGCTGCTCTGGTGTCCTCCGTGCATGCACGTCGATCGTTCACGCGTGGAAATCCCAGATGTTTGGGAGGCCGCCGAAATCACGCCGCAGTCGGTTTGCGTGTGCTTCCCGTGTGCAACCGTGCTGGTAACACCGAAGTTAGTTCGCAGTTCGGCATATTCTTCCGGATCGAATCGGTACAAGTCAACTGATATGTCGTTTAGTGATATTTTACTCAAAATATCAACGCTTCTTGCGTTTCTGGTGGTAACGCTCTGAATTTTCTGTTCGGCCACCGGAGGAGCAGGTATCGCCTCTTTAGCTGCAGTAGCGGTAAGGTCTATCTTTTCATCCGCTTCATCCTCATCCTCGTCGTCACCACCTTCCGAGGAAGAATTGCTAGGTTCGGTGTTTTCGGCACTGCTTTCGGAACTGGAGCAACCGGCACTTGGCATGCTTTCATCCGACTCAAAGTCGGACTCGTAATCATAGACTGGTTCCGGTGTGGGGGGCTTCGTAACGGTTGGTTTCGGTGCAACCGGGGTCACTTTCTTTGGAGCGACGTTAGGTACTACTGTTGGTGCCCTTGGTTTACTAGCTGGCTGTAACTTAGGAGTTTCCTTACGAGCCAATGTTTTGGTAGTGGGCTTTTTGACAACATTAGGACGAGTTGGCCGCGACGGTCCGGCCGGTTTTCGAGGGCCAAATGACATCTGTAGAAAGGAAAGTGATAACTGGTAGAGTACATTCACTGTGATAACGTTGGAATGACTATAACTTAGCTAGGGTTGCCGATTCCATTGAGAAACACGAGTGTAACGGCGTTTCTTATGTGAAACCTTTATGTGTTTGATTCGCAATGAACAGACCCAACTTTCGTCAGTTTATCTTGCCTAAAACATGTTTCAAAATGGCAGCTACAAACTCTCGCGCAACTCTCAAATGACAATTTTCCCATTCTAATCGCCGAATGAACGGCACAGATCGATCACTAATCGTAGGAAAATGCAAATCACCCACCGACCGACGATCGCACGACAATCGAAAGCTCAAAATGGCCCACCAACAAAGCTATGTAATCGACCCCCCCCCCTCACTCCTCCCTGGCAAATTGCGTGCCAAATAGTTCGTCGGTTGCTGTTGTACTGTTGATTTTCCAGTCTGCCGTAATCGGATTATTGTATCGGTTTTCGTTTTGGGGGTGTCATTTAGCGCAGCCGCAGCCATAACGTTACCGCAGCCCAGCTTGCACCGAACCATGAAATGTGGTCGCAAAATCAACGTAGATACGCGTATCGGTATAATAGTTGATTTTTCATCAGTCGCAATCGACCGGGTAACGCGAGCGGTTGGTAGTAAAAAGTACCTAATGGTCGGTGGGTTTTGTGTCTCCAAAACATGTGCGTATATACCTAACGATCAATCTCAGTCTTATCGATAGTTATTCGGCACTTAAAAAAAAATATATAATTCATCTATTAACAATGAAAAACCATCATTCAATATCGCTTCACGATCGATTCATTTCATTTCATAGAAACTAAACTCAGTTTGTATAGCAATAGATATTTTAACCTGTTCTATGACATCGACTCCACAGATTGATACTACTTCTATTACTTAATGCAACAACAAGTAATAGAAATACAATCAACTACTTCATTATATATTTTATACATTAAGCTAAAATATAGAACATAACAGAGAACAAAGAAACGTTGATAAATTCAAGTACGACTCGTTAGATATTGTGACTATCTATCATATCTAGAGAGAGTATTTTACCAGACCAAAAAACGGAATAGAAAATGAACCGAGAAAAATCTATTTATTTTATTTTATTCGTTTTATTGTTCACTTATCTAAGTGACCTAGTTTTGCACCTAGTTTTGGATAGAAAAGAGGTATTATTTGCTTCCTGAATTTTATTATTGTTTTTTTTTCTGCGTCTCAAGTGTATTATGACTATAGGCCAGAGATAGAGAATATAAAGGGCTTATTTCGCGTTTAACTATTCAATATTTACATTATATTTAAAATATATTAGGAGAAATGTTCGTTCGTTGCAGTTTGAATTAATAATTGGAAGAATTACAGGTTAAGGCATATGAGGCTACCGATAGGGAGTCACAGAAATATGCAAATAAATCAATTAATTTAAATAACTGATAAACATCATAGTTCAACCTATCTGCATTCAAGCGTTTCATTCAAGTATGCAAGTACAGGAATTTGATTATTAGTATTTTAAGCATCAAGTATAATGAATTGTATTCAGTTTGTTTAAAAAGAAGATAAAAGCCTCTATTAGCTTTTTACATTTCTTTTAATATACATAGGATTCTACCTGAAACGCCTACTCCCAACTCCCAAATCAACAATTAAACAAAAACGCTTGCATCACTTGTGCATAGTTTTAAAACTAGGTTTCTTGCACAGTTTATACACTCCGTAACATCACTATACGCCCACCTGTTTTTTGAGAATGCAACTAAAACTTGAAAAGATACATGAAAATAATGTTCTACTAAGTTGTAGATAGTAACAAAATACGTCTGTGACGAATTTTCCACATTTTTACCCACACTATTACTATTTTTTCACCGCCGTCAGAATCGCTCCTTGTAACATAACTATACTCCCATTTAGGAAAATTATTTTTCTTCGATACAAATAATCGTTTTAAAATTAGATTGAAAATATAGGAACTTTTAAACGATGCTGAATAATGTAGACATAGTTTTGAATGATTTTTTAAATGCATCGTGACTTGTTTAATGTTACTTTTTAGGTACTTAATATGTAATTTCGTATATTTCGATTTTTAGTATTGTTTTGGTTGCAAATTTTTCCGACATAATGCTGAAAACATAACCTTTTAAACCATTTATAACAATTGCTAATCTAACACTGGCAAGTTATATTGAAAATTCATAAAGTTGCTGGAAAATTGATTTGTTACATTGATAGACGTTTCAAATGCGTCGTAAAAATCGACCAAACTTATCAGTGTGTCAGTGAGTTCCGTCACAGGCGTATTTCGTTATCTACAACTATCTACAACTTAATAGAACATCATTTTCATGTATCTCTTCAAGTTTCCGTTGTATTCTCAAAAAACTGATGGGCGTATAGTTATGTTACGGAGGCTAGTAGACAAATGCACAATAAATATAAACTGATCTGTCCTGAAGTGATCTATAAGCGGTATTGTTTATGATTTAGTGTAGTAACTATAAATCATTGTATACGAAGGTACCATGAAGAAGAGATAACAAACTCAACTGCAATCTTTCTCCATTTCCATTTAACATAGAGTGTGTTAAAACAAGTGTGTAAACTAGAGTGTTCATAGTCCCAGTACTCACATACGCCTCTGAGACATGGACCCTGTCAAAATCTGACGATGCCCTCTTAGCCGCGTTCGAGAGGAAGATGCTCAGGAGGATTGTTGGCCCCGTATGTGTGGAAGGACAATGGAGGAGCCGCTATAATGACGAGCTCTATGAACTGTACGATGGGCTCACTGTTGTGCAGCGCATTAGACTCGCCAGGCTCCGGTGGGCTGGTCACGTCAGTAGAATGACACCGGACGACCCAGCCCGCAAAGTCCTTTTAGGCCGTCCACATGGACAGAGGAGGCGTGGTAGGCCCAGACTGAGATGGATAGATGACGTTGATTCTTCCGCCAGAACGGCCGGGATAAATGATTGGCTGACGACGGCGCGCGACCGTGAGCGGTTCCGGAGTTTGTTGCAGCAGGCCAAGACCGCGAAGCGGTTGTAGCGCCTGATAAGTAAGTAAGTAAGTAAGTAAGTAAGTGTTAAAACAACACTGTTTATAAGCGAACCTCCAAACTCCAAAGAGTTTCCACCCCCTTATAACCGATGCTGAAACTGATAAAGAAACAAACAACCGTGCCGTGGTGCCGAAACTGGTCCGTCACTGTGGTGGAGGTCGCAGCAGCTCAGCTGGCCGCCGCCTCGAGTGGAGGGGGCAGCAGAACCGGTAATTTCATGGTCAAACCACGGTGCGATGACTCAGGGGCGAGATTTTTGTCCATTCCACACCAAACGCGGGAGGAAACAGGAAGCAGCCACCCGCGTCTCATGCACCGGCGGCGCGCTGGCCTGACGAAGTTGTCGGCGCTAAAGTTGGACGCTGTTGGACGGTCGCCTGTTGTCTTCTCGGTTAGCATGCTAATGCAGCATTTCGTAAGGCGGGTGCGATGCATTAACGTCGGCCAAACGGGTTTAGATGGAAACCCTCTTTTTTGCGGTCCGTTCGTTCGTGCGTTCGACCGCTTTTTTTGTGTTGTTTGGGTGTTTCTAATATTTCGGTAGTTTGTGTTTCGGATTTCTTCACCTGCTGGCCGGAGCGCGGTATTGGTGATATTTCGCGTCGCCGCCAGTTGCATAAAGCGAACGCGATGTCACGCATGGCGGGCCGTTCAGATGATCGCTGGATTTTCGCACGTCGGCCAACGGCGACGTATCTCAACGACGGCCGGCGACGTTTTTGAAAGGGGAATTTCATGCCTTTAGCACATGCGCGCGATGGAGAGTCCAGCAGCACGTTGTTTTTGTTTGAGGCCATGTTTCGCACACACACACACACGCACGCACAGGCTGGACTTTCCGACCACAGTGGAGCCTCCGAGGTGCAGGTGTATGCGTGACCGTTCGTTTGGTTTTCGGTATGCGTTTGAGTGTGTCCAGCGACTCGGTGGATTTGCCCACACGCGCTCGCGCACCGCACGGCCATCGGGGATTTGGCTCGGAACCGCAACCGCGTCACAGACCGTTTGCGGTAGGCCAGTGGGTTGGATCGTGGATCGCGTGGTTTGCGCGCGCGGCCGTCTCCGATTACGAGCTCGAACTACATCGAGAGCGCATCGAGATTCTCGGGATATCTCTGGTGTCTGTGGCAATCGTCGAATCTCGTACTGTTAACTCGACACAAGTGGCAGTCAGTGACTATCAGTGTGGCGGCAGCAACCGAGAGTGAAGTCGAGTGTTTTTGGCTGTAGTGGTTGGGGGTGGGAAGAATACCGTGGAAACGACCCGAAAACGAAATGGTTCAAATTCAAGCGAGCCCATCGATAGGGTCGTCGCCTATTCGGCGGTCGATCGTTCTGCGGTTGCTGCTGGTGCTGGTGGTAGTGCTGCTGCTACACGCGATTGCGATCGACGCCAAATCCCAAACATCGAAACAGTGTAAGTTGTTTGCAACAGAGAGAGGGAGAGAAAGAGAGAGAGAGAGAGCGTTTGTGTTCGACCAAACCGCGTGCCAACTTTCGTTGGTTTGCCCGCTGCGACGGTGGAGGCGGTTTCAGTTTTATTAATGCTCACTGTGAGGTAACGCCGAACTAGAACGAGTGATTTAAATGCTGGTGCAAGTTACGAACGCACGTTACGGCCCCGAATCGCCCGTGTGAGCTTCGGCCAGTGTCACACACAACGAGAGTCGGCCCCATTATCGCCCGTCAATTCCTCGTTGCATAACGTGAAATTGGATAATTACCGCCTAAGATGCACGTCGCTCAATCGCAACCGCGCAAACGGCCAAGGGTAGCGATCGGGTAGGAGCGATCTTCAGTGATCTTATGTCATTAATTTCCCTTTCGAATGGCGCGAGAAATGGCCACCGCCGACGTGCCAATGGATTCTCAAGGACACAGGGGGCCACGGAGTAACGGGAACTACTTTCGTCGGGTTCGATGCCGACCCAACCCCCCCTCCAAAAACCGAACGAGGCCAATGTTGTCGGGTTTGTGTCGTGCGAAGCGGCAGCTGCCAAGACCATTGAACTGCTTTTTCCTCTTTATCGCTACACCTTGATCACAGCCCCCTTTCACTTTTGCGAACTTGATTTCGTTTTCTGTTTCGGACTGTGGGAGACCACATTTTGGGGCCTGATTGTACTGATTCTTCTCGGCTCGGGGTGACGTGCGCGGGTTGCGTAATTTTTGCCATGCCTCAAAAAGCGTCTCTATTGCCGATCGCACCCGGGGTTATCGTTTGCTCGCTAGCAAGGAAACGAACGACAGGAGGAGGAGCGGTTAATTAATTCTATAGCGTTGTGATTGATATTTACAGAGTTCATTCGTACGAACAAGGAAGCGGAATAGAAATGAGCAATTCCCGTTCTCCCACGAGCGACTGCTACACATAACACTTTGATAAAGTACAGAACACTTTACGTGCCTTCACGCTCGGCAAATTGAGAGAGAGAGAGAATTAAAGATTTCCTACTTGATACCTGCCTCCCCGCTCGTTACATTTTTGTAGTACAGCGAAGGCCGTCTAAAATGTCGGCCATAAACCTGAAATCGATATTGCGTGCTTCTTTTCTTCCCCGCGAGGTTGGGGATCACGTTGCAATCGGAGACAGCCGGTGAGCCGGTTTGCGTTTGTCTTTGCATGATCGCCCATGCAAATGAAGGTTCATTAACGTGTAGTACAGGCCGCTGGGCCTGGGGAAATCCCCGAATGCCACCGTTCACGGCGGTGTTGTGTTGAACTTTTTCAACACATTCTTTGGACGCCTAGCTTCACACATGGAACCCAATGCGACGCTAAGTGATGTTGCTGTTGACAATGAGCTGCTTGCCATTTTCATATACGGTGGAATGAACTGTACTCACATCAGACGGATCGTCCAACACTTCTTGAAGAGCGTAGTGCTGGCAGTGTGTCGAGTCTACCACCCTTGGCCTTATTGCATCGAAGTCAGACAGGTCTTTCTATCATCTTTTTGTCGATGTCACTCGAACCGATTGATGATCAATGATGATTTATAGCCGAATATGCATTTTCAAGCTTGTTGGTGCGAGTACTTCTTGCTCACATAAATAACGATACTCGATAGGACCGGTGTACTTTATCGCGTATTTTATGCTGTCTGCGTCTAGCAACGGAGCCAAACGGTTGCGTCGGTAATACCCTAATTCTAGACCATACACCCGTGTTAAGGTTAGAAAACCGCTTCGGGATCGTTTACACCTGTGGCTGTGTGCGGTACCGGTCTCCAGCACAGAACTGTTGAAAGTAGAGAGGTGTAAGCGATCGCAAACCCGAGTGTCGCCGCGTCGTAGTTCTAGAACTGTGTCTAGGTTAGGTTGGTCGTTCGGCACTATAAATTGACGCAGTGCATTGTAGTAAGGCGATCGGTGACTATGTGAGCAACAATCGTCAAAGCCAAATGAGAGGTTATATTTCTGGAAGTGACTCGAACAAAGTGCATTATTGTTTCATCCGTAGAAGACCACATCTCCTCTCAAAATATTGAAGAGTAAGAAGATTCAATTTTTTGCACGCTCTAAGCGCCTTATGCCGTCATGCACTAATTCATAACAATTATCAGTTATCTGTTAATCATATTTCAAACCTGGATGATGATGTTGATTTAGGTGATCTTAGCTTTGGAATTGAATCAGGATTGATCTGACAAGAAATCGAATTGAATCGCATAATACCAAGCTGAATCCCTTATCAAACACTGATACAATCTGTTCCTCCTATGGATGTGATACTAAGCAATTACGTTTAATTGTGTGTTATGTGCAAAAATATATGCCTCGGGACATTATTTTTCACTGCAGGACCTAAAATACTGATCGCGATCATTAAATTTTCCAAATCTGAGTCTATATCGACAAATCCAAATAACTCTCCAAATTTTAACTTTTTATTTTATCGCGTCACACAACACGTAAACGAATAATTATCCGAACCTATCGAAAAACTTCCCGCTAATTACCTGAGTCGTACGCCAACTCATTCACACCTTTCAGCAACCGTGCGCGCAATGTTTATTCATGTTCACTTTTCTGTCTCTCCCACCCGTCACCGCGGGCCCCAAACAGTGCGCGTTTGCGTCGTGGAGGGCAGCGGTACCTACAAAAAAGGGGCCCAGAACTGTCCGACGCTCGAGCAAAAGTCGAACGTGCGGTGCGTGATCGGGCTCGATCGGCTAGACTGCTTGCGCAAAATACACAAAGGTACCGCCGACTTCGCCGCCTTCTACCCGGAAGACTTTCTGGCGGCACGGTGGTCGCAGGTGGACATACTGGTCACCAGCGAGCTACGGTTTCACTCCGGTAAATGATGGAACGCTGGGCAGTGTCAAGTTCAGGCTCATACAGACATTTCGCTTCGGGTTTTGCAGAACACTTCGAGTACGAGATAGTGGTGGTAGTCGACAATGAGGCCGAGATCAACACGGCGAAGGAGCTGCGCGGGAGCAAGTTCTGCCATCCGGGGCATGGTTTGAAAAACCACTGGACGGCGGTGTTGGCTGACGTGAGTATTGGGCTGTTGCTTATTGCGTAGGGAATACCGACACAACTGCTGACGATGTTCATTGATGTACATAACTTTCAGTACTTCGAGACGCGCCTAACTCCGCGAGAATGCGAGGAAGACTTATCACCAGTCGAATCGAGACTAAAGTCCGTGGCCTCCTTCTTCGGACCGTCATGCCGGGCGGGACCATGGGTGCCGGACCCAGTCGAGGATCGTCGATTGAGTGAGTATTTCAATACCTCCCGGTCTTTTTCCTAGCGTCTCATGTTCGCTTTATGGTTTTAGAGAAAAAGTATCCCTCACTCTGCCAGCTGTGCTACAACTCGTACCAGTGTGCCATCGGTGACAAGCATTGGGGCCGACGGGGACCACTGTACTGCCTGACGAGTGGCGCTGGCGAAGTGGCCTGGGCCAGACTGGACGATGTGCGAAGTCACTTTGGATTCTCGGGGCTTGCTGCGGAAGCGAACCCCATCGAGTACAGCTTCCTCTGCCCCGATGGGCACCTGCAGCCGCTGAACACCCGCAAACCTTGCGTTTGGGTGTCCAAACCTTGGCCCGCGATTGCCGCCAAATCGTACGTGTAGTGGGACCTGTCTTCGTTAGGTTGGCAAACGTCAGAAGTTGCTAAGTTCCGCGTTTTCTAACCCACAGGAAGGTAGCGATGGACGTACAGGATTTGGTGGCGCAGCTAACGCACGACGACGTCAACAGCTGGCAGAACGCGCTGCTGATGGTGCTTGAGACGTACCACGTCAACATCACCACCCTCGACACCGTCATTCCCGTGGACGACTATCTCGATCAGGCGGTCGGTTTCCAGGACGCGTACAACAATCCTGGCTGCAGTCCGAGTCGGTCGATCGTGTTCTGCACCAAGTCGCTGCTGGAGCTGTACAAGTGTTCGTGGCTGCAGGAGGTGGCAAGTGTGTACGGCGTCGAGCCGGGGCTGCAGTGCATTCGCACGGATAACTTGGACCAGTGCTTGGCCAAGGTACGCTCGAAGGACGCGGATGTGGTGATCGTCGATCAAGACAACGCTATGCGAGCGCATCGAGACTACGGTCTCCGTCCGATACTGCACGAGTACTCATCGAACGCTCTGCACAAGTACATGATTGTGGCGGTCGTTGCACGGGGTGCAGGTCTACGATCGGGATACGGTAAGTTAAGCCGATTGAATCGTCCGTGGAATAGGTCCTACAAGAGCGTTTCTTCCCTCTCGTTTAGATCTGCGCAACCGTAAAGCCTGCTTCCCGCAGTACGAAGGTGCCGCGCATGCAACCGTCGTGGCCGCACTACGGAACCACTCGATCGGTGACGTGGGCAACTTCTTCGCCGAGAGCTCCTGCAACTGGAAGAGCACCAGTCGCTGCTCCGCCGTGTACGACGGGGATGACGGCGCCATGCGGTGCCTGCAGAACGGACTCGGGGAGGTTGCGTTCATGAGCTACGAAACGTTCAAAAGCATGAAGAACGCAACCGGAGCGAACCAGCAGGACTGGACGATATTTTGCCCCTTCAACAAGCCCGTCAAACACAACGCCCTCTGCTACCTCGGCTGGACGTCGGTCGGACGCATCATGATCAGCAACGAAACGATCGTGCGGCGGGAAAACGAAATCTACAACGCGATGAAGGACATCGACAAGCTGTTCGGGCGCCGGAACGGGCTCAAAGCGGAAGCGTTCAATCTGTACGGTTCGTTCGATGGGCGGAACGACGTGCTTTTTAAGGACGGCACCGAGAGCCTACGCAATCGGCAGGATATGATGCGCGACAAGAGCGATGGCTTTTTCGAGCCGGCAACGAGCACCGAACGGTTGCACAGTTCCGGCAGCACGCAGCTGAGCAGGAGCTTGTTGCTGGTGCAGCTAGTTGCAGCAGCCGTAATAGCCGTGACATTCGCGTGAACGCTGCACAGCAGGGCATGGAATGAGTAATTAATGTTGCTCGTATTAAGTGCGCTAGATGCGCAGGTGAACAACAAACTGCAGCGCAAATACCACATTCACATCATCCGGGCAGCAGCTAGGGGCCATTTTACAGCTTTCCACGGCGCGTGCCACGAGTGAGCGCGCCACGTACTGGCTATATTTAAGTATTTTAGATAGATTTCATCCTAAGTTAGAGCGTAGAGCGGCTACTTACGGCGTCGAATGGTTTGATGGCAAACGCGTTTGCACGGATTGCTCGTTGTTTATTTGTTTCTGTCCTGACAAAGTTCCTGCGGTACTGAGTTACGTCCGGTAGCGCCTGAAAGTATGTTAAACCACATGTAATACTCCTCTCACGAAACGCAGTCGTTGAACGTAAATGTCTGTTCGAATCACCACTCACAGGGCCGCTACAATGTATAGCGATGTTGGCAGCAAATCGAAAACGAGTATTTATAGCGAAATAAATTGAAAGGCCTCAGAAAATGTTGGACACGCACTCATTCACGGTTTGTTTCATTTGCGTTTGTTTCGTGCAATCGTGTCACCATGGTAACAACAACGTCAACGTGCGATTTAACCATCGTGTTGGTAGCACCACGATGACAAACGAGTCTCATAATAGGTTTTATAATTCGTACTGAAATTGCATTTCACAACGGGGTTTTATTTCATTTACATCGAACGTGCATCGAATGAAATGGATTTTGAAAAACAAAAAAAAAAGCTTGGCTCGCGAAATGCTCCGAAACAAACCGGCGCTCTCTTTCGCTGGTGTTACCGCTGTAAACAATTTTAGTTACAGCGGCACGTTCGTTGTACGCCTGCTCGTATGCAATGCTTACTGCGGTGTGAATACAAACAAGACCACACCGAACCACCTGTTGAAGGGCGAGCCTCCAAAAGCGTCGTCCTAGGTTCGGATCAAAAACCTTCTCACGTCCTTCGTCCCGATACCGGTCTTTCAACCTTGTGTTACGCCGTTCTTCCCGAGAGCGGGGGCACGACACACACACACATACACATGGCCCTGAAGCGAGAACAGTCGCGCTCACGACTCACTCTTCAATCCTGGCCATGAAGCCGTGGGGAGGGGGGAGTCGCAAAAACCAGGACATGCGTAGAAAGTGCGTAAAAAGGGATTGTTGTGTCGTCCCGGACATGCCCTGCTTCCTCCCATGCCCTGTTTGGCCCACCAACATCATTGTCATTCTACTCGTCCTTTTGGCTCGCCTGGTATAGATTCCCTGTCAGAACAGGACCTACTCCTCGCAGGATTATTCATTTTGTGGTGAGCTACGGTGAAGCAGTGCACGCGCGTTGTTCGATTTTTTTTACGCGTGCCCAATCATTATTTGCGGTTCCTTTAAGGTTCAATCGATATCGGTTGCTTCGTGCACTAGGTAGTGTCCTTTAAATTGTCCTTTGATGTACATTTTGTCCATTCTATTACTAGGGCTTCATAATACTTTTCGTAGCATAGTGCAGTAAATTATTATTGAATAGAATAGGGTTTTTAAGTGTTACCTACTGTGGAGCTTTGCAAATACTCAAGAGTACTTAAGAACGTGATTCGTTTTTCGTTGCCTGCTTGTACTATTCTAGCTCAGTTTAAACGTTTCGGTGTTGTCGTAGAACGTATCACCATGCTAGCCAACAGTAACGGTTTGCGGATGGAGATCATTACCGAACCCTGGTTCCCGGAGGTCATTCAGCATCTCCGCCAAACGTTCTTTGCGGACGAACCCCTCAACAAGGCCGTGAACTTGTGTCGTCCCGGCGACGGTCATACGCTGCTGGAAAAGCACAGCCTCTCGAGTCTACGCGACGGTATTAGTGTCATGGCAATCACCAACAGTGGAGAGGTTGGTACTCAGAATCAAGCCCGTTTCGCCCCGGCCTAACAGCAGTCGGCGAGTGGGTGGGGAGAAGGAATGCAATAATTTCTGTTCCACATTTCAACAGATAGCTGGTGTCGTCGTGAATGGTATACTGCACGGCAACGGCGACACGGGTCGTGCCCTCGACAGTCTGGCCGAAATAGATGATGAAAAATTCCGAAAGATTTTTACTCTTCTGTACGAAGAAAATCTCAAGATCGATCTGTTTGAGCAGTTCTCCGTGGAGAGCATTTTCGAAATTCGTATCTTATCGGTGGACTCGAAGTAAGCCCCTGGGACTTGGGACGCGTATCTCGCACAATTTAACGCAGCAGATGTACATAATTTTATCTCCCCTTACTAGATTTCGTGGTCAAGGATTGGCAAAGGAACTGATGAGAAAAAGTGAGGAAGTTGCACGCACCCACGGATTCCGGGTAGGTAGAGTTCGCCGCGAACTACACTACGTATCACACAACGTACGGAATGTAACCGACCATGTTTTTCGCAGATAATGAAAACGGATGCTACTGGCATGTTTTCACAGCGTGTGGCAACGTCACTCGGTTTTGCCACGCGCCACGAGGTGAAGTACGACGACTATCTCGACCAGGACGGGCGTCCCGTCTTCCACGTGGGTGCACCGCACGATCGATTAAAAATTATGTACAAAGCCCTGCGTTAGATGGTCGGAAGACAGAAGAAAAAAGAGCTCACACCAACACCAACATGCTCAAACGACATCATCACAAGGAACCAACTGGGAGCCAAAGGGGAATCAATCTTTTACACATGCAACACGTTGTTACCATTGTGCTGTTATAATGCTGTTATTATTGCTTCGGTGTCGTGTACAACAATACCGGCTTCCAGCCAATGGAACCGAGCTATGTGCCACGAGTGCAAAAAGCATATACTATATACAACAACCCTGAAACATTCATACCCGTTTCGAACAAACCAAATGCATTCGCAAAAATACTAGGTGTAGTGTTATTCCGAGGAAAATTTGGAATATACCGGTGTGATTATGCAACAGGAAAAAAAAAACAGATAACATGTATCAAATACGAAACCATCCAATATGATAGAACGTCGGTTTACCCTTGAAGCAAACACCGACAGAAATGATAATCGTTAACAGTCTCCTCTCTCCCTCAAAAAACTTCCACCATGCACGCTTCTACCACGGTTTGCCTGATTTAAACTGTTGTTAACTGTGCCTGTGTATTTTTCCTGGCCTACGTAAATGATGACGAAATTATTTTCATTTTTAAACTTAACATCCTTTCCCATCATTGCAAGAGACTATTGGTTTGAACGCGACAATAATGAAGTTGGTACAAATATGTGGCAAACATTTTCTCATATAATGCTTTTTATACTTTTTATACTCTCAAGCGCGTATGTTCTGCAGATCCACATGTAGCTAAGAATACTCGTAATATTTTGATAAATGTATGTATGGAGTAGTATACCACAATGTGAAAGAATCAAAGCAAGTTAATAGTCCGAATAATATCGGTTCCAATAAACAAATGTCATCTTAGGGTCATACATTTTCCGTTGGTTCAAATATTCTTTACGCTCCTCTTAGTTATAACTTAACCCTGAAAACTATTCGGGGAAAACTTTATTCATAGGTACCTTGAGAAAGATTTGATTCGAAATCTTCTTGAAGATGTATCCGAATGTATCCTCGTACGAGCTGCGTAGCTCCCGAAACACAACCTCCCAGTTATCGTTCAGCACCTGGTTCATTGTTTTCCCTAAAATGGTAGCGAGGTTAACGTTACGGCTGGCTAAAACAAGTCCGTTTAACGACCCATAAAGTGGTTTCATAAAAATGAAAGGAAAAGTTTGGTTTTTAGATTATGGTTTACAGAATACAACAAGATGGAGTGTTAACGTTTAACTATTCCATGACCATCCAATCTGAATGTGATCACTTGGGAAATTTTAGTTTATCACCTTATGGAAAGCAATACTCCATATCACGAAGGATTTGTTTTTTGACAAAAATCAGAAAAAAAACCATAGCTTTGCAGTCATTCGACCACTGGAAGGGGCTTAAGCATTCAATACTTCCTTACCCAGCCGCTCATCTCCATTGAACAGGTTCCCGAAGTGGAACGTCACCAGCTTTGGTTCGAAGTGCACCAAATACTTGCGGATGTGCATGTACTGTTCGCCGTTGCGTTCCATAAGCTCTCCGATCAGCTCGTGGTGTGTCTTCAACCGGTGGAGCGTAATGTTGGCCAAACCTTTGCCGGTGATCGGCAGCACCAACACGCGACCGTCCATCGTGTAGTTTCCGACAAACTGTACCTGCGGTGTAATTGCTTCCGCTTTGATGATTAACTTCTTGAGATCAGTTCTGCGTTCGGGTGTAGAACATAAAAAATGCATGTCAATACACTGAATCATGGATCGAATCAAGCAGATTCCGACTGGCGGACCACTTACCGATACTTGACGATGGTAGATTCGGTGAGATGGCTGAGCTGAACTCCGGTGAAATGTTGCTTCAATTTAATCGGCGACGATGGTTCGCCCTGCTCGATCGAAAGTGAGTCTACGGCCAGCGGTTCCAGCGGCAAGATGCCAAACTCTGGCAAACCATTTTTCAGCACCCGTATCGCTCCGTTGACCGCGTTCCGCAGGCATTGATCAAACTGTGGATCGCTTCGATGGCACTTCTCGAAACTGCTAGCTAAAAACGAAATGTGCATTAGCGAAACATTCAGCACGTCATCGCATCTCCACTTACGCAAATCTTTCCCATCGGTGCCGGTTCCCAGCGAAAGCAACCAAATGCCGGCCACGCAGTGCAGAATGTGCCAAGTGTTCGTCGTCATTATGCTTTGAACCCGAATTCGATCGCCTCAGTTGATGTCGGAGCAGCGAGTGTTGCTGGTTGCCGCTCCAATCGTTGGTTTTATACCTGGACCTGTGGGATCAATCGCGATATCCCTTTGTTCGGTGCGAGATCGTTCTTTTCCGGCGAACCCGGAAGAAACGGACCAGCCGTCTGCAGATGGAAGACCCGACGCGACTCGTCCGAAGAGATGGTTAATCACACACATCACGTCCCTAAAGCCGGGTCGGTCCGACGTCAGGTGCGTTCGGCATTGTGTAGCAGAAGATCGACCATACGAAAATCAATCAAATGTACAGTGCCGGCAACGATTGGGGAGGACAGTTCGATTGCACCGCTGGGTATTGTACTGCAATGGCTCTCGCACAGGTGTTTAATATGCAATATACAATAAATCATGGGACAGTGAGTGCGTGAGCTACTACCGCACAAAAGGGTAGACCACGATAAACAAAAGCAGTTCATTTGAAACAAAAGAATGACACTCTGAATAAGTCTTCGATGCTATGAACTTTGCTTCATAATTCAATGTTCGCTCATCAGGCGTTCGGCCTTAAAATCCTTCATAGATTCAACTATTTTTCTGTCCGTTTATTTAGTGGAGCAGGTCACACCACTTCCCCCGGCCTTAGTTAGTCGTAGGATGCCAGGCAGAATCCCGTGTGTCGATACAAAAAGAAAAAGTAGGTCGAACATGTAGGTCATGTACTCTCCTCCTGACTCCTTATTACAAAGCATTACGGCAAATTTCAGTTCACAATACAACAGTTGTAAATTCTGGACGACTGGCCTAACCTAAAAAAAGTTTCAATATTTCATCACACACGGATCTGTTCGTCGCCTTACTGCTGACATTATGTATCAGATTCCGGTGCCTTTTATACTCATTAGTACCCATCTAGACCACAGTTTACCTGCACTCATTCACTCACTTATCAAGCGCTACAACCTTCGCGGTCTTGACCTGCAGCAACAAATCCCAAATTCGCTTACCGTCGCTCTCCAAGTCGTCGGTCAAGCATTTATCCTGGCCGTTCTGGTGGGATATTCAAAGCCATCTATCTAAGAGGACTTTACAGACCGCATCGTCTGGTGTCATTCTACTTAAATGACCAGCTCACCGGAACCTGATGAGTCTAATGCGCTGCACAATGGTTAGATGTTTGCAGAACTCATAGAGCTCGTGATGTTGTCCTTCCCCACACACAAGCACCTTCCTCGTTCTCTTCCTGACTACCGGATGGTCTTCGATTCCGCAAGTTTGTATACTTGAGAGTTTCTGACCCACCTGGCATGTAATTTTGGTAATGATCGTTTTAGACGCCAGATCAGTTTAATCTAGTTTGGATAAGTTTGACAAGTAGGATCCCAGAATAAGGATCTACACAGGCTATCGTCATAAGGGCTAACTTGTTGAAAGCGGATTTTAAATATTCTCCTGAAATTCTTGAAATCCTCCTGAAATATCTTAATGAAATCTCAATTGCTACATTATATTACTAGTGCCGAACGGATTGTGTTCATGTAAACTCATTGTAATTTTGTAACTTACAGTAACTTTTCGGACAATATCATTGGCCCATTTGCAGCCCGCTGTATGCAGTTTTCTTCATTGCGCCAGTGGAAGCTGAAAACAATTATTGCAAAATATGCACGACACATATTTACCGCAGCAATTGACGTAGAATGGCAGACGATAACAACGTTATAATTGAATATGCAAATGCAGCATGTAACGTGCCGGTAGCAGGGGTGTGTTTTTGAATTTTTGAGTTCAACTCGCTTGCTCACCTATTTAGCGTGGTCTCGTCCATAAAGAGAACTGCTGTCACCGCGACCACCTTATGGGGACGGTGCGTGCTTCCAGTCTTCAGTGTGAATGGTAATAGTGATGGGGTTCGTTAGTTTTTTCGTCTATGTACAGTCTGTCCTACTAGCCAACTCTATGCAAAGTGGAATTGACTAGTAGAATACACAGTCACAGTCGTACTCGATGGAATAAGCGGAATTCGGATTTAACAAAGATACGATAAAGCGGAATCGAATATATGTTCTTTCTTTATATGAAACCATTCACATTCCTGACGGTTATCACCCTCCTCTGTATCTTATCTCGTCGAAGCTCTCTATCAGCAGGAATTAAGCTTATAAATCCACGATATAAGATTATTCCGCTGACCGCAAACACTAAGGCCGAACGCGGAAACGTGTGCCGATTACTAGGACGAGTGCTATCAAATCATAAATAATCCGCCGAGAAGCTTCTTTCAAACACAACTCAAACACAACAACGAAACGAAGAAAAAACGAATCTAACCACTCTGGAAATGTTGTGAGTAATACTTTAATCAACGTTCAAATTTTTCAACGCAAACAAAGTCCAATCGTTAAGGATTGATGAGTTTCGCAGTGAACAAAATTTTGAAATACACATTAAATATGAACCGAAATACTAAAAATGTGAGTAATACGTTTTTTCTCTATAATGCAACAATAAGCCGCGCCAAACTGTCCACGGCCTTCTGTTCCCCTTCGCTTTTGCGGTGTTATGCACATATGGCTGACAGACTTCATCCACTATCGCGCCCTGAGAATCGCTGCAAGGATAGGAAATTCATAGGCTTCTCAATTCGGTTCTTTACGTTTTCTCTGTCTAGCTCTTTCTGCCTCGTTAAAAGATGAAGAAACAACACAGCGGGGATAGTAAAAAAAACACAGCAACAACGGAAGGAAGTTTACGCACAAAGAAAACTTCTGCACAGGGGCACAGCAGTACGGGGCGTGGTGGGGGAGGAGAATAGGTATCAATAGAATAGACAAAGAAACGTTAACCTTCAGAAGACAGTTTTACGCAGTAGACAGAAAGGAAGCACAGAAACGCACGCATTAGTAAAAGTGGACGGGCACCATTCGGATCCGGCAGTGGAGGCTCTACTGTTGAAAGCACTTTTTATGAGCTATCTTCTTCAGCGCACAGGACGTAAATTTTGAATGAGTTAAAACATCGAATGAAAATGATTACCTATCACCGATTCACTGTTCCACCATCGATCGGTTGTGCACTATTTACCCCTTTCATTGGCGAACGGTCCATATTCATATAGTGCCGCGTACAGTTGATTTAAAATTTGGAGAAAAAACATATCTACATCGAAAGAAAATAAAGTGGAGGGTAAACGAGCAAACAGAAAGGAAGTGAGGTGGCTGTACTGCGAATAAATAGCGAGATGAAGGAACAAATTAGCAATCAGCTAAATTGGCAAACTCGTGCGCTCCCGGAGCGTACACCGCGTATACACAGTATCTTAAACTCAATGTGGGATACCTTGGAATCATTCCGTTTATGCGTATTTAAATGCTCTTGTGCATTATTTTCCGAAAAAAATCAAATGAACTAATTTTTATCAAAATAATTTAAAAGACATGACATGATCATGACAAAAAGGCAGGGACAAAACTTCTATCAAGTATATCTATAATACTAACCTAAGTTCTTATGTTGTCCCACCAATCAAAAGTGGAAAACGTTCTCCTGGTGAGGTTACAAATGATTTATAAACTTGAAGATCTTGTACTCATTGCAATAAAGCAATTCTAGCTATAATAAAATAATGCGGCAAGATAAAAGAAGCGTTATGTGATGATATAGTGCCGAAATATATCCTAGGGATAGCAAAATTAAAGATTTTGTTACATTTTTAAATATTCTTTAAACACATTTCTGTTTAAATGTCTTACATCCCCAGGTTCAACTGCTTCTAGGTCATTCATTTCAAAAGGGCGTGATATCACTTCGAGATTGAGATACTGAATGTTCTTGAAGAGAGTGTTGGGAAACGGGTGTAATGAGTTGAAAATTAGCGCACGTGATTGACGATTTGGCGCAATAATAAAATACAAGAAACAAAACAAATTTGCACACTAGAATCCGGTATTGGCGCGGGACACAGGCAACGCCACCGAGGCTACGGCCCGTCGGTATGAGTAGCATGGGGCGCTCCCAAGACCTGTACCGAACGACACTAGGATACGGCGAAAGGATGAACGCGGGATAGACGGAATTTTAGATTCACCTCCGGTAGCGATCGATCGTCAAACGCAAGCACAGCGGGGGTCAATAAATGTTATGAACAGCACCAACCACTAAACCACCACAACACACCATTGATAGAAGGAAAACAAGGAAACGGGAAAGTAGGTATACGAAAGCATAATAGAAACAGTGCTACAGCTATAGAAGGGAGCGGCATGGATACTCACAAAAAGAATATAAATCATATAAACGCTTTGGTGGGTGGTGTTGCGCAGTGTGTGGGGTGCTGCGAAGGTTGCTTCTTGCCGGATTGCTGATCCTGAATCCTCCCAGCCGTGCGGTTTCTCGTTGCGTGACAGATCCCAGAGCTTAGCATCCGGTTAGTTGCACGGGATTGTGTGTATTCGAGGGAGGAAGCAAAGAAGCATCTCGCGCACTGTTCTTCATCGAATCTTCCGCGTCCGGAACATACGCATTCACAAAATTTGAAGAGGCAGGGGATGGCTCTAACCTATTTGACTGTTCTGATCCACTTGATCTATTGCTTCACATTGCTTCACACACGAACATAGCACATACCAGCAGACACACACACACACAATGCGGTTGCTTCTCGCCCCGACGTCTCTCAATGTTCTTTAAAATTTGCTGAATTTGATGAGCTTCTGAAAGCCACCTACACCGAAATATAGGCAACAAACGGAAATATATGTGCAAAAATTAGTACGGTGAGTTTTACGGAGGCAGAAAAAAACACAAAAAGGCTTGGTACAAGAAAAAAGCGGCCAGCTAAATGTGATCGTAAAACGATAAGGAAATTAAACGTGTTGTAGCGGTGAACGCACGTCAACAGCGCGTACTGATACTGTCCTTGAAGCTTATGGGAAAAGGCAGGAGAATTGAACGTGCACGTTTAATTTGTCTCGTTTTTTCACAGTCAACAGCAACACCGATCGAGAGCTTTATTGCACTCTCTTCCACACCGAAGGTAACTTAAGCTTCTAATAAAACAAGTTTATCTATCGCAAGTGATCTAAATGTTTCAAAATAGCCCGGTCTAATGACTAAGCAATTAAAATAACTAATAGAATGATAAGAATAGGAGCTAGAGAAAAAGACAACGATTACGACCACCCACACACTGTACATGTGAACGCTTGGATGCAGAATACGTTTAACATTCGGTGCACAGCGAGAACTTCCATTTCGCGCAATCTTGCAAGAAATCAATAGAATGATAAAGGTTCTCCTTTTTTTACTCGTTTTGTGTGATACAATTTTATTTATGCTGTTTAAATTTTGATTCTTACTTATGTGTTTTGTATGTGTCTGTGTGTTTTCTCTTTTTCTTCTCTTGTTGTAACTTCCCTTTCCACCACGACAATATGCGTCTGCTGCCTACCAGAGCATTTTGTGTGTTTGCATTCTCACAATGATCTACCACTCTCCATTATCTTCTAAGCTGCATTTCATTTACGATTTGGAATTTACCGTGGGATGAGTGCTGCTGCTGTCTGCTGTTCACCTGACGCATTTCTCCGGAGGAGAGAGAACATTTAATAGTATTATTTCCCTGGTGTGCCTGTACGTGTAGGTTATGCGGGGAAGCGGGTATTTAGATATTGTAAGATCCTCGCGCTGTTCCGGCAACGGTTAGTTTTAGTGGTGTGTTTTTCAATTGGCAAAAAAACAATTCGGGAGGGGCATCAAGAAGAGGTTGGTGTATCACGTTTCGGGCGTTGGTGGAGCTTTCAAGACCCGCTCATCAACAAGAACACGTTCTCGTGATAAAAATACGAGAACCGCTCAGCTCAGCTTAACAGAGGTTGTTAAACAGCCTGACTAAGATAGTGCTTTTCCATCTGCATTATAGTACATCATACAAATACGAAACGCACAGCAGGGTATAGAGGTTCTCAGGCATTTGTCGAAATATAGTATGATACATTCGAACAAACCGCGTTGCATAAATTCGAATGTGTTAGAACATAACTTTACGGATGTGTAATGCCAAGAAACTTTATTTATCTTAATTGAATCGAATATAAAGTGACTCAACATTGTTTTTTGTTATTTAAACGGCCGTAGAGGCCTTATTGCCAATGCCCAAATGCACTGACCGACAATTTTAGGACATTGATTTTGTTAGACAAAAAAATTAGATGCGAAAATTCTGCATTAGGTGATTTTGTTGTCTATATGGCCTATTATGAAACTCAAACGGAAGAGTCTAACGGAAAACGCGAATTTTGAATGCACTGTAGTTTCAAACATAATGCAAAACTAAAAACCAAATATGAATTTTATGATGATTAAGCATTCTATCAACCTCTTCCCAATCACTCAAGTTTGTTAAAACAATTGTTAAACAAATGTATGTTAAAACAACAAACATCAATTATTTTCCATTTTAATATATAGGTTTTGCTAGAGACTTTTCCGTTTGAGCTTCATAATCGGGCCTTATATCGGAATATCCTTTTGACGCCCGTGTAATGCAATTCAACTTTCCGACAAATGACAGTGTACTCCCTTTAAAACATAGCCTTGTATGATTGTATGTAATACAGACGACAGATCGCAACGTAATCAGCATTAGCTCAATGAAACTTTCAATCAAAACAAGCGAGGCAAGTAAAACTAGTGTCTCAACTGTCCTTCTCAGGTTTTCTACCCTCCGAAGTATTCATTCACCTCATCAACAATCGAATGCATCAAAATGCATCTTACAACAGGGAAGAGGAAACAGGGACACGTCGTTCTGTTATAACAATCGAAACGAAATAAATAAAAATGTTACACAATAAGCGTGTTGTTACACGTTTTTCGATCTGATTTGACGATCGCATCCATGCGCTAACCATTTCTTACACTTCCTTGTATGTGGGCGGAGCGTGACGCTGGAACGCCTTTCCAATAAAAAAAATCAGCAATTCTTCCTTGCCTGTGATCTTGATTTTACCGATTAACGGGGTTTTTATTATCAGTTGTGCCTGCCTGCCTGCCTGCTTGCCTGCTGCTGCGCATTTGTTTGCAAACATTGTCTCAATTAATGTAATCAGAAAAAGTCTCTTATTGCCCCTGCGCTTTTAGTAGTGTGTTGTGTTGTCCTTTGCCTAGTCCTAAGGTAGGAGGCGGCAGCTGGCCGAAGGCGGTGACAAGCCGTGTGATGAGCACGCTCTGCTGCTGAGGGCGCAGACGTGTAAATTTTTATTGCATTTCTATTCACAAACACAACCACACACACGTACACATACTACTTGGCGACTCTGCCGTTTGCACAGCAAGCCACCAACAACTGGCTGGCAAATCTACCATGTGTTATCATGTGTTGTTAGCATGCATATTTGTTTGTTTGTTTATTTACCTAGCGCTGCCCCTATCTCTCTTTCTTTTCCATTCTGCGCGAGTGATTCTAATTAAATTTCCTTTCCGAACCAGTTTTCTCGTTTTTGCTGTCACTTGTTCCTCTCGTTCCCACTACTTCCTACATTTGCAAATAGGTAGCGAAAAACTCGTTTCGCACATGTGAATTCTCCTTCATCGGGAAAAAGCTACACTCTGCTCTCTATCTCCCTCTCCGTGTTGTGCTGTGTCAACGGTTCTACTACTCTGCAATCGTTCCTTCCTTCAAACCTTTCCTTTAAACGTACAAAGGGGATTTCCTGCTTCCTTCGTTCGGATTACTACTTTCGCTGATCCTACTGCTATATGTGCCTTCCCGCCTTATACGATTTCCTCACTCACTCATTACCCCATTCGTCGATAAGCTTCTGTCAGTTTTTTGTATCTGCCTCTGTTCTGCTGTTTATATCTGATCATAGATGAAAAGCCTTTCTCATCGTACCTTGGGGGAGGAGTATGGGCGCGCGCATACACACACACATACACACAAAGATCAGAGCACACACGCAAACGAAACATTGTGATGAATGAACCAGTTTTTGTTTTGCTAAATATTGGGAGAAACATTTCTGCCACTCACAACACCGGGCAAGCATACGCTCGCGCGCACGTCGGCACTGCTTTGTCAGTCGATCTTATTTCAAGTTTCGTTCTTATTAATTGTTGAAGGATTTAAAAGGAATAAACCTGAAGGGCAGGACGGTCTAGGCGGGGGCGGGAAGGGGGGTCGGGTGTTGTATCTGAATGTAAGTCGGGAACAGAACGGATACCGCACAAGTTTGGTAGTACGTAGTTTGTAGTATAATTTGTAAATAGTAGTAGTTGTAAGAGTGTAGTACTATTTGATAAATTATTTCTTTTTGTTTTTACTATAGCTTCTCGGTGGTGTAACTGGCCGTCCGGAGTTGAGGCCACCGTATTGGAACTTACGTTTATCGGCTGGCTTCAAAATTTGGAACGAGCACATCAACGTATCGTCGACGGACATCATTGCACCTGCGGAGTGTGGTGAAACATGTGTATGAGTATCAATGTTTGAAGTTGAATAAATGCACGGAAGTAGTGGCGTATTGTGCCTCCCACACCACACCCGGCTGAACCAATACCTACCGGCATTATCGAACTCTCCACAATAGTTGGGAGCGGAGAACAGAGTCACCAGCTGTCGCTTGGCGAAGAACTCGTAACCATCCTCAACCACCTGATGCGCACGGCAGATAAGATCGAAGTCATGCTTGGTGAGAAATTTGCCCACAATCTGTAAACAACACGAATTGGAAAATAGAGACCTACGTTAGGAAACCGCACACTCAAAACTCGTACTCGAAAAAAAAACTTACATCCGCGCCGAACGTGAAGCTGACGCCACGGTCATTCTCACCGTAGCCGTTCGTGTCCTTGTCCGGATCGGACCAGAGCAGATCGCAGAGCAGCCCCTGGTCGGGCACGTCTGTGGGTCGCATAATGCGGCGGATCTGTTCCATCGACTGCAGGTCCGGGCTAAGGCCTCCGTGACAGCAGAAAATTTTCTCATCTACGATCGCGGCCACCGGCAGACAGTTGAAGCAATCGGTAAACGTTTTCCACATCTTGATATTGTAGCGCCGCTTGCACTCATCATAGAATCTGGCATGCAGCGGAAAGGGCGATGGAAACAAAA
Organism: Anopheles dirus; assembly: GCA_000349145.1. NCBI lineage: Eukaryota > Metazoa > Arthropoda > Insecta > Diptera > Culicidae > Anopheles > Anopheles dirus. The sequence continues at coordinate 1,448,704 of KB672802.1, read as the reverse complement.
AGAATGCGATAAATAAAATCTCATATCCAGCTCGATTATAGAATAACAAAAAAAAACAATCACAGGATTTAATCGATCCATGCACTGCGGACGGCGGCAACTCACCCGTATATTCTATTGATACTTGCGCACTCATGGTTGCCGCGCAGCAAGAAGAAATTTTCCGGATACTTGATTTTGTACGCCAGCAGCAAGCAGATCGTCTCCAGCGACTGCTTTCCTCGGTCGACGTAATCGCCCAGGAATAGATAGTTCGACTCTGGCGGGAAGCTACCGTACTCGAACAAACGCAACAAATCATAATACTGACCATGGATGTCACCTAATGAGAACCGGGAGGGGAAAAAATAGTTAAAAAAAACGTCATAATAAATCCTGCGTGATAATTCAATCGATGTTTCGTGCTTGTTTCATTTCGGGTTACCCGAGCGTGGCCAGGTGGGTATTCTAAGCTACAGCTCGGTGCTGGCAAACAACCCGAGAACTGAGATGATTACAATCGAACGTGCCGCGCGCTTTGAACGAGATAAGATTTTTTTTCCGTTAGTTCCTTATCATTATCAGTGTGCTTTTCCACGCTCCTCTCATACATGTGAGGCACATTCTTTCTGCTTCCGTAAGACGTTTTCTTGATGTTATTTGATGGCAACGAAATTAACGCTAAACAGTTATTTTTGTTTCGAAATTTTCCTCCTAGAGACATTGTTACAGCTTCAAGAATATGAAAAAATATAACCAATACAGATTGATTACTTCAGTAAACAAAATATGTTTCTTTTAAAAATTAACATGTTTCATGTTTTGCACACGCGTTAGAAACGGGTAAGATTGGAAAAATGTATTGGAAATACTCACACATACTTATCAAAGAATTTTTTCAAAGTTTTAATGTTAAAAAGCTTCAACTAATATTGTACTAAGAGAATACAATATTAAAGTTAAAAGATAGAAAAATTGAGCAAACATATGAAAAACATAGTTAACTCTTTATTTTTTTAAATATGCACATGTCACCTAATCAAAATAAAAAACTGTCCAATGATCGTTCGGTTGTTATAGATTTTAGGAGTTTGCTTGGAATAGTAGTGCAAAGATCGTAGAATTAAGAGGAATAAACATTCTAAACATTAGCCTAAATAATACTTGAGTAAGATGCAATCGATTGGTTATATCACCCGAAGGTAATCAATAGCCACGCCAAAAAATCATTAAAACTATTCACGTAGTATTTTCCTGGCCGCCATGTACGGCGGCCACAGCCTTGTTCACAAAGACACTGGGTCGTGGTGGCAAATGCGCTTTCGTTTTCATTCGGTAAATCGCAGTACCACCAACATGCCACACTCACCGAGTACCTTAAGGTAGAGGTACTTTTCGGTAAAGTACCCGACGTGCCGATAAATAAAAGATTACCTTTCACTTAGTAGCAGAATCGAGGAAAAAGGGCTGAGGCATGTAAATAAGCTATCACTGGTGGTGCGTGCGAATGCTGAAATAGTTTTATATAGGAGGCAGCGTCGGTCGCGGCTACTTTGACGATTCTGTGTGCGACCACCACCTTTTCTCTACGAGAGCATTCTGTTCGTATTCACGTTACGATGATCAAGTAGCACGTGCATCTCGAGCGAATGCTGAGGGCCGCCTCTCCTGCCCTTCATTGGCCGTGCGCCCATCCCAACGCCTTTTTTATGTGGTTTTGCGGTATTTATCACCTTGTTCTCGAGAAGCAGCTGGCACCGAGCGCGGGCGTGATTCAATTTCGCCCGTACAGTACGAGTACATCCACCACACCATTATCAGCTACGCAGGGAGGCAAATAAAAACACACCACTACGCGACGTCTCCATCGATAAACAACGGTCACCGTAGACGCAGGAGTCAACTGCCTGAAAATGAGCGACAGGCTAAATGGTGACAACAGAATCGTCCCCAGACGTGCCAGTCACCGGTAAGAACCGCAGGAAGACCGGCGGTAAAAAGACGTCGGAATAGAAACGAATACGGCCGGAGGAGCGTACGCTTGCCAGCTCGCTTGGTTGGGTGTATTTGTTTGTGCGCGGAGTAAATAACAAACTTTAATAAAAAAAAACCCCAACTCGCGGATCATCTCGTTTCGATCTGCAAAAAGAAATCCTCCTCCGCCGGGGGTAGGGCTTGTAACATATAGAAGCCGCTTTATAACTTACCGCAGATTTTCAACGGTGCCTCCAGCTCGAGCAGTATCGGTTGGGAGAGAAAGATTTCCCTCGACTTCAGACACAGCAGCCGAATATCCGTTTCCGACAGTTGTACATTTTTCCCTGGCCTTGCACCGCGAACTGTGGAAAAAATAGAAGAAAATCAGACGAAATAGAAAAAAACCACCGATGACGGAGCCAAGACGAAAGGCACGCATTTAGCAGCCGCCGCGCTCACGATCGCTCTATCTCTCTCTCTCGCTCCCTCGCTTTCTGGCTCTATCTATTCCCCTTTATCTTCCGTACTTGCTTCCGACTGAGCGGCGAAATCTGCCACTGACTCATAAGCACGCACGAAAAGTGTCGTTCATAGCATCCACACCGTACACAAACACATACTCGCGGTTTTCACGACGGCACATTATTCATCCGCACCGCGCCACACATTACGCCGATTGACCATCATATCACGAAAACGTTGCGATCAGATACATAGGTCAGACATACACGGTCATATCCGTTCTCTCGTGCTACAACAAAACGCAATGTTGATCGAAGTAGGCATCACACCACCTCTTCCTCACTAGTACGGCGTACTTCAGTTCTTCGACACCGGGACCCCAGCGGGGGCGTTGGTCAAAGCTCGGTCCGCGAAAGAGAGAAAAAGAGAGAGGCGGACGAAGAGAGGTCGAGCGGTCTGCGAGGAGTAAATTTTGGCCCGATTTTCCATCCCCAATTAGCAATATTCAATTTTACCTTCTAAAAGCATCGCAATGAGGTGGTCTATGTTTGATAACTCTACGTCCGACATTTTGGATCGATTTGCTCAGCTCCACTCAATGATGATGACGGCGACACCGGGACAGACGGATGGATGAAGGGGGTGACGGCGGGGCTGGCTCCTCTGCAGACGAACGAGTGTGTGCGATACCAGCGGCGTGTGAGGGGAAAGGGGAGCAACAGGGACGACGGTGTTGCGTTTTCTTTCCTTCCGCAGTTGCAGTTTCCACACACGGCAAAATATGTATCCTCCTGGGCAAGATGATGCTTCTAATGGCGCGGCTGCTGCCTGTTGTTGCTGCGACTACTGCGATACAGCTTCGTCGTCGTCGTAGTCGTCGTTGACTTTGCGCTGTGGTTAAAAAATCGAGCGAAGAAAAACACGGCGCAAACACACACACTCACACAACGGTGTACACACACACACACACTCGCGCGCGTATCACTTTGCACGCTCTCGCCCTGAATATGGCTGACTGGTGGTCTTCGCAGAGTGGCGCTTCTGCTTCCTCTTCTTCGCTCTTCTTGCTCGAACCTGAAGCACACCTTTTCGGTAACCCGCGCGAGACGTAATCGGGGCGTTTGCAGCGAAAAATCCGATCCGATATCGAATGGAGCGTTCGCAACGTACGATGCCAACGTCGTTTGGGGTTAGCCAAGTGCCGCGGAAAAAGAAAATTATCTTTTTCCTCACGGACCGAGAAGAATGTGCACGCACAGAGCCTCCGTTCAACAACTTACGCACACACACACACGTCTGCTGCTCGTCGGTGGGATTCCGTTACCCTACGATGCCGTGCTGCCAAACAAGACCGCATGCAAGAAAGTTCTGACGAGTATTTCGTTTTCAAGATAGGTTGCTCGAAGCCGCGATGACGGAAATGCGAAATGATATTCTTCTGCAACACAGAACTATCGCACGGGAATTCATTCGAAAGCTTTGTTGCAAAGCGATTTAAATAAAAAAAAATATCAAATTCAATGCAGCACAGCACAAGAACGATTTCGGCCATAAACGGTGCATATAGCTTGAAATAGCTCGTGTAACAGTTTTCACAACGTATGACCACAGGGCAACATTGTCCAGCGAGATTGGCTGGATTCCCCGTTGACAGGATGTGCTCGATTCGAACAGCTTAACGAAGATTTTTGAACTTGTCGAGCAGCCAGCAGCAAAAGTTGTGTGTGTGTGCGCTGGCTAGGTCGACTGGCCACTGAAAAGAATTGACGATTTTCGTTTGATTTGGTTTTGGAAAAAGCAACTGCAGGCGTCGTTTTTTTTATGAAATATTGTTAAATAAGGTGAAATGTGGCATGTTAAACACTTTGGTACACCTTTAGTTATTATTTAAAACAAAAGTGAAGAGAATACGTGAGCGTTTCATCGATATTTGAAGTGCCTTATAAAACTGGGTCGAGTGGAAAAGGATGAAGAAGCATCATCATACCTGCGATACCTGAAATGTAAGTTCCAACCTAGATACGATCGGTACGGCGTGTCGACTGTCTTATGTTTATGATATTGTTTTATGCTGAGTGTTTTATGTGATTTATTCATTGTTCCTTACATTCCACTGTAAGCAGGGCGTTTGCGGAATGTTCGCATGTTCGCATGGAATGTTAGCTCAGATATGTTCGCAAACCTGTTGGATAGAATCAATTTCCTACCCCTCAAATCTACTGCGTTTGACTATTGTCACCTGGGAAGGGAAATAATTGTCCTATGTAAGCGCGTCATTCCGCCTATCCTCTTTGTACAATAAACACGCATTTTAATAAGACTCCGCAATTGTCTTGCTTTTCTCCCTCCAACAAAAACATGGTCTTCATCTACATCTTCATTTTAATATATTGTGCTTTCAGATTAAGACGCCGATCTTAAAAAAGGCCATAATTTCCCACCATCACTGAGGCCGATGCTACCGCGACAGATCGTGAGCAGCACGGCGCGATTTTTCCACATTGTTTTGAAAATAGCAACGCAGAGCAGAGAAGGAGCAGGAAGGCTAGCATGGTGTTCTGCATTGTCCACAATGATCGCCAAGATGGATGGAAGAACCCGGCGTGATGAATATTACCCCTGTGCGTTCGTTCCGGCAGTTTTGCTTAATAAGTGCGGTATGAAGCTTGCTTATTAAGCACGGGTTTTCGAGCAGCTCTACTGTCAACGGGGATTTGACGGCTGCGAAGAACAATAAAGCCCGCTTGACAGGCGGTCCGTCTCCACCTACCTTCCTTTTTCGGACGAATTTGTAATGTAATTGTGTTTTTTAGCCGCTCCGAAATAAATAATCGTGCTATTAATCGCACATAAGTTATTAAGCATAACCGCTACGCAAAACACAATCGCAAACGATGGAGGTGGTGGAATTACCGAAACTAGAGAACGACCAAAAATCATATGCGGGCATCCCGGAGGCCGTGTTTGTGGTATGTAGGCGGTATGCTAATGCCCTTTTAAGGTTCAATGCACAACGATTGCACTGAAAAGAGAGCATCTGCGTTCGTTTTGAACGTGCAAGGCATCATACAATGTAAAGAAAACACTATGTCCTTACCGTTTCCGGCCCGCAGGATGATGTGGAACAGTACATGAAAGATTCCGGCAACGAGGATAGCGTCGAGAAGGTGCTGAAAAACTTCGACGAACAACACAGTAAGTACCGGTTCATGGAGTACAACATGATCTCGCGCCGGAGGCGACTGCGGCAGCAAATTCCCGATCTGACGAAAAACCTGGAAATGATCAAGATCCTGCGGGAGCAAACGGAGGACCAGGAAACGCAGTTCCTGCTCAGCGAGCAGGTGTTCGTGAAAACGACCATGCCGCCGTCGAAAACGGTTTGCCTGTGGCTCGGCGCAAACGTGATGCTCGAGTATCCGCTGGACGAGGCGGAGGAGCTGCTGCGTCTGAACAAGAAATCGGCCGAGGTGAACCTGCGGTGCCTGGAACACGACCAGGAGTTCCTGCGCGACCAGATCACCACGACCGAGGTGAACATGGCCCGGGTGCACAACTACGACGTGAAGAAGAGGCAGGCGAAGAAGGCGGCCGGGGACGACAAAGCGTAGAAAGCTGGTCGGCACGGGAACATGCAATTTGTGCGTGGGGAAGGGACAAACGCCGGGAGTGGAATAAAATTGCATTTCTGATCCATCATCGTTACACACACTTTATTGATGTCCATTTTTATTTTCTTAATATAGTGATGGCTGGAATGGTTATTTTAATTGAAGAACCGATTTCCCTTCGTCTTCAACGTAACGCGCGAGGCCTGCTACGAACGTCACGGCCGTAGATGCAAATAGCAATATGAAAATAAATAGCACGATGAAGCAAATGCAATGATAGTTATGTAGTGAAAATAGGCATACGTGAATACGTATCGTCCAGCTGATAAATGTTCTAAAAAGCTTTGCTCTCTTTTCTAGTCAGGATGATTAGTCTAGAAATCAAAAAATCAATCTCGTGCCGCTTTCATAGTATGGACGGGTTAGGCAAGTTGGTTATACTTGCTATCTTTTAAGCTACCTCCACGATCGAGTGACCCATACCTAAGTCCTACCATTCGAATTCCGGCCCAGAATTATTCAACCCGAAACACGCATTTACTTGCTCTCGCTGGTATTCGCCGGTTCCTTTGACTCGGCTGTCTCGTTCGCCGGGGCCACGGCCGTCTCCGGAACGCCGTTCGTAGTAGGTTCCGGTGCGGCTACTTTCGCTTTGTCCTCAGTGTCGCGCTCATCTGCATCTGCCGTTTCCTGCTGCACCACTGCATTTTCCTGCTTCACCGCCTCTTCTTCGGATGCTCCTCCGATGTCGCCGTTGTCGCCATTCGTAGTATCGATTTCTTGTTCCGTCTTCACGACGGTGTCCGGGGGGTTGGTAGATTTTACCCGTGTCTCATTCGCGAGCTTCAGAGCGTTTAGTTCCTTTTTCAGCACCTCTATCTCCTGGTTTGCTGCGTGCAACTCTGCCGTCATGGGCTTATATGTGGCGGTCAAATTGTACAGCACGTACTCCAGTGCGTTTTCCGGTCGCTCGATGTGGCATCTGATCAGCACTTTCGTGATCGCATCCATGACTCCTTTGCGCACCAGGTACTTCCGGAAATCCTCCTTCGATACATCGATTGGCTGAGTGGTGTACGTTTCGTTATCAGTAACAATAGAAGGAGGAACCGCGCAGGGCCATAGAAAAATCGATATTCAGTACCGTGTCGCTTACCTTGTAGTTAGTCATTTTGTCTAATCTTCAATCCAATAGTTTTTCGGTTCAACTAAACACTTGAGATTAAGAGAAAACTCCACGAGCTGAACGGTTATCCTTTTTTTGCACGGTATGAAAAAAGTTTTTTTTCTAGCAAAACTCTTATCACGCTTCCCTCGCTGTCACACTGATAAAACGCCCGGCCACGAGAGCTGACAAAACGGTGGCCAATTTGTCAAAATTCGGAGCTTTTTTTGTAAGCTTTAATCAATTTTTTGAAACCCTCGAGAATCGAAGACAAAATGCAGACAAAAAGTTGACAATAATCCTTCGTTTGCTCCAAACTTAAGCAAGCCGGTTGATTGGTTATTTCGAAAATATTTGTTTTGTGTACGATTCAGCGAGATATTCAGGTTGTAGAAGTTGAGATTGCTAAATTTGTAGTATGAATTCAATTAATACACGTTCAATTGTGCGCACAATGTCTACCCGTTTCTTTTTGTTTTGAAGTGCCATTCGTCCGACGGAGTTGCCACAGTGCGTGACAGAAATATAGCAGCACCGTCAGTTTTGTGAATTTATTGTGTTGTTGTTTATTTGCATTTCTCATAGCTGAGGCTCCCAGCAACGGGAGGATGATAAAATTCATATTGTTAACCCACACAGTGAGGACATCGGAATATATATGAATTTATTGAGGAGGTATTATCTCTCTCTTTATCTCTTTATGGCCCGGTCACAGTCTTCTGGTGGGACAAGAGTCCGGCATCCTCATCATGAGGGCATTGGCGTCCTCTGTCAGGATGACCCTGGGCTCATGCCCTTAGAAGACCACCGGACGTATCAGAGTGCGGTATATCGCGCATTTTGTGCGGGGTTGAAGTGTTCTGGATCGCAGGAGTTTGTGGAGCCCGTAGTAGGCACGCTTCCTTCGAGCAATGCCCTTCTGGATTTCGCTGCTCATGTTGTTGTCCAAAGTTACTATCGTACCGAGGTAGCAGAACTCCTCTACCACCTCGAGATCGTCGCCGTCAACTAATACTCTGCTCGCCAAGCGGGCTATGGAGCTATTAGCAGTGTGGAATATCTGTCAAATCAATCCTTAAACCTCAAAAAGGTCCATGTTTGCAATATTTTTGAATGCCGAAGTGGGGACGTTACGGCACAAGTGATAACGCGCGTTGTGGTTGTATGCAACATTCGCATTTGGATGCAGGATTGCGTAGCATGTTTGAACATTGATACTTCATAACGACTGAATGTCTCACATCTTATTGCCTAATACAACGGTTTGTAAGTACAGTCTGTTCTAGAGTAACCTGTTTAGTACGGTTTGTGCCGAATGTTACAGCTATTTTTGAATATAGTCTCGAATCAATATTGCTGGTAATAAATTGTATATTGAACAATGGAAAGTTTATACGCTTACTTTAATTTAATTTAGTTAACTAAGATTTTCTTCATAACGTTGAGGGATCTAAACCTATCGGAAAACATGGTTCTGGAAGAAGCACCCTTGGTTAAATATTTGGCTTCTGGATATTTTTCTGTTATTTATTTCATACATTATGCAATGTTAGTCCAAAAAATCTTACTATAATGGATAGGGAATCAAAACCAGGATTCAAGTTTTTATATTAACATTTTTTTCTATATAATGTCCAGTGTGAATTTACGAATGCTGATAATTCCTTTATGTTATTTTATGTATAAGTGTTAAGTGAAAAATAACAACAACAAAATATTCTATCGTCTACCATGGTCTAGTCAAGCCGCTAGTCCTTCATACCGGACTAGATGTTTATTATTTGGACTAGAATCGTTACAACAAAGAAGAATGACGGCACAGTGCATTTTCCTGCATAACACTATTTCCGGAATCATTGACGCCCCGTTTATTCTTAACATAGTTAACGCCCTAGCAACGGGGAGACAGTTGAGACCCAGGCAATTCTTAAGACCAGAGTATAACCTAAATCTGCAAAACCAATTATGAACGCACACAAAGGCGCATATTAGAAATCAATGGAATCAAGGGCTTTCCTATAATAAATGATAATTTTATTCTAATCTGATTAGCTCACTATCGCTATATGGTTAGCTGTAGTATGAAATGTCATAGTTTAGGATATTTAACTCTTTGCGCTTAGCTGACTTATTAGCAACACCGTTCTTCTACGAGGATGTTTATTTGACCAAAAACGTTACCTTACTGTTGCTATCCGTTACCCGAACCAATTCCAAGTTATAGTTCTATGTTTTCTATGTTTAATGTATAAAACAACATTCTAGCGTAATCTCAACATAAAGCTTAAAAATAAAATAAGTAAATAAGGGTCAGACTTGAACAACCAAATTACAATGAATACAATTGAATGAATTCCACGAATAATTGTACAAAACGCACTCTTAGAAAAATGTCCACATTGTAGGTTTAACAAAAAAGTACTTACAAACTATTGTTACTTAACGTATCCTGATGTAAATAATTGTAATACGGTTAAGCAACAGAAAAAGGGGATGTGAGAGGATAGAAAAGACGGAGGATTATGGAGTGATGAATTATGGAGTGCGTAGATGGTGACGGAATTGGGATATGGAGATATGATGGTCGAACAGATAATACATAACATTACCATCTCTAAACACTCTAAATAGTGGATCGTTCTGGCCATAGTGGGTCATACGAGTACGTATAGCTAGCGGGGTCGAAAAGATCACGACGATTGAAATAATTTGCACTTCTCATTTTGACAATTGCACTTTTTATTTAGAAATATAAAGGTAAAACATATTCACACTTGCATCACTTGCATACGCCATTGAAACTTAGTTTTAGTTTAGATCATGCGGTTTATGTTGTGATAATCATCAAAATAGATTTGAAAAACATATCAAAGTACACCGTTCATTTCGATGGTTTATAGTATTTATATTCTAGTTCGCACAGCATTATTGAAATCCGCAGGTAGAACATGGCAAAAACGACGAACCCGATTTAGAATGTGAAAGCTAACTACTAGGCGGCTGCATTTATGACTAATGCTAAGGCTTTTTCGGCCGTACCATTAGCCATTACCATAGCCATAACTAGAATTTACTAACGCTATACAGAAAAAAATACATTTTTTTCTAAGTATTGTTCAATTTGAGCTTTTTTCTCTTCCTTATACATTTTACTCCCTTTGCATGTATATATTTTTCTAAATCTCAGCCTGGTTTGACACGTTTCTGTCCTTACTCACGATTTATCATGCATGATGAATTCTTCTTCTTCTGCTTCTTCCATTGCACAACAAGCTCAAAGTAGGTCTAGGTCTGCCATTTCTGGCTTTCTTTGGCTTAGTTACTACCCGTAACCTGGATAGGCAGTCCTGCGTGCGGGGGGACGATCCAATTGAGATTCGAACCCACAACCTGTGGTATGTAAGACCATGCGCTTGCGCACAGGGTCATATGATTGGCCCTCATGATGAATTCACGTCACCAATTCGTAGGGAGCAATTTGTTGTTGGGCAAAAAACCTGCTAGATGCGTTCTGTGATGTTGTTGTGGATTATTTCATATTATTTATGTATTTTTTTCTGGACTGACACTGTTGAAAAACGTCTTGTTAGCCTTTGTTAGTTAAACGTGTTTTCAAGTACCGGAAAGAGACCTGTTCATATTTTAGTTTGATTGTGTGAATAGCAAGCTAGTAATGCAATGCTCAAATTCAATCTACTCAACGCCAGCATAGAAAATGTACTGAGAAAATGCAATGCTCCAACATTTTTTCATTAATAGTTTCTTCTAAATTTTACTTCTTCCTGGGGACCGGAAGATCTTGTACAGTTCACGCACAGCTAGAGAAAAGCTTAGCACAATCGAATAGAAAATGCCGAAATTAGTCTTCTAGGTGGCATTTGCCACTACATGGGGCAGTAGTGGATGAATTTAAATAAATACTAAATCCGGCAGGCAATTTGTACTAAACTGTGTACTAGAAACACTTCTACTAACACTGCCACTAGCGCAGTTATAGATAACTTACTTTCTCCCTTCTTAAGCTACAATGTTTTTATATTTTCTTTCATTTCTTTTTGTCCCATTCCACAGAGAAAAAAGTGCTTGGCTAACTGCCTAATAAATTACACTTTATTCATTTAACATATCAATTAACATATACAGAGTGTTTACGATCGCCTCCGACAGCGTGCGGCTACTTGTCCCTCGGTTCGCTTCTAAGCATCCGCGCCGGAAATGGTTCCTTCCCGGCGCCGTCCGTCCGGCTCTCGATCGCAGCCTGGATGATTCCGTGCACGTCGCGGGCGGGCTCCGCTGGCACGCTGGCCGGTGGCGCTTCCAGCTTGTACGGGTGCCATTTGATGCCGCGGCGTTTGACAGCGGGTCGAACGATGCGGGCGAGTGTCGCTTCGTGGCGCAGCTTCAGCGGCAGCACCACCGGCCGGAACGTCCGTTTCGGCGGCACGGCCGCGGCTCGACACTGGCAGTTGTTGTTCGAGTCGACCCGCTGGCAGGGAACGGTCGCCGTAGCCGTGTCCATCGCAGTCCAGGTCGAGAATCCTTCCGTTGCGGCTATCCGACTGCTACTAAGACGGGCTGCATTCGGGCCAAATCCGCCTGCACTGTACGCGACCGGTGTTTCGCAAGGTGGCTTGGGGCACACTGCACACTGGCACTTTCTTCCGCTGCTAGCGCTGTTGTTGTTATTATGTTGTTGTTATACATAGTTTTGTTACTTTTTGGGTTGCGCCCAACGAGCTTTTGAACCAGACGGCTATGTACAGCCTTTGCGCTGCAAGAAACGAGACCCTCCCCGGGGTGGAAAGTTGTTAATACACACACAGACACGCACACACACACACACACACGGGCACATACGGGCGGCGAGAGGCATGCAAAACAATATTTATGCCACGGAGCCATTGCGCCTCAACCGCGCCCATTCAGCCCACTTTGGCTGGGTTGTAAAGATGCACCGCAGTGGTGGACGCTGCTCGGTGCATTGCATCTTGTTGCATCCCTTCCCGCAAGCAAGCAATACATCCCAGCGGCTTGCTGCAGCTTGCCATCGGTGCAAGAGAAAATGGCGCCCGGATTGGTGGAAAGTTTGCCGCCTTGTGAATTCGATGAAAGCGGGTAAATGATAAACAGATACTACGGAACGCCGGCGATGCACTGGCAGGCAGGGGAGCGAGCGCACACTAAGAAGCAAGAAAATAAACACAGTAAATAATAATCAACAAAATAGTGCCCTGCCCGGCGCGCCTCGAACTGGCAGCGAATGAGAGCCGCTGCCGGTTCCGGGGCGTTCGTGCACACACGCGAGCTAAACGGGAGCGAAAGAGACGGCAGACGGTGCGAGAACCCAGCTCGGGGTGCACGGGCGAGGATCGTTTATGTTATTGCAATATGTGGAACGATAGTGCACCGTCATGTGCCAGGGAGTGTACAGGCAGGCAACAATAATACAACACGCTCGGTACAAACCCGTCCACGGCACGGGTGCTTTCCCAGGGAACGCCTTTTTAGCTCCCGGTTAATGGTGTCTCCCGCCTCCCGCTTCAGCACGGACAGATTGATGAAAATACAAGGAAATATATTCCCCCACTGCAACCGAGGGAGGGGGTGGAGGAGAAGGGAACGGGGGGTAGCTAGTCGGGCAACAACTAACATTCGCATTCAAGATGCAGCGAATGCAGCAGTGGAAGCCGATGGAGGCGCCCGGAGAGCGAAACCCGTCCCGACGCGCTACCAGTCGGCCATTATTGTTGTGCATGAAGAAAACATCGCACACACCGAGCGAAAGAACGATCGTTTGCGCTTCTCCGTCTGCAACAAAACCCCCGTCCGTTATCAACAAGAATGTACACTACACAATATACAACGAGCGGGCGCACCTATACCAGCGATCGGGCGTTACTACCACCACCAACGGACGGACGGGCGGGCGGGCCGCCATGTTGGTTGTGTTGTGTTAGCGTCGTTTACAAGCACACGGCAAGGCAAACGACGCCTGTCATGGCCTGCCTCAACCGGTTGCAGCGTAGGATAGGGTTTCGTTCATCCTTCCAACGGCGTCCGCTTTGCCTTGCGAAAACAGTCTATCGAGTGAGTGATTGTGTGTCTGTGTGTGCGTAGGCGCTTATGTACCGCACGGTAGGAGAGATGTCCTCGCACGGCTCCTTCGGGGACGTTCGGCCCGAACGAAGTTACATAACGCGCCTTCCCTCTCGAGGAGCGTGACTACTGACGACCGCGCGCGTTCAGTCGCTGTTAGAACGTGCTGCCGCAACGACACGCAGAATGTGGATCCCTTTTTCCTGTGGGTTCTACTGCAAATGGAGAGTTTGACCTGTTAAGTATTGGTGTCTGCGGCGCGGCTTCCACAGCAAGTGATGAGAGCCGGCGTATGACTTATCAGTGAAGCTGTGGATGGATTGTGCATATTTTGTCAGGTTATGTGATCCTCTTGCGGGTTGATCTCGTTTATGAGAGAGAGAACGAACGGTTTTGTGATAGAACGGTTACATTAAGAGGGAAATAATGAAAGCAGAATAAAAATCTTCTATTTTTCTATCATAATCCATAGAAAGAGACTCCAACGAAAAATATATCTTACAACTGAACGATGAAGCGTTTGGTGCAGCGTAAATTGCATACTTTTAGGCGGAAATTTTCGCAAGCTGCCCCAACTAAGCAATTTGCTATGCTCTATCAACGCATTATTAACGCTTAATTCGGAATACACTATTTGAAAGCAGCTGGAATCGTAGTCAAAACCATTCAAATGGGTTTCTAAAAATGAAGACGTAATAATCTTAGTAGCCAATACTTAAACAGGACATTTAATATATGCAGTAAGGTTGTAATATCATTAATCGTTACTACGACAAGATCGCTTTACGACATTCTAGAAGTAAAACTTTGCATACTCAAATTAACATATGCAGTAAGATTATAATATAATTAATCTTTACTACAACAAGATCACTTTACGACATTCTAGAAGTAAAAATTTGCATACTCAATTTAATTTAGATTTAATTTATACTCACATTTATTTATTTGTAATTTTATTTTCCAGATTTTGCTCTAATGTTTGCTCAGTGTGCATTTCATTTTATACAACATTATTCTTATTTCGGAATAAGTTATTTCAACTGTATTTTTTCAGATATAAATTATTGTATTTCGGATATACACACGAAACGAGAATAAAAGACATTTTTTACCTTGCCTTTTTACCTAAATACGCTTTTATTATAAATTCCTGAAAATAGACCCATACGACAATTGCACTTACACTGCTGCTAAAAACAAGAAAAGCGTTACAATTGCTGGAAATGTGCTCAAAACCTGCTTCGGGAGGAGAGTAAAAGCAAACAAACGCATGTCACGGCAGTACGGCTCGCTCAAATGATTACCCGCGTTGGTGTTTTCGGTCGCTTCCGGCACATCCTGGCTGACCTCTTCGCTCTTGATGCTGGGTGATCGCTCGCTGTTCATCGTTGGCACGCTGCGCACGCGACTAGTACTACCGATCCGCGAACAAATCCGCGCGAGCCCGACTGTAACCGCCCGGTTCGACCGTCGAAAACTCCCGTTCGCGTCCGGCGTCCGGCGACACACTACAACACAACACAGCGCCGACAAAACACCGACTGAAGGGGATAAAGCAACACAAAACATGCTTTATATTAAAATGCAACACAACACCATCGCGCGCTGCCGTTACGGTTTGCGGTGCCGGCGCAGCAGCCATGCCGTGCCGACCCCACAGCCCTCACAGTCCCGGTGGGTGGGTGGTGGTGGTGGTGGTGGAGGAGGAGGTGGAAGAAAAGTGCACAAGAACATCGCGCACATACAAAAGCGCCACGCCGGGGAGCCGTGTTTTTCCGAGACTCGGGTTGTGTATTTGTGTTTATTTATTATTTACATACACATCGCAGCGAGAGATGAGTCGCAAGCGAGTGCGACTACTGCCGACTACTAAGGCCACTGTTGCTGCTGCTGCTGCTGCTGCTGCTGGGTGGTTCTGCTGTTCTGCCGTCGCCGTAGGAGTGTGTGTTGTGCGCGATCGTGTAGGAGCGCCCGGGAGCGAGATGGAGCGCTGTGCTTGCAGAAGCATCCGAAAGAGTCAGGCGTTCGGTGAGCGCTGCGAACATAGAGAGTCCGTCCGGCCACCTTTCGGCAGCTCCGTTTTCTCCGCCCGAGCGAGAGGCACGATTGAGTAAGTATTTCTACATAAATACAAATTAAATACACCCCGCTCCCGCTTTGTTGTGTGTTGCGGCGCCTGCCTCCGTCGGTTTTCTTCGAAACCCTCCCTGAGCGTGCCTCTGCCTCGTGGTAGTGGTAGCGGAGATAACACGTGCACGAGCGCGAGCATCCTTCTCTATATCCGGCCGAGATGCACCGAGCGGGAGGGTTGCGATGCATCGTGCAATGTTTCTCAATATTTTTCCTACCTCGCTGCACAACGATCGTTTGTTGTGTTAATGGCATACTGTCGTGCAGGCAGGGCGCATCCTGGTGCGCTGTACATACGAGTCCGTATGTATCAAACCGGCTGGCCCCGAGCGCGAGCGGGAACGAGGTGAATACATATATTTTCACCCGCCGCTTTCCCAGCAGCGGCGCTAGTTGGTAGTTGAGAAAGTGCAACACGAAAATCCCCACCCACCACGGCTGTCTCCCGAGACGCCTTGCGATGTTTTCGTTTACGGCATTGTGTGTGCGAAGAAAGGAGGTTTTTTCACTCGCTCGCCCTGTCGCCCGCTGTCACTGGCTTCACTGTGTTTTATTTCTTCCACCGCTGCGACGGTGCAACTAAGATGTGCATCCCGGCAACAAATCGGCATCCGCGTAATAGCCTGCCAGGATCGCGCTTTCCGTCTCTGTCTAGCACGGAGCGCGCGAGCGATGCAGCAAAACACCGAAGTAGGCGTGTTGCTCTTGCGAATGCGGTGCAGAATGCAGAGGACTCTATCTACACACACTCGCATACACGAGCAATAGAACTTCTTCCCACTTGCAGGACGATGCAGGCATTTTCCTACGATCGAGGAGAGCGTTTCGGGATGCATATTTGTTTCGCTTTCGCCCGCTGCACCACTGCAGCCGGCCAATGTGCTTTTGTAAAAGCAAACACCACCACGTTCATGGCGTGCAGGTTTGCGCACGAAAGATTGCAGCAAGACAATGAAGAGCGCTCCGAGGAAGCGGAACACTATAATTTTCCCTTTCGATGCTCCGCTCCTGCGGGGCAGAACATTTCGTGTAGATTGATTTCATTACTTTGAATGCCAGCAATTGATGGTACAATGGCGTTCTTTTTTGTTCAATTCGACTAAAAACACCCATCGTAAGGAGTGCCTGTGCCCGTAGACTCCAAGTCAGTTTCATGAGGAATCCATAGCTCTAATTCCTTAGGATTGTCTTAACCTATAATTTGCATCGATTTGTTGTCGACTCACGATTATAGGTTTAATGGTTTAAATACATCGTAAACGATATATCACCCCGGAGCAGGAAGAGATTTGAACATTCAGTTTATATGAATTTAAGGCAACTCAAACAGAACTGGGGTTTTAATCAACATGCTATTTTTGATAATATAAATAAAACTCCATATTTGTAACATCCACAACCAGATGAATTAATGATTAATGTTTGGTGTTCAATTGGGTTTTATAATGCTACAACGACAACGGTTTATATTAAATACAAACTTTGATTGTTTATTACCAGGCTTCAGCTATTATTATTACTATTATTATTGTTATTATTGTTATAAATGACCTGAAAACAATTAACAAAAAACATGAAAATATAACATAAATAGAAGACAATCACTGATTGTTTTGGTGTAAGAAACATGACAACAACATTTTGAAAAAATGATCTTAATAAATCACTTAAATGAAATGATTTGAAATCATAGAATCTCATAGAAAGCTATACAATGATTTCTAAAGAAAAATAAATCAGATTTATAGATCAGAGAGAAACGAGTCCGATGCATCCAACCCTAATCTTCGACTATTTTGTTGTTGTAATGTTAATCTTCACAAGTTGTAAACTTATTTCAGGCGAAATAGTATTTAGTGTCTATTATATAAAATATTTTCATGTACATTAAGTTGCAATTGTTTATACATAACAAAATCAATTCAAAAAATGTATCACCAAATAAAATAATTTATTAATATGTCTTATGTCATTCAAATGTTACGAAAACAATCCATAAATCCTCTATAATCTCTCCACATAGTGCTAGAATTTGAATGCGTCTAGTTAAAGAATCACGTACAGGATTATTTTACCAATGTTTTCATTCGATTATGATTATTAGAAACCTGAAAGCTTTGAAATATAAACTGAATAACACAGACACAGTGTATTGCTGAGGCACTGCAAGAATGCTGTGCCGCGATTTTGACAAAATAAACTATTATTCTAAGCGAATGTTGTCTTTTTAAAAGATTTGTAAGCTTCTTTTGTGCAACCCGATAGTTAAGAGCCGAAAAAACGAAAATAAAACACCGTATTGTAATTTTAGTTACATCGTGTAACCGAACTAGTCACGTCTGTAAAAGAAAAAAAAGCGGTCTTGGCTCTGGAAAAGCATATGGCCCTGTTAGTGTTAACAACAGCGAAAACCCTCACTAAGCTTAACTAATCTGTTGGTTTCTTATGTGTGATGCATTTATTTAGAAATTTCCGCATATATTTCAAAATTCGAAATGCTTGCGTTTGTGTGCAGCTAAATGTGTTTCACTGTAAGTTTGATCAATAACATGCGCAATGGAGACGCCTGGTCTTTAATGGGCACAAGCCTGTCTGTTTTTTAATTTGAAAATATGAAACTAAACGACACAGTCGAGACCAAGAATGTGCAATACTATTTGTGATTTCGCTTATTGCAATAAAGATGAAAAATTCATTTGAGCACTTTTTGCCGCACGGAACTTTCAAATCAATGCGATCAGTGCATAATGGAGACGCATGATCTTTTATGAGCATGATACTGTTCCAGTTTCTGAACATGACTTGAAAATGTGTAATAAATTTCAGTCATTGTTTTTTCATTGCCTTTCGAAACAATCACTTTTTTTATTATATTAACGATTTTTAAAACGAATACACCCCTTCGCATACATTTTTTGTTTTCATATTCATTTTGACCATAACATTTCCTTCGCCTGTTTCCGTTCTCTTACTTTGTTCACATTTTCCTAACGTTACGTACATTTTCCCCTTATCCTGTCCTATCGTTGTGCGTCTCGTGCTCTTAGCTTTAAGATGTCTTTGTTAAGCCCTCGTGGCAAACAATTTTAATAAATGTAAAATGTAAATGTAAATTATATGCAGGGACAAGTTAAAAACCGGTTTATAACTAAAACTGTGGCAAATAAAATATGTAAAGAAATTAAATATTTAAAATCAAGACTTACTCAGTGTAGCACTAAATAAGAGCTGAACTACATTTTTGAAAACTAAATAACCTTCAAATACTCACAATGTTCTCTAGTTATGCGGAATTCACAGTGGAATTATTCCACTTGTAGAGGAGTATAATTTCAATTTGAAATAAATTTAGCTTCCATGTAAGATTTGGACCTCTGCCATCTCACAAGAGCAACATCAGACATGTATGGAAATAGGGCCACAAACTAAACTGAACCAAAACTATTATAGTTAATGCACAGCTGAATACAATTTTAGCTCTATGCTCAATACATGCTGTAAAATATGATACAGTTCTGCTATGAAACCAAAGTTTTTAACTAAGTTAGTGCTGCAGGGAGGATAATTTAAAGAGGTAGCGTATTTAAAGAAATTAAATAGTGTTCAGACAGCAATAAAACCACAACAAATCCTGCTATTGTGATAAAAGCCCACAGGGGGAACAACATCTAAGCTGTTGTAGCGAGCGAAGGAAATGTTCATCAGCCCCGTAAGCAAAGTATTGCTTGAGTATTGTATGAAACACGAACTCATTGTTAGCTATAAGTTAGTTTATACGCAATATGACCAGGGATAAAGGTTGGGGGAAACTTAACCAAATAAATTGATGGTGCATAAGAAGCTGCAATACTTTGGGTAAAGTATGCTTTATTCATCCCATTAGATATTTCCATTAGGTTAATTATTCCAGATATTTCATCATTTAGAAGATCACGCAATTTTTAAAAAAATAAATCCACCTAGTTCTGACGTATAAAAAATGTAGCCAAGTCACCATATCTCTGAAATAAATTCAATTGCTTACAAACATATTTTTCATTCTCTCGCACACTACTGCATTCGTTTCTGCTCTGGTATTCAACAGCACGGATAGCCGGTGTTGAATGCTCTCAAGCATAAATCGATAAAATTATCAGGTGTAATGAAATTTGTCTCAGCTGCTGCTGGTACTGTCGTTCCACGCAGATTCATATTGTTCAAAACGATCCAACCATGCAAGAAAATTGTACACCCCACGCATCGCCCGGCCGAAAACCCGCATCGCAGAGGCAACCCTTTATCCTACCACGTCCGTCGTTATGTACAAGCAAAGCTCTCCATTCGAAAGGCAAGCTTTAAATCCGTCTGCCAAAAGCTCGCACGTCTCGTTCAAGCTCTCTTTGCACCGCTACTTGCCGAACCGTCTGCTCGGGCTCGGTGTATCGAGCCGCTTATGTACACCAACGGTTAAGGCTACCGGCGAGCAAACCAACGCTACCGACGGCATCGCGCTGAGGGTAGCCTTAAGCTTCCTCAGCTGATTTCGCTGACGGTTGCCCTTTTCGAGCGGGCGACGGCTGAAGCCGGCCATCGGCATCGCTTCTGTACATAAGGGTCCCCTCCGGCTCATCGGCGCGTCGGCGGGAGCGCAAAAATGTTCTTACATTACTGTACTTTCTTTGCGACAGTCGCTCGCAGTAATCATGTGGCCAGTCTGCGGATACTTCGGAATGTTTCGCCCGGGTTGGTTTTCGGCTTCACCCCCCACTTGGTTGGGTTGATTGCGCGTCCGGGATGGCGGATGGAGGCCGGGCAGTGGTTCGCCACCCCGGAAGACAAACAAGCAATCCCGTCTGGTTGCTAAATTTTGCTGCGGAAAGAACAAAACCCACGCACACACACACAGGCACGTTCATGCAGACCCGGAAACACAAGGGACGGCGTCGGAAGGTGTTGCCGCACTTTCGGGATCTTAATTTCCATACGGTTTGGGCAATCGATAAGTGAATGAAATACAGCTGGAGGTGGATAAAAAGTTTTCAACGTCCCGACCGGGGGGATGACAGTCGATTGGTCTTTGGATTGGTTTGAGTGGGTTTTTTTTACGTCAACAAACGTTGGCATAAAATCGATTGGCAGCAATCGATTTGACATTGAAGATTATTACGACAATGAAGCGGTTTTATTTCGATTTCGATTCAATAGGACGAACAAAGAAGATGAATTAGAAAAAAAAATCTTACTTTATGCACATGTTTCACATTTTGAGAATATTTTCAAATTAAAAAGAAACATACTAGAATGTTGCATAGTATATACTACCGCCATAATAACTATACAACCGCCATTTTTTTAAAATAAAACTTGAAGAGATAGTTGAAAATGATGCTCTAATAATTTGTAGGAAATTTACAAATATGTAATAGTATGGTTAATGTAATGGTAATAAAATTAGCTATATTTCATATTCTGATCCCAAATGCTGCATGAATTGTAACATAAAATGATTTGACTATATTTATTATTTTATACCATTTTTATCATTTTTAACTTATATTAACTAACACCTCGTTTTAAAACGATTATTAATCTAAAAATCGTGCTTTTGTAAGTGTTTTAACCTTTGTAAGTGTTAGTTGTGTTACATGAAACTCAAAATGGAACAAAAGAGCATCTCTCTCAACTATATGTTTGTGTTTGTGTCGAATTAGTATTGTGTTGAATTAGTATTGTGTTTTGTTTTGAATACATAATAGCAGTTTTGTATTATTCAAAAAAAGATCAGAAAGTAATTGCAAGAAAATGACACGAATTTTAGTTGAATTGTTTTTTACAAGCGCGTCTTTTTATGGGACTAAACACTTCTAAATATTCACAAAAAATAAACAAACCATCAACCTATTGTTAATGGCAACGAATGATGAAACATCGACTTAATGAAAATCATCGAGAGGAAAATTTAAATTAAAAGTCAGATTTCTTACGCTTCTCGCGATGAACCTTCGCCACCGGTGAACGTTCTGCGCAAGCGACCCACCATCCTAAGGAAACATTCCTGCCCAGAGTTTGGCCGACCCTTCGACGGTTCCATTACGGTCCTTATCGAGAGTGAAGAACAACATACAAACACAAAGCAAAGGAGAATAAAAAAAAACAAGACACAACACCAACAAACACCCAAACTCATACACGGCCGCTCATTTCACATTAGAAACAGACAACACAGCGTAAACAGGGGAAGAAACAATTTTCCTCTCTAAACAATGGGGAAATTATAGAAAAACACTGCAAAACTCTTCATTTCCCAGGCCCTTCCCGATTCCCGAACGCCCCGCGCCACGCTGCCTTGAGACACTGTCTCCTTTGCATTCGCACCCATCTCGCCCCCACCCTCCCACATCCCTATCCAGTCCAACAACACGCACGCGGGCAAAACCCCGTGTGTAAGAGCGGACGTCCGTTTCCCGTGCCAGCGCTCCACGTGTGAGATTGGCTCGGTGCCCGGGGAACGGAGCAACACCCGAATGTGTGCGCCTTCTTTGCCGTGCCTTGCCCCGTGCTGGATCACACCGAACCAGAGTGACCAGTAATGGGTAAGTGGTCAAGCGGAAATAAATGGGTAAACAACAGTCACGGCGAGCGCACGAGTGAGCAAGCGAGAGAGCGAGTGCGAGAGGGAGTGAGAGTTTTCGCAAACGGTTGTAATAAAATAAAAGCGTAAATTCAAAGCAGGCTGCCACGGCACGGACGGAACGGTCATCTCCCGGAGCGAAAATGGCTGTGTTTCCGTGTGTTCCGTGTCCGGACGGAGGCACGCCGGGGCCGGGTGAACCGTGTTGTGAGTGAAAACGGAAGAAACAACAATACGGCGAGCGGCAAATATCAACACTGCCCTCTCGCAACGGACGCCACTAACGCAACGAACGAGCGTGCGAAGGCTTTCGCTCTGCCGGGCGCAGAAAGTGAACTGTGCTGCGGGAGATGATTCGGAGAAGGGGAGGAAGAAAAACAAGCCCAGACCCGATGAAATGACGCCACCCCCATTGCCACCGGGCGAGAGAGGGTTATCGTCTAAAATAACAAAAATAGTCCCTTAAGTCATTTTCCTATATCATCAATAGAAATGTCTTTCCCGCGTTCGATTCGTCAGCAGTCCGATTTCAAAACGTTGGAATTTCGATGACCATACAGTGGTGATCGCAGTTTTGAGGGCCCCAAGTTTTTTAGGGTAATGCAATTACGATTAAGAAAACGATTATGAAAAGTAAAATAGAAACCAGTTTGTTTTGAATACTGTTTTGTGTGAAAATGATATGAAACTGGATCTATATAGATACATTTCCATTACTACCTTTTTGTCCTTCCAGGCTCGTGCCTACAATTGTATCCAAACTTCTTCTCCATTCCTTGCCTAATCTATTCTTTCTTTTTTGTTTTTATCTCTGTCTTCAGTTATTATTGCTTTCATGTACATAAGCTTAAGTTAGTTTTATGTCAAATATTATTAAACTATCACGGAGCACATACCTTTTTAAATAAATAAATAAACACATCAACACAATAAATAAATATAGATTTTCTTGAAAGTAAAAATGTAAAAATATGTATCAAACTCGTAAATACCTTTGATAAAGTATTTAAAAAAAGATGAAGAAAGAAAGAAGACCAATACAATATAATAATAATAAACAAGATAATTAACACTGATGGTCAAATTAGGTGTAAGTTGAGCGATTGGCATATTTTTTATTGTTCATTGGCACATTTTTTTATACGAGATTGCTCATAAAAGGAAGTTTTTTAAGGAATTGCACTAAGAAGACTAGTTTTGGTATTGTGAACCGATTAGGTTGAATTTTTCATCAGTTGTGCACTAACTATTCTACTTTTATAATCGGTATATGACCTTACCGGTTTGGCGCAATAATTGTTGGCACAATTTTGTTGGCGTAAAAATACAGAAGTTGAAAAATTGATTATTGAAATATTTCAACTAGAGTAAAAAACCTTTGAAGCTCAAAGAGTTGAAGACGTTCTACATCCAAGTTTACGGTTTATATCAATTTAATTTGTTTTTATCGGATCAGATTACTTGATTGTTAATTAATTGCTGACAGAAGGTTCTCAAGAGTAACAACTTGATGATGAACGATCCTCCGTAGGTTGGCTGATCGTTTAACTAAACCAGAACTTGTTTTTGTGTTGTGGAGTTACTATAACCCTAAACATTTGTGTGGAATAAAAAATGAGTTAGTAATATCCATAATATTCATTTCAGTATTAACAAACAACAGAATTTAATTGATTTGATCTTAACAGTGAACATTACTAATGGTGTGCTGTTGTTTCGCACACGAGTGTACCGCGCGAATCAGTGAAGGAAAAGAAGTATGGGCATGATGCCGTGTTCCGTGCGACATTCGATACGGGAAAGTTGGTTCGGTGCGGTAGCCGGTCGTCTCGATCGTCCGCCCTGTCACCTGCTCCTTGAGGACATCCTCTGTCCTGTGTATGTGTGTGCGTGTGTGTGTGTCGCCGACGGTGCACCAGTCCCACATGTCCAGCAACGTACGTACGTACGATCCATCCATGCACAAAAGGTGGCTGCGTTCGGCTGCGGAGACACGTTTCCAAAAACGCCAACGGAGACGCAACTACAGTGGCTGCGATTGCTCAAAACCCATGTCGGTAACAATGGCCAAATGACGGAAGCGAACAAAAAGGCAAGAAACAAACGAGGTTCCTTTTCATTCGATCACGGCCGGCTGGACGGCTGCATTCAAATAGTATCACCTTCGGGCAGTATGCTGTCCACTGTCGTCAACGTTCTCGGCTGCCATCCGCTGATGTTCTGGAGGCCGCTTGTGTTCATTCCCTGTTCGGCGGAATAAATGTGTTGTACTGCCTGGCCGCTTCGTGTTGCTGCTTTATTTTTTGTCAACGTGTCGTTTCTCCGCCATTGATATGCGCTTCGAAATGCGCCATCAACGGGTGGTTGGGCGTCCAGCATTTTGTCTAATCTGTTCACCCTTCTAAAAAATATGCCGGTAGGTGTTTTTTTTTTCTCCTGGAACAGGTCACAAAAGCACACACACACGCCACACCTCAAGCTAACTGGCTCGATGAAATTCCAATGGGCCATAATCACCTTAATTAATTTTCCAACGCACCGCAAAATCTGCTCAACTGACCAAGTGCTTGGTCCCTGCTGCCAAGGAGGAAACGGTAAAAGTTTGACACGAGAAAATGTTTCCCTGCTATTTGTCTTCCATTACACGGGCACAACCCCGGGCACATGCATGACACTCGGGCTCGGATTGCTTTGGTTTTCCTTACCTTCATACGACTGTGCGTGAACACAGGGCAAAAAACATACCCCATTTACTTCCCCGTTGAGACGGTTTGCCGGCTACCAGGAGCAATGGAACATTACGGACAGTAATAAAAAAAAAACCGGCCTCGGAAAGAAACCGCTCATAGCCGCTGGTGGTCCATCCGGGAGTTGAGGTTGCCGGCGGGTGCGAGTGTTTCGGAGCAAAAACCAACACCGAAAAAATGGTCACAAAAATCGCAAAACTGCTGACACTTGCTCTAGACAAATGGACCCTTTTCTGGCCGCTCCTTGTGAGGGAGGGATTACGAGGATTGGGCAATGTTATGTTTTTCTACGCAGAAACATGCTGACAGTCGAACGAATGGCAAGTGCCACTGTATGTTAATAAATTAATGGCCATCAATCATATGTGCTGTTTTGAATTGTACGCTGTACCTTGGAAGGTTAATGTGCAATTAACTTTTGTTTTAGTTATACTTAACAAAATTCTGGTTGTAAATAGTGAAAGAAAAGTTATTTCATTGATACACAAGTTGTGATATTGATGCCAACTGTGTGTGTGGCATTGATTTCAAATTTCTGTTAGAATTGTTGGATTGTTTATTGTTTTTTTTTTGTTGGTAGATACTATTTTGTCTGTGAATTGGTTATTCAAAAAACATAAACAGTATTATTTATGAAAAAAACACTTTCTTAATTCAACGATGCTCTGTAATTGGGTTTTATAAACGTCTCACATTCTGTTCCACACGCTTTCATAGATGTATATTAAATTGAAAACAATGCATATGTTTAAAATTTTCAACTTTGTTTAAATGTTATAGAAGATTTAGTAAAGAAGTACATATTTTAGTACATAAGTTTGTAACTTGTCCAAGAACCAGTAAGACAGGAAAAACTTTGAACATACTATAGAGAATACAACAGGACTTCAGAATATAACATTTATTATCTTCTAATGTAATCAGACCTCATAAGTTAACAGGTATATAGTGTACAAATGGTTAACAATTAGTAAGTTAAATAGAAATAAGAATATAACATAAAATTTTGCGGTTTGCTGTATGCCTAGACAGTGGGTTCTTCTTCTTCTTGCGTGGTGCAACAACATCAAGTAGGTGTGGGTCTCCCATTTCTGGCTTTCTTTGACTTATCATAGTTATTACCCCAAGTATGGATAGTCAGCCCTTTGTACGGTCCAGTTGAGATTTAAATCCACAACCTGTGGTGTGTAAGACCTTGAGCCTAGGCACAGGACCACCCGGCTGTGGATTAGCTTCTGAAAAAAACCTAATTAAACTGGAACTAATCAACGAAGCATTTAAGTTCCGTCTGTTTTGTCCGACGCCTTATATGATGCCAGTAATATATTTGATTGATATATAATATATTTGTAGGGGAATAACGGCCTACTCCGTAATGTAGTTGGATATGAAACCAAGTTTAATAAACCAAGTTTAATATTGCGTGAGACCACTTTGGTTGCTACTTGCTGAATCGACGTTTTATTTTGAATTCTAAAATGGTTGTCACAAATACAGGGTTTTCTGCATGACGTTTGACCGCTGTCAATTGCAGGGTTCACCTGGCATCTAATTTCTAATTGTGAAAATCCAACAATATTCATTGATCAAATTTTGTACATCGAAAGCTCACGAAGTCTAAAATCTTCTTTTCATGTTTGCTTTTGCAGTTGCTCTTGCTTTCCAAACGTTTTCCCGTAAAAATGTGAAATTTTACAGACTTTTTCTTCATTATTGGCTCAACAACCTTCGTACGCACTTGATTGTAATCAGTCCTACGTACGGGCGGATAGGACGTTCCAGTTGAGATTCGAACACACAATCTGTGGCGTGTAAGTCCGTGCGATTACTTACCTGACTATTCGGCAACCCCAAAATACTCATTGCAATGGGCAAGTGGATATCGCATATCGCCCATATCGTCCATCCCAATGCCAATCTCATGCGGCAAACATACACTTTACACACAGTTTCATACGGACATAAGCTAGTACGGACAATTCTCAAAGACGAGTTACACGAAATGCAGGAACCAGCTTGTCATTGTCAGCAATGTGTGTTCCTCCGCAAGGAATTACACATATCTGGGTACCTAATCATCATCTCCCTGCTCCCACCCAGCAAAAAGTGATATTATCTGGTCCTTGGGAAACACCCATCGCCGCGCCACAAGAAGCACCCGCAGCTCTCACCCCTCCAGCGTGCGGTCGGTCTTTGGGGGGAGGGGGAGGCGAACGCTCACACTAACGCTTGTGTCAGGCTTTGCTTCGGCAAGCGTTCAAACATTTTCCAATTGATTTTCGTATTTTCCCTCGCATGTTATTGCTTTATGTTTATCGCAGCATCCACTCCGCGCTCCGCTCGCTGCCTGACACGGGACCGTTTTATGGTCGATCCAACCAAAGTTGCACTCATAAAACATTTCGGAAAAAGCCACTGCCGAACTATGTTCCCACATGAAGTATAGGAATGGGAAGAAATGTGGAAACATTTCGAGTATATTTCGAGTTGATTTGTGTACTATCAATAAAATTAGTCTGATTTAAATTGGTGAGTTAAATTAGTTTTATAATTGTTTATTATAATTATTTTATTTTCAATTTTCAACGTGATTCACAAATCGCCCATAGTTTGTACTTCACACACATGCCGTACCAACAAACCGTACTTACGAGCGCTTTCGGTAGCAGTTTATTTTTGCTTACATTTGCTGTATTTTCGTTGTTTTTTGTTTTGTTTTTGTTGTTTTGTTTTGTTTGCTCCCAGCAGTGAGTGTGCTCGGTTTTGTTTTGCTCTCCGATGTACTCCGCGTGCGAACAGACATGGGTGTACGATTGTGGGTTTGTGTCCCAACCGGCTGCACGATGATGACGCACCACCCGGCCCTTCGTATCGCTTGTGTTTATTGCCCTGCTATGCCGGGCGATGCTTATGATTGAAGGCTATTTCAGTGTCATCGATACAAAGTACCACCGGCTCGCAGAAGTGTAAAGCCACAAACGGGCGGGCGCCCCATAATCGAAACTGTCGCCGAATAATCGTGCGAATAAAATTATCGTTAGGATTGAAAGATTTGCCAAATTCTCAACAAGCTGGGAGGGAACATCGCGAAGGATGCGCCACTTGGAATGTGTGTATAGGGCGTATGCAAAGTGTGGCGCAAATGTAGAATTGCTGTTTTTCGGAAGAAGAGAAAGTCGTTTTTGGGTTTTTAAAACGATTTTTCATATGTGGAGTACGTGTGGTACCTTGCATGAATCTAAATAGTAATTGTAAGACTATTTTTAAAATAAAGTAAATTATTGAGCTATTCTTCAGTTCTAAAGACAGTTCAAAAGTCAGTCTTGCCCAATGTGGACATACAAGAATCCCAACGGTACGATCAATCTCTTCCAGTGTGTGACCAAAAACCCTGCATATGACAGTACGCTGTTACTATTGAAGCTATTGTTTGCTTTCGATACAATAGATGACCTTTTCCGTCCGAGGCAACCAACCCGTATCGTGTGCTTATCGGTTCGTCCTCCTCGCTGAGCTTATGCAGCTGGTACAATGTCTGAAAAATGCGAAACATCTGCCGAGTGGCGCACAAAAAGCGTCGTATTATCGAATAAAAGGACAAAA
Organism: Anopheles dirus; assembly: GCA_000349145.1. Classification (NCBI taxonomy): domain Eukaryota; kingdom Metazoa; phylum Arthropoda; class Insecta; order Diptera; family Culicidae; genus Anopheles; species Anopheles dirus. Next base: position 1,420,321 of record KB672802.1, on the reverse strand, counting down.
AAAGCATTAACGAAAGTTAAAACGAAAACAAAGGAATACAGCGACGTGTATTCAGCAACTTATGTACACAACCATCGAAGGTAATAACAGCCCAAATGGAAAGCAACAATGCCGATATCGATCGCGGCCTTCTGGCAAGGGTGTGCGGCGCCTGAATCCCGTCCCGACTGGCGTCATCAGTCAGGGCCGTCCGCCGGTCGTACAGTCAGACGGCAGTTGACAGATGCGTGAGGCAGCCGTGTTCCACGAACACGAGAGCCAAAGGCAAATAAATAACAGTTTTTGATTGGAATGCAAACACCTGCTGCCGTGCTGTTCCGTTCGGTTCGATCATCTTTACTTCCCGGCACGGGAGAAGGGAGACAAAACCGTACTCATACTTCAGCAGTGCGTCAGTTCCTTATTCCCGCAAGGCGGTGAGTGGAGATGTGTTTTCCTAGATAAGCAATAACAAGAAACGATCAACTGCACGCTCTCACACACCCAAGCAGGCACACGAACTGGTCACGGTGGCCAGTGCACAAAGCAATAAAGTTCGTTCCGAGCTCGGAACGAAATCAAAATAACAACATCCACAGCAAACCGTGGACGAGCGTTCGGAGGAAAAACATCATAACTTTTCCCGACCGCAATCAACCCTCATTTGTATCGAGTATTCGGCCCGGCGCTGTGGTGGTGGTAGCAAGGTGCAAGGTGCAAATTTTCCAACCCGGAAGTGGCACACAGCCCGGCACCGGGTTGGAGAGGAGCGAATGGGGCCATCCCTCGTGATGGAAGCTAACGAGGTACGGTGAACGTGACACGAAGTGAAATCGTGCAGCGTTTTTTTAATGGACGTTTAAACTTATATCGTGCTGCTCGAGCGAACACTAGCCGGGTGCTTCCGTGCGTAGCGAGGTGTGAATTGATGGAATTTAACAACAAAATTTAACGCTTTGAACTGATATTAGCGATGCAACAACAAGAGCGATCACTTCTTTTGTACTATACTATAATGATCAGACTTTATGTTTTACATGGCAGGCTGACTTATGAAAAATTTAAATGATATTAAAATAATGATAAACGGATAGACGATTTGGCCAATTTCAACACGTGCTCAAAACCGACTGATATCCCTAAAATCAAAGTTTGATTGAGAGAAACTCATATAAAAATACTGCCAGTATCAAATTAGATTTTAAACGTAAAATACACCAACGGTTATTTAATATGCCATTTTTTGGATTTGAGGATAGTCATCATAAAAATTAGTTAAAACTATCGATATGCTACTATAATGTATAGTCTTTTGTTTTCTCTTCAGTTTGAGTTGAATTTAGTTTGAGATTTTTATTATTTTTTCTAAATTTGCATGAATGGTGTGGATTAGGGAATTGGTCGGCAAAACTGTGAATCATTTCATAATGTGTTGTATTGCAAGGTTTCCCAAATTTATTATTTGTTCTCTTCCCCAAATGACAGCATATATGAACCAACAAGAGTGTAATACAGTATTTACACCATTGTCCATGTATCAACCTTTTCTTCACGTTGGAATTAGTATACAGATTACAGTAGAGTGACAACTCTGTCGTGAGTGGTAGCTTACTCACTCTTATTTATTATTAAGATTAGCAACGTTCATTCAATCGTTTTGAAAGAGTTCAATTCAACTCATTATCTGCTATAGAAAAAAATAGAGTAAATAATTCCTCTTGAATCGATTAACTGTTTCTTACACTCACATACTCAATCATACTGTTATGATTTGAATCCCCACACCGTCTGGTTGCTCGCTTCAAGTGAGTTCAATAGAATAACATGTATAGTTACGATTAAGTTAAGTGAATTAAATTATACACTTATTGTTACTCAGTAATCAAATTACTAATGCTCATTATAATTCACTTCAATTTGAGCAATTTTGATCATTTTTTTATTTAGTCTATTGTTTTACATTATGTAGTATAGGGCTTTCATATCAATTAAATATTAATATTTTTTTTTAATAATATTTGTTGGCAATATGACTCACGATAGTCGATGCCTATAGAGAGGGTCATGGCTCTGAATGCGGTTTAAAGGAACCTCGTGGTTCCCAATCGTAGGAACCCGAAATCCGTCTCGGCAAAAGAAGAAGAAGAATAATAATAATAATATTTGTAGAAAACCTCGAAAAGATTGAATTACAATGTGTTGAATAATAGAAAAATCTAATTCAAAAGCTCAAAGTTATTCTAACGCGAACGGTGGACGTTGGGAAATAATACAGTATAGTTTGTAAAACTTGTGTTTCCTCACTCAAATCTCAGTTTTTCTCATATTTATAAGGTTTATAGAACATTTTCGACAACTAACCTAAGAATTCATACGGCCAGGCCGTTAATTCAATAAATAAATTAATATATAAATAAAATAAAACCTAAGAATTCCTCAAAGTGATCGCTTGGTCGTTAGGTACAGCTATTTCTATAAAGAATACAACCCTTCAGACATGTATAAGAACAAAAAACCCTACAACAAGCGTTCATTGTTTCTGCATGCTCGACAAACCTATTTCAAAGATCTTTGTTAACGTAAGATACATATTCCATTAAAGAATGACAGTACTTTAAGAGTTTGATAACTGTAGAAAGCCTGTAATGGAAAAAATTAAAATCAAATTCTTGAGAATATAATATTTTCTGCACTATACAATCTCTTGCAAATAAAAAAGTTGCCCTAAGTTTTCCCTTCGAGGAAAAGCAACACCAAGCAAAGACGCAAAAATATTTGTCGAAAAATTCCCGAACCCACAATCGAATTCAAATTTTTATGGCCCCATCTTCCACCATCAAGCTGAGCCGAACCCATCTTCCGTTGCCCTAACACGCTCAAATCTGTTCAATACCACCCGGCCACCGGATGCGAAGGGAAAGTATTTAAGACGGGCCAACACTGGCATCCATTGTCTCCCCCACCGACACCGACCGCCGGTCGCGGATGGGATGGGGGAAAATTCATGAAAATTACCGATCGTTCAATTTATTGCGTCTGGCGAGCGCGGCTCGCGGCTGGCGTCTTCGATTGTCTTCGCGCCGGTTTCGCAAAACACACGAACCATCAAATGCCGATGCGCGCAATGAACGCACCCGGCCGTCATGGGGGACAGACTCTAGTGAGCGAACGGACGGACGGGTGGCCGGTCAGCGCCGAAAAACACACACACATACACACACACACACACACACACACACACACACACACACACACACAGGCAGGGGATTGTTGCGGGAAACAACATGAATATCGATCGAAATTTCCCGCCTCGCTCGTCTGATCGGGGAGAGAAGCAATGGGGAGGTGATCCAAGGAGGCCCGGGTACCCGATGGGCCCGAAAGCTTTCCAAAGCTCGCGATTAGGCGGCGACGTACATAAGAAAACTTGCGCCGAGCCAAACGGCGGTGTACATAAGACGCCACGGTCTGCGCTGTGCTTTTTTATCGATCGCCCGCAGACGTCGACGGTGTGGTCGGCTAGTCGGCTTTCGTCGTGTCCGCTCGCCACGCACACACACACGCACCCTTGCAGCCACCTTCCGGTCGTTCGGCCTGGGTACGAGCCGAACCCGCCGAGGGTGAAGATTTTTGCAATGGTGTAGCCTTAAAGTAAACAATCTCCGGTTGGTGTGGCCCTTCGCGCACACCAGCCGGGTCGGTCGGACCGCTTTGCAGCTCCAAAGTGTGGAGCCCGGTGAAGCACGCAAAACAACGGAAGAAGCACAAAAAAAAGAACGACGCAGTACACCCTTACCAGGCGGGGGATGCTAATGTATTTCTTCCACGATTTAGGTGCGCTCGGGAGTGTCTGATTTTTGGTGCGTCTGGAAAATATATTCTTTTCGCCCACCGCCCCGATTTGGTCCCCCCCCCCCCTCCCTGTATGCGGGGGGTGCGTTCATGTGTGAATGATTTCTTCACCTATCCACCCCTATTTGGTGCGGGATTTGGTGAGTTCAGCTGTTTTTTTTCTGTCCATCTCCCCACGCCCTGTTACGTTGTTGCCGTCTGCCGTTGCGTGGAAAAGATACGGATAATTTTCCGGTGCGTTTTATTATTAACTGACCGTGCCCGTGGCTTGGTGGGTGAGGTTTTTGATTGCGTGCAATGTTTGAACGGTGGGACCCGGTGGGATGGGGCCGCTTGTTAGGATCGCACGCTCTGCTAATGTGTGCATAAATTTCACGTTTTTTTTTTTCGAGGGTGTTTTTAAACGCGTTGACGTTGAGCTTCTTCAGCGGCGTTCGGGTTTGGGTGCGTTTTTTGCACTCTCTTGCCACAGACAGGAACTTGGCTTGTTAAATACTCGAACTAAACGGCGGCAAGGGTACACGCTACACTGTGGGTGTTTCATTTTTAAACCACGGTCAACATCATAGGACGGGGATCTCACATTTTCGAATTAAATCGCAAAAGTTATAATTGTTGAATGTCGTGAAGATGTGAGATGTAATGCCAGAAATGAAGCAATACCTAAAACGAACAATCACTAACACTAAAGGAGAGATAGATGACGTGAGATGATGGTGAGATGGATTACGTCAGCGTTTTTTGCTTTCTATCTTGACTATTTGCTCATTTTCAGATAACATTTGACCACTATGTTATTAAATTTGTTTTTTTTTTTAACAAACAAATATAATTAAAATTTATATATAATGAATGGGCCTGCGTATGATTGAAACACGCGCGCGTAAAATGGACTCGTCAGAATTTATTGTACAATTGGTTGAGGCAATCATCCACTTCGTTTTTGGTCATACTTGAATAATATTGAATAATAAATTAATTAGCCGATAGCTTTGCCCTTCTTAACACTATATAAGAGTATGAGGAGGGATCATCATCATCATGACCCAAAAAGTTCAGATAATATTGAAAGGATAAAAATACAGTTTTCAAATGAACAATGTGAAACGATGGTGAAGATATTACAAGAGTTAATGCTGTTTTTAACGCTGTTTTAATCTTATAGAAGCATCCAATTAGTAATGAACAAATTACTTTATCAATGATATTTTGTTGATAAGTAAAAAACATGCTCTAATTTCGATTAAAATTCTTAACAGATAATTGTTCTCGAAACATATAATCGTTTCACTCTAAAACGAATGTCTGCAAAATACGAAAACAATTTTTTTCCCCTCTTAGCATATCCATATCCTTTCTCCTAGCATATCCAATGCTAGATGTCATTTTGTCAAAATCTAAAAAGTTGCCTGCAAGGTAGAGCACATTTAAATTTCGTCTTATATACTGCTGATCTGTCTCTGAATGTTTCATCCCATACATATTTACCAATTTCACCAATATATATTTTTCAATATTAGATAATATCGGATGAGCAAATTAAAAATATTTACGCTTTATTTTGCTACACTTTACTTCTTTATTCGCATTATGACGACATTATTATTGGTTGGATTTCTTTCGTTCTTTTATTAATCTTACTTGTCTACTTGGTTTCCATGTGGAAAATAAGGCAAAATATTCTAGGCATTGCGTACTAGGATTGAATGGATTGTAGTTTGTTTTTAAACAGTTCACATTTCATCCTACCTTTAGATCAATATTTTTTATTCTAGAAGATGTGCTAGAGCAAAGTAGTTGCTAGATAGTGGTTTAGGATCCAATGTGCTGGATTAAGGATAACACAAATTGGTAGAAATAGAAACGCTCAGTAGTAGAAGCGCTTCAAAATTGTGGGAAATATGTGAGAAATTATAAAGTCCGTTCAGCAGAGGCAAATAAGGGTGATATTTTTAGCCAATGTCAATGACAAAACTTTACGATCGCTATATCGCCTGACAGCGGACGACCGGTTGTCTGACCAGTGGTCGTAGAAAAAAAGGCACCTGAAGCTGAGAACCACAACATAAAGGAGTAATGTTTTAAATCTTTGAAAAGTGATAAAAAAATAGTAAATAGTAAAAATGTAAAAAAGTGTTACAAGAACTCTCGCCTTGGTTTCCTGGAGTTCAAAATCTCCTTTACGTTGTAACAAAAGGCTAAAAAGAAAAAGAAAGTACATAAACATAAGAACAACAGCGAGCTAAACAATATGTGGAATGGAATAAAATGTGTTCATCAAAACCTCGGGGTGAAAATTCTCCTAAACATACACGCCACACCATCACATCGGATAATTGCTGCTAAGAATCGATGTCATGCATAATTAATGTATTGACAATGCTCTCCGAACGGGTTATTGATAATTCCCCCCGATCTACCTCACACCTCCCACAGCTCACCCCGGGGGAACGGTACGTTTCATTCCGCACAAATTTAGTCATTGTTTGAGGCGAAACATCTTCCGCAAAATGGAACCGAACCGAACTTTGTTACACAGCGCGCAAACAGTGCGCCACCCGACCGGGCATCCCCAAAAGAACCGATTGAAGAAGTACACAGCACGGCGGCTTCTTCAAATTTTCATGCCACCAAGGATCAAATGTTTACCTTGTAATAAACGTGATTTGCCACCGATGTTGCCACAGCGCTCACCACGGCTAGGCCGGGGCAATCCGAAGTGAAAGTCAAACCAGCCTCACATCCACGCGCACTCACACCACGCACACCGACGATGATGAACCGTTTACCTTGCGTGCCGCTGGCTCACGGCGAGAAGCGCGGTTCTCCAAGATGAATTTATAATTATGCATCCGCTAGCAGAATTTTCGGGGGCCGGAAGGTGCAGTGCGTCGCATCCTTCGGAGGTGGGTGTACCGTCTTTGGCTTATTGTGCTTTGTCTGTTTCGTTTTTTTTTGTGGTGGGGGATTGTTTTTTCTCTCCCTCGGTATTCACGTTTCCAGTGAGTTCGATTGCACGCCCGTCGGTGTGCGACAGTTAGGCGAGGGTCTGTGGATGAACTAAATTATAAATGAGATGTTCTTGATGAAATTATGGAAATAGCGGCGTTTAAAGGTTCGCCATTTTGTGTGTATGTAGGTGTTTTTTCAGTATTCTTCAGTTCTGTTGATTACGTTACGCAGATTTGTCTGCAATATAAGTCAAATTAAGTGAATTATTGCACAATTTAGTAGGTGTCTATGAAAATAAATCGAATTTTATAAAACTACAAGTAGGGCAGATCACTACTTTAATGGCCAGTGAATATAGTAAAGATACATTTCAGATCATACACTGTCATTTAAAAAATAAATTAGCGATTCACTTTTACAATTAAATTTAACAGTGTAAACTTCCCTACGCTACTTGTTGTACCATGTGGCATCTCTTGAAACCGAACTTATCAATCTCTTCCCCAATGCATCGAGTAGGCCTCTCCGTTGTGCAAGCGTTCCTCCTGACAGTCATGAGCAACAGCAGCAGGCCGATTTTTACAAAATGCAAATGCGACAGCGAACGCCCCGCGACATGCCGTGATAGCAAAGGGTGGCATTGGTGTGTGTGTGTGTGTGTGTGTGTGTGTGTGTGTGTGTGTGTGTGTGTGTGTGTGTGTGTGTGTGTGTGTGTGTGCGTTGATTTCCTTTACCGACATCACCGCGCGTGTTGTTTGTTGATTGCTGCGTTGGCTCAATTACGGATCAAGGAGATGTACGCTGTTGGGAGAGCGTCCGTGTGCATCGCGCCCGGAAGCAACGGATAGAGCAGGCCGGCAGCAAAGGCCGACATGCGACAACGACACGACAATCTGTTAATATCGCTTTACCGTTTTCATTTTTTTTGCTCGTCGCCCTCCCCACGGAACGTAGCGGCAGCATAACGTCACATCTATTGTTCTTAATTAAGTAAATAACTCCGAGCAGATTGTGAGCGCATAATCAAGTTGACGTTGGGGTGCTCGGTAATGGAGGAATATCGGTCTAGGTGTAGGAAGTGAAAAATAACACCCGACCGTATCCGTTTGCTTCAATGTGCCATTGATACAGTGTCATCAAATTTGCCGTACTGCTGTGAGTTGTAACGTGCTCTTTGTTGCCGTTTTAAAAGGATGGTATTACGGCTGGGAAATACAACAAACATTTGTTATAGTAGAAGGAATGTGAACAAAAAAGCATGACTTTAGAATGGTTATATAGCTTTTGAATAAGTAATCATTCGGATAAAACACTATCAAAATACAGAAAATAACGTAAAATTATAAATATAACTTACTATCGACATAATGTCAAGTCTTCTTCAATTTTTAGCGTATTAAGCGTGCAGGTGTTGAACCATTCATTATAATATTCCCAATGAGACTAGTCCAGTAGAAAATTTTGTCAAGCACAATTGGAAAGAACGATGTGATTGTTTTAGATAACCTTCAGTGTTCTTTTTTATTTATCTTGTGGATTTGTGTTTGAGTATATGATGAACATACTGCATTATAACATAGTGATCTGTATAGGCATTTCTAGGAATTTTCTTAACAAGACTGAAACTTCTACTGATTTCAAAATATACAAAGACCATTTCTTTGCAAGTATGGCGCTATGAATCTACAACGTTTGTGTTTCTGGAAATATTATGATTACAACGTGTTCTTTATAGTATAGTTGACTTTTTACAAAGCAATACTAATTTCATCACCTTTGGCACAACAATCTCATTAGGTTTTAGTTATACTAACTTTAATAACATCCGTAGCTGAACAGCTATTTTTTTTCAATTAAATTCATTTTACAGTTTTACCAATTATACTTATTTTTTGTACAATTCGCTAAAACATAGCAAAGATGTAAAAGAGGGACATTTGATCGGAGCAGTCGGTCACTAATTTTCTGGGTTCATCTTACGGATAACCTGGAGAAGCCCCTGAAAGTGTGTTTCTTCAGATCAACCTAAACAAACCTGAACCGACGAAGAAGAAGAAATAGATTGGTAATTAAATCGTTTATTAAAGGTTTTTAGGTAGAGTACTTTATTGCTACTATTGATGAACTGCTCAATAGGAAAAAAGCTAGCATTGAGAGTTCACTTTAATAAAAGGAGTTTTTTAAGTTTTCCAATATTTTGCTTATGAAATGGAGTCATGAAAAATTACCGAAAATTCTATCATGTGATGCAGGTATCATCTGAGATATTATTCTGACCGACAAATTTAAATATGATATGCAATCTGGCCTTATTCTTGAAAAGTTTGTCGAAACCTGCTCTAGGAGAGTTTGGCACCAACATGATGCATTATCAATATGCATTATCCTAAACAAGTTCACATATCACTCATCGTCTCGAAAGTGGCCAAGATTAAATCAATGTGCATGGCGTGACAACTTTCCTTCAAGTCTTCGAAAACTAGGACTATTAATGTTCCGTGTATTTCCAACGTATTTTGTTTCATTGCAGTCATCTGCATTCTGTTGTATGTCGACTGCTGTCCCATTCAATCCCATTCACACGCATCAATTGCTGCACACAACGCACTGGACACATGTTGATCTCGCAGGCTACGTACATTGCTGTAATCTTTGCAAATCTAATAAGTTCGAATCGACCATTTTTTCGATATCTCCCAAACCGGATCAACTGGATGCTGTACTGTGTGCACAAATATAAACCACTTTATCCCCCCCCAAACGCCAGCACCAAAGTGTAACCCATCCAACACCCAATCGCTGCAATCCACCTGGGGGGACCGTCCGGGTTGAATTTATTTTCCAAACGCACAACCCAAGCGTCCACTTCAGCATCCACCCAGTTCGAGCACACTCTTAACTTGCCGGCTCCGATAGACACCAACTAACAGGGAGGAGATAAAAAAACGGACGTGCTCGAACACACTGTTCCTTATGGCAGAAACGGAAAAGGTTGCGCCAAAAGTTTACGCTTTCCATTATCGCCCGGTAAACAATTGTTGTTGCCGAACCGCTCGTCGGCCGCCTGCTGGCCCTCTGGCTCTGGGGATGTGCGTGTGTGTGTGTGTGTGTGTGTGTGTGTGTTATGCTCTCAAAAATTTCGCTACACCGGCCTGGGTGGGTGATGCCAACGTGTCAATAATGGAACCGGCACCGCGCGCGCTGGACGCCGGTGGCTGGAAGAAAGGGTTCGGTTGCAACGAATTTATGAATCAATGTTTGCACATTTCTCACGAGCCACGCCACTTGTACATCGTTGCGGGTCTGTTTTCACAGCGATGTACAAACTTTTCGTATTTCCTTAAGAGTGCTCCCGCCACCGGTTTCGCGCGCGGAACCAGCGCCAGCTGCTGATGATTTACGAATCAACATTGTTAAGTTTGTGTTGGTTGGTTGTTGTTTGTTTGCCCAGGGGGGGGGGCAGCTCGGGCACAATTTTACGCGGCCAAAGTGACGGAATCGGCAACCTTTGTTAGTTAACATCGCATGGAAGTGGATAGAGCTGAAAAAGTCGATTCTAATTGAATTAAATGTCTAAAGAACTACTTGAAACTAGTAGTATCTCTGTCAGACGGTTCTCCTCAATGTTGATGATAATATCTCAACCCAAACTAAGTGTGGTTATGTATTTTTTTACAAACTTATGTTTCAACAGGAATCTCAACATTGGACATGTAAATTTCGTTCGCTAACATCTTAATGAATCAATCCCAATCGCAACCCAGAACGGCTACAGCCTATTCCTTCGTCAATCAAACACTCCAACTCCTTGCGCGCTGCAGCAGTCAATCAAAGTCTTCCAACGTCGGCGGACGCTAATTATCCGCCACTGATAGCGGAAATCCACCCACACACCTACACACACACACACACACACAAAACGGTCACACGTGACGGCGTGTGACATATCGTCGCCATCAGTTATGCACCATTAAAATGGCCTCCACACGACACGTGGTGGAAGTACACGTGGTGGTTTGGCGATGTTTTCTTGTGCAGCGGTCCGCACGTCAACCGATTGTCGAAACTGTTTCCGACCGTCAGGCCGCGGCGGCAAATTGATTTAATTGAGGACAACAGCGCATTCGAACGGCGTTCGGCTGGTTCGGGTCGTGCCGTGGTGGAAAGTATGAAATTCCGGCACCACCGTCTAGGTGTGGAATCTTGATTTGGTGTTTCATTGTTGTTTTTTTTTGTTGCTGTTCTGTCACAGTTTACTGCGAGACCGACGTCGACGGACGGACCGTCCGGCAGGCCGGATGGAATCGGTTTTGCAAGTAAAATCGCTTTCTGGTCGTACCGACAGACCAGGCTGAACAGCCCGGTACATGGAGTGGATCACCAACCGACGAAGACTCGTCGGAGCGATCGGATTGAGAAAACATACGGACCGGTACGGCCTGGCCCGGATCGGTTCTCACTGCCTGTGTTCCATCTTCCGGTGCCACTGGGCCCGATGGTGATGGTTATGCTGAACGGTGTAAGCGCTGTAAAAAGGTAAAAATATTTGCTTATCCATCGGAAGGATTGCGCCGTCCGGGTCTTTCCAGCCCGACGGTGAGGGTAAGGGTTTTTTGTTTCGCCCAGCTTTCCGGCGGCCAACCGAATTCCGGCACAGTGTTCGATGTTTATTTGCTCTAGTCGGAAGCTATTTTGCACTCATCACATCCTCCGAACTCTCACCGGACGGTCCGGTCTGTCCGCGTTGGCAGAAACGAAGAAAATCGGTCAGAGAAGTCGAGACCCACCCTACTAGCTCCTAAACCTTCAAACCTTCGATGGGCAAGGAAACATTGTTTCGAAACGCGGTGTTGACGTAGATGAGTGCCGTAGCGGCCCGTGTGCTTGATGAACGCTCCTGCGCTGGCATTCGGACACCCGGCCGGGGACCACTTTTCGGGCAGCTTCCGACAACTTCACAAACACGGCACACACACGGCACACACACACATGCCAGGCCGGTGTCGATGTCGATATGGGCCGTCGTTCCTTTTGAGAATAATTGAAATTTCTACCCCACTTTACCGGGGGTCGGCCGTCGCGTCGAGAATTATCCGGTACGGTGTCGATTAATCCCATTTACGGCCAGCCAGAAGGTCCTTCGGCAGGAAGCAATTATTATTACTTGCCCCCCGTGATCAATTGATTGTTTCGGGTTGTGTGCCGAACGTCCCAGAACTTTTGTTGCTTCATTGTTTGTCGATTTTTTGAAGGTTTTTTTTCTTATGGGTTCAATTTTTCCCCCGCCCAGAACGAACGAAGTGTGCTTTCCAGCAGTTCGCGCATGTTACTGTTTGTTTTGCGTTCTTTTCTTTTCACGCTTTTCAGGTTTTGGTCTCGGAGGGAAAGCAAGTGGTGCGCTTTCGTCCACCATCATGACCTCTGGCCGAATGTTTACATATTTGTGCAATCTTCGTCCTCATCAATGCGACCTTATCGATGGGAGCATCGTTTTCAATTTCAATCGATTATTTTTGTTGATTGTGATGATTGATACACTAAAAGGGTGGTTTGTGATAAAAGGATGCAGATATTATCGCCAAATTGTATTTCACCTGAATGACGTGTATATTTGATCTTTTAACATGAGATGTTTTAACTATAATGATAATGATAAATGCACAAGCACAGAATTCAACAATTGAACAATAATTGTTCAATGTTTGAAATTCGATTGAATTGATTTAACATACAATCACTTTTTTTAAGTCACCAATTATTACCTCTTAATAGGTGCATTTACACGATGCTAACTTTTGACGAACGACGAACCTTATCCGCACATTATCACAAATACGTATCACCGGATCGTATCGTGTGAACGAAACAAAAGTTCGCTTATCTTTTTCGACAAGTATTCTATAGGGGGGTTCACACGAGTCGAACTCTGCTCGAATGTGTACGATCTGCGAACTTTTTTTATCAATGTATTAGTGAGTCGAGCTATGTTCACCGAGTCTGTTTCAAGTAAAAAAGGTTATCTAGTAATAGTGTGCGTGAAGCTCGTCATGAAAAGTTCGACTCGTGTGAACTTACCTTATCATAGTTACCATGCCGTTCAGGCAAAAATTCAGAGATTCAAAAATAAAAATTAATGGCCAATGGGGAAAAAGTGACCAAAAGATATTTTTTTAATGAACGACGACTATTACGTATGGAACACCAAAAGATGAAGGAATCAATTCCCCCATTCTATTCATTCAATTTTTATGGAAGTACTTACCACAAATGATCGAAAGGTGGAAGTGCTACTTCGGCCGACACCTGAATGGAGCTGAAGCAGGAGATTCCGCAGCAGGCGCGAGCAGCAGAATCGAGCAGCGAAACAGCCAGAACGCGGATGACGAGATGCCCCGCCATCCTTGGATGAGGTTTCCAGTGCCATCA